>BMAU01017242.1:0-600000 GCA_019973935.1 Trichonephila clavipes
ACCTCCCTTCCACCCACCGAAGCCTTGCTAAGCCATGGCCTTTAGCACAAGAGCCATACTGAAATTTTAGCGGGAAATTTTACCAATAAAGCAATCAAATCTATCAATTTCGCTATCAATAGTCTCTTTGTATAGCTTCGGAATGTAAATAAGTATATATGGCCCGGATGAAAGAAAATCGCAAACTACCCTTATAACTCAGCAAAAAAAAAGCATAAAAGTAAATATTTTTTATGCATGTTTGATAGGGAAGAGGTTAATATAAAGCATTAAAAATTAAAGCCAAAACAAATTAGTTTTAATATTTTTTGCTTTGGTCTTATAGTGTGTTTTCTCACTATCCACATGGGAAATACCTGTCATGCGTATGTGGTCCAGCGGGAAAAAAGGTCAAGTGATGGTCAAGCTTTCCCTGAGCTACGGTGTTTCCTAACTTATATCATATTGTGCAGGAGACCTGGCAATGACTTGTAAACGCAATTAATTAAATTTCCATTACGTTAAACATTGAATGCAACTTTAAAGTTGACTTTTCGACATGGAAACTTTTATATAAAAGTATAATTAAAAAAAAGTTTCCTGGAGGGGGGACTATTGCTGATTTACTTACATATAGGAGCTTTTTATTTTAAATTTCTCTCAGCCTTTAAAAAAAATGAGTGTTTTTATTTATATGATAAGATTTCTTATACACCGTTTATTGAAAAATTATCAATGCGTCGCTCACTGTTTATAAAAGTTTAAAAATATTCTTTTTAAATAAAGAAGCTTTAAACAATCGTGCATTAAACAAATTTATTTTCCAAGACTTTTTTTTTTTTTGAAAATTGTGTACAATTTTTAGATTATTAGAAAAAAATTTATCCATATAGAAGGTTCAAAAATTGCTCTACGCAATGGGAGTCGAAAAAGATTGAACAATTCCAAAGCAGCACTAAATAATAAATATAGATCCCAATGCATGAAGGCTATGAACCATGCAATTTTTATCTAAATCTAATGAAATAATCGGTAATTCCACATTCTTATTTATCTCTCTCTATATATCTACAGGTTTATAAAAAGCCACCCCGAAATAACTCAATTTGGTTATTTATATTAATATTTTCCGTTCATTATACATACACCCAAACTAAGACATTTTTCCTTTGTCAGCAAGGAATCTGAGGATATTTCATAGGGGAGAGAAGGGGTACTATAGGAAGTGGAAGAGAATCGAGAAACACGAGCATACCTTTCCTCCAACATTCCAATTCCGCAGGAAGTCATCCCGAGGCCAATCTTCTGAAGACGAAGGGACAGGAATTCGAACTTCTCTTAATCCCCCCCCCCCAATGAAATTGCCTGTTAATCGATATGAAATGACCGGATGTATAAGTTTATACAGAGGGGGAAGGGGCAACCATAATCGACAATAAAAACATATGAAAAGAATGGCAACACTTGAGAATCGAAGTATGTGAAGTGTTCCTGTAATAAGCTCAGTGTCAATCAATAAGATAATTACGCGAAGACGTCTACTCAGACGAAAGGATCCAGACTCCCCTTAACTACATCAACCTTGGAAGGGGAGGGGAGATCAAATCAGGGCAGACAAGAGCCTGAATAATCCTTCCCCCCATCCCTCTTCATATCTAATAAATGCAGGAAAAATTCCAATCCAATACGGTGCTTCGTCGTAAGCAGGACTGCTGCAGGACGGAATGCAATGGCAAGATGATGCAATAGAACAAGGACGAAATTTCTTTGACGGACTGGCATTACAGCCCAATTCAGGGAGATAGGAATTCAGTACCGAGCATTTCTCTTGATTCTGGTATTTTAAGAATATGAGGTAGGTTGTCAGGATATGGCATTCTACGAGATTTAAGGAAATTTAAAAGACGAGAAATTCATTTCTACGATAAGCTTTGCATCAAATCAAGCAGATTTGAATAATAAATATTTGGAACTGGCTTTGTTTCGGGAAAGCGAACAAAGAAGATTCTTGGATTTTCGAGCCAATAATTTGAATTACATTTGCATGCCAGAAGAGAAATACACTGAAGGAATTTTTTTGGCAAAACCCATTGGGACGCGGCCAAATACTCATTTTTATTAAAGTAGATTAATTACATCTAATTAACTGATACTTTTTATTCTGTAAACATGAATTCCAATTAGTTTCAATGTAACCAGAGCTTACATTTTTCAGAATATCAAACATAGCCAAAAGAGTACAATGAATTGAAAAAAAAAGAAAAGAATGGAAGACCAAGACTACGAAGGTTAAATGTAATGGATGGAGATATTTGGATTTTAAAACCAAACAGTTAAGACTAAACTTTGACGAGTCGTATAAATGTTTTTTGAAATACAGAGTTCAAAGGAGTACAAGATGTATTTCAACAGCCATGAAAGCAGATAAATTACACAGCCGTTACCCGTCTGCTTTGCTAGATATTTCATGATGTTGTATAAATATATACCGTTAATAAATCATTGAAAAATGTCCTAGTTCGATTGTATTGAAAAATATTCTTATAACATCTTTCACCTGTTGAAAGGACAGAGCTAAAATTGAAATAGAATTATCTTTAACGCTCTCATAGTCCCCTCCCCAAAGTGTATTTCCGCGAAACCCATTTTTTTAGTGGATCTCAACTCAATAAAGTAAATATGATTGCCAAATGTCAAGACTAATAGCTCCAAAAACAATCTTTTATCAGTATACCCCTTAACACCCTTTAAGAGTTAATTTCCGTAAGACCTGTTCGTAGCGGAGTTCTACTCAACAAAAGAAACATCCAAAAGTCTGCATGTATACTAGTTCAAAAACGGAAACATTTAACTCAAACGCTCTTTAACTTCTTCAATACCACTTCGGATTGATTACGCAAAACCTTTGTAGTCGCGGATCTTTACTACATGAAAGGAACACACCTGCTGAATTTCAAGTAAGTACGTATAAAAATTCCTGAGGCATCGCGATGAGTGAGTTGTTCTTCTCTTTTATATATGTATATAGATTATTAAAGATGTTCCAGACATTAAAAAGTTTAAGCACTCCTTTATAAGTGCTAAGAAACGTTATTGCACTGATACAGACTATTGAATTATGGTTAAATAGAGAGTTGTTGCAATAGACCACGCAGTTTTCAAACTGGATCAAAGACGAAGACGATATTTGAATTGGCACCAAATTCTATGAGTTTCGACACCATGTTATTGAAAAAGCTTTAATGCCTAGTTTGATTTAACGTACGACAACTGAATCGATTTTGAGCAGAAACAAGCGTCTATATAATCGAACCACAATCATTAGTTAAACCACAATGAAAAAGAATCATTCGAAAGCCTATTCAACAATTTAAATTTTCAAACAATCTAATAATTTTTAATGGAGGAGTGAATTTAACACTTTCAACCAACTCTCATTTGTAAGTTCGCCACTAAGATCGCAAAATTCTCCAAGTCATATCAAAAGACGGTTTAAAATAAACTACCAATTGAGACATTTAAAGAGTAATTTTACATAATGTTACGTAACGATCATTAAGGATGGCAAGGATAAATGTAGAGCACTGATCATTAAAAAGCCATTAGTACCGCTCAGAAAGGAGTAACTTGATAACAATAAATAATTTAAAGCGTTACATGTAACCACACATAATAGATGGAATGTTAAAATATTTGATGAAAAATTAAATGTTTTTCGGTGTACGTTTATTACATATTTTAGTTAAAATATTAATAAATCTCTATAATACAACAAATTTTTGCGCAATACGCATAAGATAGATAAGACAGCGCATTATAAAAAGGGGAATAGAACGTATTTTTTAAAAATGCGTCCATGAATTAAACAGAAGGGGAGGCATGACCGAGAGAATCTGTTGCCGCAGACGGAATATTACCCGAAAGTGCGCGTAAAATAAAAAATATCACCTATATAACTCATACCGGACGTTACAAGCGGCATTTTACATACATAAAACGCATTTTCTAGGCACTGCCCACTTCCCAAAAAATTCACATTCTGCCACCCGCAAAAATAAATATATAAGCTTCCATCTATTACGGGACCATTCGCTCTAGCCCAACATGAAATTTATGCGGCGTGAAAATTTTGTGGGAAAGAAGCAATGGGCCGATGGGGGCAGGATATTTTTTGTGCTTATTTCAACGTCGTTGGCCGTTTTCCAAAATGACCGCAGGGAGGCCAACTGGCCCTCGTCCAGGGTTGATAGGACTAGGTGGAAAGTCAATACCAGCCGATTTACCACAACGCTTGGGAGTGTTCTGGTAATTGGAATGGTTTAATCAGGGAAGTAATGATAATGCTTTTAATTTTATTGCATTGTACCCTTCCTTCTAGCATACAGTTATTTGTAAAAGTTGAAATATAATGTGGTCGCAAATGTTAAACTTGATGTATCAATGAAAGGGAACCAATTGTAACTTTAGTAAACAGCACAATTGCAGAAAATGTTTCCTTAAAAAATCTATACATTAAATATTCCTAAAAGGTATTTTAAATATGTTATTGATGTAACTAAGAAAGACCGAGGAGGGGAAAAATCTCACACCAGATACACAATGTAAATATATTACACTATAACTATAATAAAATAAATATAAACATAATAAACAATTCTACGAAACTTGGAGCGGAAAAATTTTGGAATTGAAAACCAAGAACAATAAACCATTGTATATGTATACAAAAAAGTTAATTGACCAAAATAGAAAATTATTATGTTTTCTAGAGATGTCACCGACTTAATGAGGTGAAGTAGGGTTACACTTGCTTTACAGGATCAAAACTTCCCTTTAAGCAGAAAAAATCCAGTTTGAAAAAAGAATTAAGCCTAACTATAGAACATGTAAACTGACATTACTCTAACAAACAAACTAAAAAGAAAGACTATACTATAAATAGTTGAAGTTTCAAAATGATATACACACAAAGAAAAAATCATAATTTCTTTATCCTAAACATACCATTTTTATTCCAAAAGAATTTGAGAGAATAGTTAAAAATTACAATTTCTTAAATAAAACCCATATTTTAATCGATTTTTTTAAAAAAAAATTAATTTGAATAAATTACACAGACTATAGCGAATTAACCTGCCATTAAACAAAAAAGTATTACTATTCATTTTTCTTTAATTTTCCCTCAGGGAAACTTATGTCCTCACACAAAATGATTTTTCTAGGTAGTATTTAACAAATTGGAACCGAATGAATATTACTTGAACCTATGCTTTGGTTGTATAATTATAAACACTACCTAACGTTTTACTCCTAGTTTCTTCTCTCACAAACGGTTTATTCGAAACATACATTAGTTTTCAAATTGAACTCACGAAAATGAACAAATTGCGTGCCACGACAGTGATAAGATAATTGCTCTCGAGTCATTATTTAACTAAACATTTTTACTTTTCTGTTTTTCGTTTCCATTTTCTTTCAAATAATTTCTACTTTCAAATGGTAATTACCAGAACTAAATAATTGTGCTCTGATGTTTAATTTTAGCGTTTTTGATTTTATATTGTTCTTTAGCGAAATTTATGTGTGATATAAAACATTAGTTGTTTCTCATCGAATCCATTGCACGCCATATCGTTAATAAAACTTTGTGATAGGTTAGTTTTTAAAAGGAGAAATCGCAAATCAATTACATTGAATAAATCGCATCTAAGAATTATTCTGAATGAAAAATCCTAAGAAAAGCTAACAATTCCTTTGAATCCAATTGAGCGTCTACTTAAAAATAGTGCAAAGGAATTTCACAAAGACAAAGAACACAGTGCTGGTTTAAACATTGGGAGCTTGGGGTGGGCGCCCAAAAGGGCCCGGATAAGCAGGACTTAACCAGATTTTCTAGTTATAAATTTCGATCTGCCAGCACCAAGGGGCCTGTAAAAATCTTCTGAGGCATTCCCCAATGATGCCATTGTAAAAATCACCAAAAAAATTGCCCTTTTTCAAAATTTCTACAATTAGTTCACAATCTCCCTATATATATATATCTTGTTCAAATTTTCAATCGTTGATAAAATACTTTCTATTCATCCATTTAAGTTCAAATACATTTTATTAAACTTGTAGTGGATTACACTTGATGTTAATACAGTTTTTTCAAACAATTCATTAGTTAAACTTAATTCATGAATTCATAGTAACAAACAAAAATAATCGTTCAACACCATACATAAAAAGGAAAATCGCTCGTTGTGTCCTTGTACCGCAATGGATAGTGCATAGTACTTCTAATCGAAAGGTCGTGGGCTCGAATCCTAACTGGGATGGCCTAATTTCTGAGAATGTGATTTATGAATGAATAAATAGTAACGAACAAAAATATCAATCCAACACCATATAAAAAAGAAAATTGCAAGGAAAATCGTTTTTCTATTTTGCCACTTAATATTGTGATTCTGTCATATGTATATACATATTTATATTAATTGTAATTATTAATAAAAAGTAGCTAAAATAAAAAGTTTCTTTGTTGACCTAAGTAGGAATTCGACTTTTATAGATATATGAAATATTTTTATAATATTTCTGGAGAGTGGTAAAAATAATTGTAAGACGTGGCCGGTGATGTGATTTTCTGTGTTACGTGGAGCGTGGTCGAGTACGGTATTATCGAAGAGGCACTCATGTAAATCGTAATTACTTTGTATTCACATCCGGAGACACATAAAGATCCAGTAAGGACGGCATTACCCATACAAGAAGCGAACATCACAGCACAAACACAAACAAAGATAAACATAGAACGCGTTGCAGCATGAGTGAGTGAGTGAGTTAATATTAACGTCGCACTGTTCAGCTACACGAGGGCTTTTGGCGACGGACCACGTAATTTTGAACCATGGTCAAGTGACGTGGACGACACCTGAGCTGGCACCCCCCTCTCCTAACTACCACACTACACCAACGGGAGGACGTTTCAGCTCTCGACAGTTTTAACGTGCATCGCTGCCCTACACGGCGGGTCTTTAGTGGTATTGGGCTCGAACTCGCGACAAGGCAAGCCACGATCCGATACCTATACCACTCGGCTACCGCGGCCTGACAGGGATTTCGGACTAGCCTATTAAGATTAAGATTACAGTGTTATTTTTAAACTAAAGAATTAAAGTTTGATTAAATATTAATACAAAGAGTTAACAAAACGGATACTAGAGGGAATTATTACACACACACACACACACACACACACATATATATAAAGAGTGTTTTTTTCCAGGTATAGAAGTTTAAGTTGGCATTACTTTCCAAGATGGCGACCGATTTAACAGCTGTCAAGTGATTTATTCTCAGTTTGGTTTGGCAATTCATCAAAACGAATTCATCGTCGAATGGGCCCAAAACGAGATTGCCGTTGTTCCCGATTTTCATAAGTGAATTTTGTTTAGCGATGAAGCGCACTTCTGGTTGAATGGCTACGTCAACAAACAAAACTGCCGCATTTGGAGTGAAGCTAATCCACAAGTGTATGTCGAAACACCGTTACATCCAGAAAAACTGACTGTTTGGTGCGCTTTATGGGCTGGTGGAATCCTTCTTCAAAAACGATGAAGGCCACAACGTTACAGTCAATGGTGATTGGTATAGAGCCATGATTACTAACTTTTTCATTCCTGAATTGAACAATCATGATGTCCAGGAGCTGTGGTTCCAACCAGACGGCGCAACATGTCACACAGCTCGTGCCACAATCAATTTATTGAAAGACACGTTTGGTGACCGCCTAATTTCACGTTTTGGACCTGTGAATTGGCCTCCAAGATCTTGAGATTTAACACCACTAGACTATTTTCTGTGGGGCTATGTAAAGTCATTGGTCTATGCGGATAAGCCACAAACGCTTGACCCTTTGGAAGACAACATTCGCCGTGTTATTGCCGATATACGGCCACAAATGTTGGAAAAAGTCATCGAAAATTGGACGTCCAGATTGGACTACATCCGAGCCAGCCGTGGCAGTCATGCCTGAAATCATATTTAAAATGTAATGCCACAAGATTATCTTTCGAATAAAAAAAAATTCATGTCAATAGAATAATACATCGTTGTTTTATTGCAATTTAAAGTTCTATACCTCTAAAAACACCTTTATATATATATATATATATATATATATATATATATATATATATATATTATATATATATATATATATATATTACTTGTTTATTAGAAAAACATCTATTTGAATTTGATGCAATACAAAATGCCTATATTCTGATAATAGTTTGTAGTGAGGACGAAGATTCAAAGACGATATAGTTTACCCCCCTGTTAAAATCTTAAAACAATAGCGACCACGAAAACATAGCATATGTTTCTCCTGAAATTCTTCCAACGCATGACAGCGGTAATAACAATAAAAATATTTCACACTAGGAGCAGAACAGAACAAGACAAAAATCCTCCAAATCGAAATTCATACTCCGTTCTGTTCAGGGTCGCTGCGACGAAGAGCAGGGGGATGAAAATCAGGAGCGCGCGACGAAACTTTCATTTCCGCGGGCAACCCGAGATTACGAATCCATTTTGCGATAGAAATACCGAGATGCATAATTTCTTTTCCATCTTTGTGTTCAGCATAAGAGAGAGAGAGAGAGAAAAAAATAACAAAAAAGAACGAAGCATCGTCCGGACATTCTCCTGCAAGATGATAATGCGGAGAGAAAGGGAAAAAAAGACGAACCGATGCAAAAAGAGGAATAAATAAGAGCTACAATCGCGAACAGGAAAGGAGATGAAATTTGACGCATGCATAACGGAAAAGAGGGGAAAGAGAGAGGGATTCTCCATTTCAATTCTCTCAGTCCTACGAAATGCTCACGTGGATATCGAATGCTTGTCTCATCTTTATGGGAATCCATTTTTTGATATTTGTCATCCAGCAGACCCTTCACAGCTTCCCGAGCTCGAGTTTTCGATTCGATTGAAAGATTTTTTTCGCTTCTCCTAAGCCCAGGTAGTCTGTATATTTGACGGGTTTCTGAAAAACTCATTTTGATTCGTATGCGTTGCACTTTTATTGAAGCTTAAAAATCATTTCGGATCTCTACGGTAAATAAAATATGCAGGTCTAGATAATCCAAGCTGCATATACTATATAAATTATAACGCTTCAACGTTCCGAATCAATTGAATGAAACATATAGGTGAAGAAGACTGGAATGAGAGAAGTGTACAGGGGGAAAAAAGTCCTATTTGTGATTCTTATATGTGTTCTACTTAAGTATCTCTCGCTTTCAGAAAATGGTTAGACTTTCAATCTTCCGAAATAGGCATGGTTATTATGTAATAAGAATAGGAATCGAGATACGAAAAATGCAAATAATTTTTCAATAATCCCCATAAAATTCTCACTTTATGTTCGATGACTGAATTGACTGGTTTAATAATTTTTCGCAAAATGAGGAAACTTATTTGTAAGGAAAGTCTGCAATCTTTAAAACAAATCATTTGATGCTCGCAAGCTATGGTAAAAACATTCAAATATTTTGAAATATCAAAATCATCCCTTATTTTCTCAGTCAGTTATGATCTTTTATTATCTAGTCAGTAATGAGAATGAAAATCATAATAATAATCTCCTAAACACGCTTGCAATTTAAAATCTGTGTACGACAGAGTAAAAGTTGATAGGCTGAATCAAAAGTTTAAATACAATATGCCCAAACAGAAAGTACACTGTTGGAGATGTGTCATGAATAAAATTCTTCCTCTTGCACACCCCAGTATGTATACGGATTTAAACAACAGACATAAAAACATAAAATTTTTTGATGACTCAGCTTTTCACATTATGCCGAAGGTGAACACTTCATATCAAAGCATATAAAGTTCGTACTGCAGATATGTTCATATGTTTCAACATCCTCAAGGATAAATTAGGCACTACTAAACCGAATCAGATTAATGAAAATATACACCTGAATTCTTGATACTTTATATTTCATTATAGAAACGCACACACCCCACGTATTAGTTATATATGACCTTGAATAACACTGCTATTAAAGTTAACTTAAGTTTCAAAAAAATCTATTAGTATATATATGTACAGAAATATGTAGCGCTAACATTAAAATGGGTTCAGCCCACAAATAGCGTTTAATGTGGTCTCTACGCATTCTATTGCTGTAAGGTTATAAAAACCTTAGTTGGTTTTTATAAAATCGACTATCTTTCGGAAACCTTCGAGTCGCGATTCATAGCAGGTACAATAACGGACCTTTTTTTATAATAGGGGGAGGAGGAAAGCCAAGGGGCCTTGATCTGCGCGACCCCTACTGGTCATCACATCCACTACCGTGACATATCGCCCATTCAATCCGTTTTAATGCACCGTCGATGTTGCCTAGCAGAAACGTCCACTCCAGAAAAGAAGGGACGGATTCGGGGGTGGGCGAACAACACACGAATGAATAATGACCATAGGGGTGACAGAGGCCACCATTCATCTCCTTCGCTAGATGTAGGGTAGGTAAGGATTATATACCCCCTCTTTCGGACATCGGTCATACCGACGATAAAAGAGGATAGAAAGAAAAAAAAAAAAAAATAACTATCGTAACTTGAGACCAAGATGAATCTGTACGGATGGTTGCTGAGGGTGGGGTAGCAGGATTTGGGGGGGATTCAACCCTTCCTTTATCCTTTGTCCAAAGTGTGAATATTGGAGAGAGATAAGGACAGACTATTTAGGGGATAGTAAGGTAAGGCATTGCTTCCTATGTGATAGTTCAAGAGAAAGAAGCGATATTAATAACTAATGCATTTGCAGCGTCTAAATTAAGATTTCTAAGAAATGTAATTTAATTAAATACATCTCATATCCGATAATAACTACAGTAGGTATATCACATCTGTAAGAAACAAATAAGCAAAGAGAAGATGAGAAGCTACACAGTTTCTCTAAATACATTTCATAATGATTTTTCCTTCGCGTCTCTATACAATCAAGTACGTGATCAATCATTTAGATGGGAGAGAGGGTATTTAATTATAAACAGAAATTAAACAATTTCAACACTTCAGGAGATATATCCGTTGTAAAAATTTGTAATTAAAAATGCATACACGACATTGTCTGGGCTTGCATAAAGCTTGATTGTCTGGGCTGATTATCATCACAAATATCCTATTCTTAGTAAATACAAAAGTTGTGAAATACATTGGCAACTTGTTTTTCACCCCCGAAAAAATAGTTTAATAGCTTCAATTACGGGTTTTTTCAACGTCATGTTAAATCAAATTAATAATTCTTTCCATTTTATTTAGAAGGCAAAAAATCTTCTCCATCCTATTCTGGGGAAGTTATAAGAGAAGAAAATGTACAGAGAAAGAGTATGAATAAAATAAGAGTTAAAGAGGGAAGAGATGAGACATCTATACCAAGAGATTGGTAAATACATAGAAATAAGTTCTTCCCTAAGTCAATTGTTCAAAAGATATTTCAGTTGACAGCAGGCAAAAGGAAAGTTGACGTACACAGGAAAGCAATCATACTACCTAAAGAATTTTTGTTGTTGCTGTATAGTACATATATAGATGAAATGCACTTAAATTGGTAAAAACACATGAAAAGATTATGTGGCTGTATACAATAGGACCACACACAGACATATATATATATATTTTAGAGATCTAATACTAGAATCATGGAAAGGGCTATTGAGCATAACAAGCATGTAATTCTCGGGGGAGGGGAAAAAGACCCCGAAAGAAAATCCAAACATGAGTGAGGCGGTTGTAAAGAAGGAACACTTCCATATAAATATTGACACACCGTCTGATTCGGTGGTCGTAACTGTAACGGTTTATCCCTGTTCGGTGGGGCGCAAACCCGCAAGGCAAACATTCCGCCCTTTGTGTGAGCGACAAAGACCTTTGTCTCAAGACAAAGCACACTCCGACTTCCATGAAATACCCTCTTCATCCACAGTGGCGCAAGTCCGCATTACCAGAAGTTTTATTTCAGGTTGGGATGGATTAAATGTTGAGATGAGAGTGTGTCTTTTGGATTAACTTTCGGCATAAGATACTACTATCATGGGCTTGAGACCGCATTTCAAGCTCGATTTTGGTAAAATCGATCATGTAAAAAAATAATAAGTGAACTGATTTCTTCATACATTGAATTCGTCTTTAAGGCTGTCTTCGGCTTATGTTAAAGAATAGGGACCAAATTCGGAATGTATTTTCAGAAATAAAAGTACTCTAACATTAATATCACATTCTGGTTTCACTATCCTGTAGAGAATCACTTATTTTATCTCATACAACTCATTTTTATCCAAGTTGACACATTTTCTTTTTTATAAAATCTGATTCGCATTTTTTCCCCAATACCGCAATGCTAAATGAGCTTATCCCTTTACATGTTAAAAGGAAAACTAGTTATTTATGAAATATTTTAAAATTTTAAAAACACTATACTATAAACAATGCATGCGTTACAATGTCACAAAATTTTTATAAAAATTGAGGCATTTTTTCTGTCCGAAAATGTGCTCCGCGTCAAGTTCACGCTCTTGTATCTATGGCGTAAACAGCCTTTATAAAACAGTTTTAATGGATTTCCCATTTCTCATATAATTGGTGAAATATTAGTATATTTACATTTATTACATGGGCATTCATTTTACTTCTCGAAGATTAAGGAACCGGATTGGGTGAATCAGAATAAGCTGAAACTAATAATGAAAAAAACATCCAAAACATTAAAAAACCCTCAAAGAGACACTTTAAAACAACATAATGTTTAACATGTATTCAACAATTTCATTTTTAAGTAGATGCAAATGGATTTTATTGAGATATATGTACCTTTAGTATCTAGTGGAATTTTGCGAATTCGGCATCTAAACAAAAAAAAAAAATTTCAGGACATCTGTCCTAGTACAGATGCTCTCTGTTAAAAATTACTTTAAGTGGCAGCGTTAAATGCAAAACCTTGTCCGTTATAACCTGGATTTGTTGATGCAAAATTGGAGTTAGACAAAAGATTAGAGATTGTCCCTTTTCAAAATCTACATAAAACTCAGAGTTGGACTCATTACAAATTAAAAAACATCGCTTTAGAATTGCATACGAGCTATCAGCAAAATTTTGTAACTTTAAACAAATGTGTGTGTAATGTGTTTGTAACATTTTTTTGACAAAATGTATCCAATTTTTTAACTTTCATCTTATATCATGAAGATTTTGATGCCGAGAACCATCCAACTATTATTCAATTATTATCGACTATTATTCAAGATGAATCAGGACTCAAAGCCGTTATTCGACTCGCGCATTTCCAGTCTCAATTTTAACTTTCAAGCTACCCAAATTATACAAATCTTGGATTTTTACGAATTTGTTTCAAATCTAACAAGAAAAGAACCAATATATTTCATTATAGAGAGGTTTTTAACCTTAAAATTACTTTCTCATATTTTACAAGATGAAGGCCCCGAGTTCCCTTTTATATGCGGATGATTTTTATATACATTACATATATTTTAACATTATAAGTTAATTGCATTAAAAAAAAATTAGTGCAGTAAAAAATACAATGCACTAATAGTTTTTCTTCATAGCACAGTAAATAAATTATGATCAATCCAAAATAATGACTTAATACATAAGTTTAAAAATAATTTGACTTATCAAGTGCATGTCACAGTATAGTCCCCCCGAATGGGCTCTGTTTTGGCACACAAGCCTTTGCAGACACGGCAGATCCCTCCCCCATATGAGGGAGGCATTTCCGAGGTGGCCCCTTCTAGTAGCGTCTCTCGCTAGCAAATTTTCCAGCTTGAATTAATTTCAAGCTCCTTGGATGCAAAATATTACCGTGATTTAACTTTGATGACAGTGGTAGAACCAGATATTCAAGGGATATTTTACATGCATGGCACATATGACATGCGTGAATACGATTTTCAAATCCAGAAAATCCATCCACGATCGAACGCGGCACGCTACCTCTAAGCCACCGAAACCACAGATATGGAAGTTATAACCTTTTAAATGACTAACACTAATTCTTGGACGAATTTACTGACAACTGCAATTAAAAGTTTAAGGGAATTCATAACAAAGAAATGCTCTAATTATTTGTGAACAAGTGATTCGATAATTTTTCACCATCTCATTTCTCGAACTCTTTCTAAACTATCGCCCTGGTTTTCTAGCTAAAAGTATTTACACTAGGGGCAATATCTATATTCTTAAATGATATTCAAAGACTTGATTCACTTTTCCTCACAGCGAGCATTCGCAGAATCGTACGACCGAAACAAAGGGATTTTGAATGGGGCTATTTCGAAGGAGAGTACTCCTTCCCCACATCCTTGTGGTTCCCGGGAGTCCGTTTTTAATTGTTTCTTCACATTTCCGGGGGTTCTGAATGAACCAACTGTTTGTTCTAAAAGCACAAGAAATGACGGTGTTTGAATATATATCGTCACCGAGATCTTTTGTTCTTTACGGTTTATGGTTGAATTACATTTCCTTGTCTTTCGTCTTTGTGGTTGAAGTAGATAATTTTGAGAAGACAGGGAATTTATTTCTAAGAATTGTACTTTCACTTTTCAAAAGTTCGCCCTTTTAGTTTGGAATCCTTCAAAAAGCAACCACTTCTGACTTTCATAGAAATTATAAATTGAAATTTCTGTATTAGACGATAAATTATTTATGAGTATTTTTAAACACATTTGATCATTTAAAAGTACGAGACAGTAGCTGTGTAAATTGTTGGAAGAAAAATGTAATTACTACAATAAAGAAAATGCATTAATTCAACAATACTCAATTTATTTTATACGTACCATTATTACGCGTGCATTCTTTTTACGAAGAAACATGAAATATACATGTGCAATGCTCATATCTTTTGAAGTATAGTGTACGAGGGGATAAAAAAAGCATGAAATGAATTACACCCGACATAATTTTTTTAAAAAGTCATTTGAAAAATGTAGTAAATCGAACAATTTAGATGAAATGAAAGATGATTATTTATGAATCAGTAATAGAGATGACGAAAAAGACGAAACAAAATTCGGTTATATGCTTGAAAATATAACGGAAGACATAATACGTCGAACTTTTCATGTTATCCAATAAAGAAAGCTCATGAAGTATGCCATTTCATTTAAATAAACAGTTTTTAGATCTATGCAGAAATCTACTTTATATGCATATCTTTTCTTTATTTTTTATTAAGTCTTCATTTTTATATCTGGCACGTAACGTTCATCCATAAATTCCAACCTTATTTTTTGTGTTCAAAGCGCGCGTCGTACGCCAGAATATAGGATAAATATTTAATAATGCATAGTGAATGATTGTTACTGTTCAAATATTTCCTTTGGCACATATTTCTAATTTTATTATAACGTGCATTAGATTAAGATTTTGAAAACAACTTTTCCAAAAAGATAATTAAAATAAAGAGCATGCTGAACACAGATTTTCATTATCAACAACAACAACAAAAAAAAACTACCAGAAAATTAATGACTATTTGATTCACTATAGAAATTAAGCCTCGCGTTAAATTTTTTATATTAAAATTCTATTCAAAATAACGACCGAGAAGATACCCTAGACTAAAATCACCATTAAACCTCACTCTTAATATTCTGGAAATAAATTCCGAGACAAAGTAAATAAAAAAAAGAGAAAAAGAAAATTATTAAAACTACCGCTAATCACCAAAGTCAAAAAACAATAAAAAGTTACGGCTTAAACTAAGTTTCACTTCAACTCAAACATCGACTAATACACCAACTCAAAACCCTAACATTTTTACAAAATAGCACCATCCGCCTGTCATCGACTAGAATTGACCGACTGTCAAGTTAAAAGCCAAAGGAAGGGGAGGGGGAAATAAGTCAGAAGAGATATTCCACTTTTATACCTAATAAAAAAAATATCGCCAAAACTTTTAAAAAAATGTTTGCAAAACATTCCACCCGGTACAAGTACCGTTCTCCTTTTAAACCGAGCTCATAACCAAATCCTTTATTATTTAAGCGGATCCTTAATCTTGATTAATGACGAAACAAGGATATCCCCCCCTCCAAACGATAAGGAACAAGGCTCCCGAAAATTTGCCTTTTATATCATCGGTTTCCACCCCCCACTCACTCCCGGACTCGAGTTTTGATCCCTTGAACCAACAGATTAAAAGGCGGTTCCGGCAAAGGACAGTCCGGGAGAATCCGGCCCACACAAAAGAGGTTTGCGGAGCGGCTGCATAATGGAGGGCAGCCATGTTTACATGAAAGATTGGGAAGTCCTCCTGAAAGGATAAAGAACCAGGGGGTGGCAAGGGGAGGTATATTTTCCAGATTATTGCGGAAGCCGTACGATAAGAGGGAGTACCAGAGAATCGATTTGTTTTCCAAAGAGCGATTCTCTAGAGTTCTCGTATCTGATACAACGGGATTGGAAAAGTTGCTGCTTTTCAGCGGAGGAACCCGCTCCATTGAAAAGATATATTGCTGGAAGAGATTTGAAGTCGCGATTCCTGGATCGCGATCTACTCTGGATATCTTTATTTCCAACGAGAGAAAATAGTTTGCTGATATTTAGCAACAAAAGTATATAATACAACGTATATATTTAATAGAACTTTTCTCAAACTCTATATAGCATAACGAATTAAAAAAAAAAATTCGAATCCTGAACGTCTGATTAAATTAATTCTCTTATTAATTTCATCCGAGTCTTTTAGTTTTGGAAGGTATATTTTTTAAAAAATTTATTGTCACGTCGAACGTGTATAGTTAATTTAAAGTTGAATTATTATAAACCCATTTAAAGACATATTTTATTTGATAATTCTCTTTAAGGTTAATCTATTAATTCTCTTTTTTAAAAAAATTTTAATTTAAACAAAAAAAATTGAACTATTAGAAGTTAAAGCAGTTTTCTCAAATTAAGAACTAAATTGCTTCTTTACAAAAGTCTTTATAAGACCTGTCCTGACTTATGCATAAGAGAAGGCCATTGATTTTACGTGATGAGGAAGGTTTGGGTATTTTCGAGAGAAAGATCTTACGCTGCATTCTTGGTGGGATTCAAGTGTATGGATTATGCAGAAGATCAAACTTAGAACTCTACATAATTTACAAACATCCCGACATTGTAAAAATTGTCAAATTACAGAGACTTAAATGGGCTGGTCCTCTTTACTAGAATGAAGATCGTAGCTGCAAGAAAATCTTTCTGACAAAGCCCATGGGAAATAGTCCTTCGGGCAGACCCCCCGTTAAGATGGATTGACTGTATAAAAAAAGACCTAAAAATTTTAAACGTCAAAAATTTGAAAACACTTGCCAAAAGTAGGGATGCCTGGAGAAGGTCAGGACCCACCCAGGACTGTTGAGCCATTGAAGAAATTAAAAAAACAAACAAACAGATGATTAAGAATTAAATCTTCTCTGAAAGTCAAAAATATCAACGAAGAACCAGAACCTGAGCGAAATGAAAATGTAGCTTGTACTGTACTATCAACAATAATTTCACACACACACACACACACACACACAAATACAGCTTTCATATTTTAGTCAAAAGTGTAAATGTTCTTTACTTCAAGGTATATTCACACGAGATATAACCAACAAAAATTCAAGAAAACATTTTAAAACATACATCTTTTATATTTATCGCAATTGCCAAAAAAGTACTTTATTGCACCAGAATTACATATAAGTTAACTTCGGTTTCATAAATAATTTTAAGCCATTAAAATAATGCAGCTATTGATGTTCAAAGAGGAGTGGGCAAATAGTAGCACGTAAAGAGTTTTTTTGCGGCTTGCATAATACAGTCAAAAAACCAAATATAAAGAAAATGTTCACAATATTCAGGCCAATATCTATTTGTGAGCAAAGTTTTTCTTGCATGAAGTTCAACAAAAGTAAATATAGATGCAAGTTGGTTGACATTAAGTTGCAGCCCTTATTCTAAAGAATTTTGGGGAGGATCTCTCATTCGGGGCCACACATTTTGGGCATGCATTTCGTTTAGTATACAAACAAAGTAACTGCTCGAAAGTTCGGTAAGCAGCTCGAAACCCTTTGGGTGAGCTCTATTCTCCCGAGTAAGTAAGTCAGTGATGAGAATTTCAACAAGAAATCTAACTTCTGAACTCATGATACAATTTATTTGGGTTTTTTACGGTACAATTTATACCTTTTCCGAGATGCCAAATTAACTAATGAAATAAATCAAATAAAAAAGGTGCGGCCTTCCAGTCCTCGCTTCCATAACGTGGCCTTACAGTCCAAACAATTGCCCATCATGTTCTACGATATTCTGCTTTTGGCAAAACATTCGATAAAATACCATATCTACAGACTTAAATTGAAGGGGAAAAAGATGTTTTTTCAGAAGAAATGACATGCCTCAATAACTGACATTTTTATCTGTATAGAAATCAAAAATAAATTAATAAGGTTGATATATACATACATAGAAAGAAGGCATGGCCAAATGAAGCCATTTGGAACTTCACGATCGATTCATAAATGGTGATTCCTCGCGCGATTGATGTTCTATTTTTCTACTTTTCAATGATTAAGTGTTCCACGATGAAATGTTCAATAGAAGATGCTTTCAGTATGGCTCCTCCGACAAGGGTTGATGGAACAACTAAGCTTTGCACAGAATAAACGGGTTTTCGATAGAGCTATTTTGAGGTTATAGAATAACTGTCAGAAGTTTTACTCATTCCTCAATTTATAATACAAGGGGGATAATAAATCACGCACAGGGATATTTATTACAAGAAAATTAGAATTTTCTAAATGTAGAATTATATCGAAATATGACAGCAGTTTCTGTGAAGTTAAAATCAGAATTTCGCACATAGATTACAATATTTAGAGATTCATAATTTTTTCAATAAATTCCGCCGAAATTTTGTATACAAAACCATTTTTATTTCTTCTATAATTTAAAATACAATTTTTAAAACTAAACATAAAGTTATTTTTTTTATATAAATTGCTATTAGATTATATATAGCTGAAACCAATGGTCGACAAACTTAGGAAGTTTCTGGGCTACCGTGTCTTTTTTTCTTTAAAAAAAACCCAATGTACTGTGAGTTTTCAACTAAAATAAAACTATCAACTTTTTTAAAAAAAATCTTACATTTGAAACAAATATGAAATCCATTTTAATTTACAAAAAGAAACTGAAATTGAATTTTACATAAGAACGAAATTAAATTGTATTTAGTAATAAATTACAGATGCAATAACGTATTTTTTTTGGCACTTTTCCCGTTTCGCCGAAGCAAGCCCTCAAGTCGCCAAAAATGATACAACCGACGCCAAACGGAATATTTCCGCTGGTAATCTTTTACCACTATATTTTCAAAACTAGTCGAAATTTTTCTTATCAATAACGTCTTTTTCATAATACAACAAAAACAGATGAAAAATCAATGAGAACTTATATTTATTTACGTGTATACTATGTTTTAAGGCCAATAACGCCAACTTGGCGAGATTTGCGCTGGTGAAAAGGAAAAGTAACAACTTCTTTTATAAGCATCAGCTTAATGAAAGAACCAAGGTTAGCCAACGGCAGCGTCAACTTGATCTACCAAAAATGTCTCCGAGGGTACTAATAGATCGTGATCGACGGTATGTCAATCAATGGCTTAAATAATGGGCAATTGGTAACGGACGATATGTAATATATTATGAGCTAGTAACAAGTGATCGACAATCACTTTAGACACTATCTTATTCTCCAAATTTCCTCACCAAGTCGTAGAGATTACAAAGTTTTATCAACAGGACGATACTTAGGGGAACAAGGATTCGAATTCACGATGCAGTGACCACAAAACTAATACTTCAGTCGGCCACAAAACTAATACTGTTGCTCCTTAAGGACGTATCACACATACACGTTTCAAGCAATTTTTCGTCCAATTCGAGCAATTTTTAATCAGTTGCTATAGCAACGGCTTTCGAACAACTTTTTGCTAGTGAGCTCAAAAAATTGTTCCAAATAAAAGTTGTTTGAAATTCTAGCCAATAGGGTTCTTCGGCGCCCCAAGTCAAACAAGATGTCGGCTTCGGTTTCGTCTAAGACATGAGATATACCGCATAATATTTTAATAGTGTAAAATATTTTAACGGCGTATAATATTTTAAACAGGGTGGTGCTCAATTTCTGTTTACGCCCATCAACAAAAGTGCAAGTGAAATAAAAGAAATAATTTTGGATGCTCGTTTTCCGAAGCAGAAAAATCAGCGAGTAATTTTTCAATGAGGAGATAAAACGCGGCTGACGTCAAAGCATATCGTTTTGTTTACGGCAACCCTTCCCCCTAAGATTAGGCCAAAAATTGGACAAAAAAGTTGCATGGAAAATAAACGTGTTATACGGCCTTAAGCACAAAGTTCAGCAATAAAATAACAGATAAAAATCAATAAGTCGATATGATAAAAAAAATGCTACATTACCATATTAATAACAACATAACACTGTAAACTGGAGTAAGAAAGTAATAGTAAAATTTTAATTTTTAATAAAACCTTTCTTATGCTTCAAAAATTAATCAGCAGTTTCCAAGTCATAAGATTAAAAATTGAAGAAAGTAATTAGAATACAATATTAAAGCATAAAAACACTAAAAAAAAGTTTCACTTCAAAAATCATATTCCAAGGTAATTATCATGTAAAACTACTTCACGGTAATATCATACAAATTAATTCAGTCTGGGGCGCACCAACTCATTTGCACAAAAGTAAGTCGGATATACATTCCCTGAGTATCAAAAACAATTTCCCAGCCAATTAGATTTGACAAGCCTATTTGATAAAACAGCACACACACAAAAAAAAACGCAAACTTGAGGAGGAAAAAGTCAAACCAACCACAATGTATGCTCTTCCCTGCGATCCAGAAAACAAAAATATTTTAAACCTCAGTATCCCCTACCTATATTTCGAAGGAGTCAGCAAAAATGAAAAGGGGGAGAGGGGAAAAAAATAAAGGCGCGTTCTAAAAACTTTTAATTTACTCTGCATCGGAGTCTCTCTCGCATGTTCCCTTGCCATTGTTCCAAGCTAATGAATGGAGAAGAATTACGGTTAATTAATCTGTTTTTGATTACATTTTTTTCCTCTCCTTCTCTCCATCTTCTTCCACATCCGGACAGTCTGTTATAAAAGCCAGATTAGAACGACGGACCGAACGAAACGAAAGAAAAAGGGAGAGACAAATAAATTGGAGCAAAGCAACTCTTTTCCCGTTTTTTTTCTTCTTTTTTCCTTCTTTATTATTTATTTAAAAAAATATCGCTCCCTTAATTGATTTTCGTTGATTAAAATATATTGATTGGGGGTGTGGGTGTTCAGTAACGACTCTATTCATTAAAGGAGGGGTTCATTGAGAGAATATCGCGTCACATCCCATCTTTCTCTTTTAATTATGCCGGCGTTTGTATTTTTTAATGCCCCGCAAGAATGGAAGATGTTAACGCATTAAAAGCACTTTTGTTCACCGCAATCCTACTCTAAACTCATTAACGATCCCAAAGAAAATGACATCGCTCGACCAGGAGGAGTAGCCTAATTTTGGAGATGAACGCTTTTGAGAAAAAATAGGGAAAAAAATATTTCCAAGGCATCGTTTTGTTAGATTTGTGATAGAGAGGATGATTGTGCCTTCAGTAGTGTTTGCACGAGACAATTTTCGGACGTGATACTTTTTAAAAGGAGAATTTTTCCTTTTGTTTTCTTTGAGAGATATTAAAAATCAATTTAGATTCCAAGCAGTGCCGATTTTTTTTTAAGTACGCTAGACTTGAAAATAAGAACAGTACAAATTGAATTGAATGGATTCAGAAGGTCGTTTAACAACTCTTATTTTATAATCTATGTGTGGTTTCGCAAGTAAATTTTTTTCTACACTATTTACATTGAATTAACTGAATTCATTTTTTTAAAAAAAATCTTAAAGCAAAACAGCATTGTTTAAATAAAAAATGAAAATTAAATACGGTTACATGCACATTGAGATTGGTGAAAAAATTTTAGTTTCTAAAATCAAAAGATGTAGCACGCACTCGTGCGCGCTCAACACACACACTATATTTCTATACTATTACATATAAATATAGACCAATCTGACAGTACCATCCCCATCGGATACATATAAAGAAATGAACAGTTCCCATTTTAGAAGGAACAGTTCTTTTGAATGAGCAGTTCTTTAGAACGAATAGTTCCGATTTTTGGAACCCTCATATAGAGGGCTCAAGACAATTTAAATTTGACTCAATTTATTTTTACTAAATACAATCACAGTTTAAAAAGACAATATCTCCAGCAGTGTAAAAAACGCTATGTAAAAACAATTCACCTTTTCAAAAAATTACAGATATTCCATTTTTACTTATCCTTATGTAAGTAATGCAATGAAACTGAAAAAAAAAATATTTTCCAGCGTCCAATCAGGTATTGCAAGAAATGTAAGAATGAGCACACTACTGCCATTAAAAAACTAGCTGAAGTAAAAATAAAAGCCTTTAAAGAAAAAGAAAACCCCAGCAATTAAAAAAAAAAAACTGCCAGCAAATAATCACTAATACAAGACAAAATATACAGCAACGATTATTTTAAGATTATAGCAACCACACTAAAAGAATAACAAATGATTTAGAAAGAATAATTTCAAAGACAATAACGTTTAGTGTCCACAGAAAATACTTTAAATGACAACTTATTACGAACTGCTATTAAGCAAACTCAAATGTGAAGTCGATTCAACATTTTAATGCCGAATTGAGAACTCATACCCAACTCCTAATAGAAAATGATATAATGACATGGTGATAATGATGTATATAAAAATGATAGAAAAATGAACTGTGAAATACACCTCTTTCTAAAAACGTTTCTTATTTTTAACACAAAATATATTTTACCATTAAGAAAATCATGAAAAGCACAGCCATTTACATCTCAGAAACTTTCTAAATTGAACGAAAAACGGACCAATCTGCCTTATGCTCATTAGCAATATGAGATTTCAGGTCAGAAATGGGTGAGCTTTGAGCTTTCATATGTACACACGAGCAAAAGAAAACTTAGCGAGACGCCATTCCAAAGAATCCTTTTAATACCAGAAAAAGCAGAGAAGGCAGGAAAGCAGAAATGTCTCCCAAAGAATCCCCACAAATTTTCTCTGGCAGTGACAACAACAATCTGCGAAGTAGTTTGCCCCGGAGCTAAGTCAAGAAGTAAAACTCAACTCCAACTTCATTATCTGGAAGGAATGCCTGCTGCCCACTTTCTAAACGGGCGCCTGAAGAACCTAGAAAGTTGTTTACGAGGTTTTCTTGCTGGCTAAAGGAACATTCCCAGCAAAAATCCCTGAAAATGTAGGAAATTTTAGTAAAGAGTGGACGAAATAAGAGCGCGACATTAAAACATTTCTCAACTTCTTAAGTGTATAGCAGCCAAAGTCGTTTAAATGGAAAAAGAAAGATCATTTTAAATCTCGTCAAGTTTCCCTCTTGCTGTTTTTAGCCGTAATGATTAAAAGTTACTCAAAAATGAAGGTACATGAAATAGTGAAGAAAAAGTAGGAATTATAAAAGGCACACGTTAATCGTTCAAAAATATATATACTGGAATAGTTAAATTTAAACATTCTTACACACTTTAAGATTTGCATGTTTCTAGAAAAAAAAAAAAAAAAAAAAAAGGCAGAACACGATTTTTGGAGTGTGAGCTTGTGTCCTTATTTCTAGTTTTATAAATAAAATCGTAAAAATAATGGGTTACAAAAATCATTAAGAAATTCTTTATATACTAATAAAAAATGCAAGTTATCTCAACATGTGGCAACAAAATCATATTTATATAGCTAGAGACATTCAACTTATTAATTGGGAGAAGGGATTTAGTTGTTTGATTTAAAAAGTACGTTAAAATTCTGAAGCAACACGAGGGCAAATGGCGACAGACTTCCGAATTTCAAAACTACTAATTATACTAACATAAATTTGAAATTTTACTAATTATACTCATACATTTGAAATGTTGCGAATTATACTAACATAAATTTGAAATGTTACAAATTATACTAACCTAAATTTGAAATGTTACAAATTATACTAACCTAAATTTGAAATGATACAAATTATACTAACATAAATTTGAAATTTTACTAATTATGCTAACACAAAGCAGTTTCCCCTTTAAATGAAGCTTCACAAATTATTGGCTCAGATTTTATTCTTGAGAAGGAGGGGGAGTGAAATTGTGCCTTCAGAACCAGCTCTGATCAAGGCGTTAAGAGAAAGTTTAACATCCACATACGGCCTAGTAAAGTTTTCATCGGCTTGCCCGAAAAATAACATAAAAGTGTCAGTAATTGTGTTTGCCGGAGGTATTAAAATAAATAAGTAAAATAAAAGTATGTTTCTTTACAAGAACTTTAATATTCATTGTTTATTATAACAATATACCTGATGCTTTCTTTTTTTGAAACGTTAATGTAACTACAAAGGATCCCATTTCAACTAGTGCAACTTTTTCTTAAATTCAGCAACCAGTTGCCATATGGCAATATCAACTCAGAGCATGAGCTAATGAGCATAGTAAATCTCAAAACGATCCCATCGGTAAGGTAATTTATTCATTTCTACCACTTTATATAAATTAAATATGAAGAAAACTGTAACCAACATTAAAAAAACTTGTTTTACAAAATTTTGAGAAATGGATGTTGACGGCCACAGATGGAACAAAAAGTGCCATACGCTACATACACATCAATTTATCCCAAATTAGCCTTAAAATACAACTATAGAAGACAAGATTTAATTTATATGTGCTATGAAACTAATATCAAACTGGGGGAAATTAACCCAAAAGCTGCCGAAGGACGATAATGTTCCCGAATGCTAGGACCGTCTTCCCCTTCTGGTCTGTCGGCGACACAGAACGCAAACGGATTGTTATGTTCGAACAACCCCAGCAGAAAGAATATTCATCTATCGCCGGAAAGAAACCCACTTACGGAATAAAGACAGAAGGGGAACGGAGAGAAGGAGAGGCGAATAAATAAGTAAGAAGGAATGAATAAGTAAGAGACAGGAGAAAAAAAAAATGAAGGGACAAAAAACAAAAAAAAATCAGAAAAAGGAAAATGTTCATTATCGACAGTCATTTAAAATGTGAAGGTTCGTTTAGAAACATCTGTCGAACGTTCTTATTATAATTTCTTTTCCTGCTTCCACCCCACTCCAGCACCAAGCGATTCGGCCGGGGGTGCACGAGGGTAGGAGAACACATGAAAACGTTTACAGCCAAATGTTGGTTATTAATTGAACGGCAAACGATACGGAAATGTCGAGTTATCGATTTTGTGATCGGTGGTTTGTGCCTCTCGACCCACCCCCTTCACCGGTCGCGTGCGCACATGCATTCCCTCCCCCGCTTTTACGACGAAATCGTCTGAATGCGTGCTGGAGCAACAGCCAGTCTCCGCCCTTTCGGATTCTTTGGGTTTCGACTGCAAACTGAGGGGGGATGTTAAAGAGAAGGGGCCTAATCAATCAGGAAAATATGCGCAAAAATGTGCGTAGAAAATAAGGAAATTGCCCACCTCACTTTCGAAGCTCAAAAGAGAACAAAAATTCAATTTATTGAGGAATAATTTTGAGAAATATTAAAATTCTTCATAATTTTGTATAAATATTTCTAAGCATATAAATAAATGAAAACACACAATTTGTACTTATTTACACCCTTTTTTGATTCATAAAACCATATTTTAATTCCTTTCAGATTTCCTTATTGAAAATACGATTCTCAGAAAGGAAAAAAAAAGCATTCTCATCAGCATATTCAGAAGCATACTGTTGCAAATTTGAGTGGGGGAAAATCACAACCGCCGACTCCAATTATTTGAATAGTTTCAAATTTATTAGGAAGAAAGGTCAAACAAATGACTAAATCAATACAAATCGACGTATATACACAACGAAATTAGAACAGACTATTTACAATAGTTGAAAACGCACTCGTTATAAACAAGCTTTATAGCGTTCTAGAACAGTTGCGCTAACAGAAACTCAAAAAAAAAAAAAAAACAGTACAAACTATCTGACTTATCGCAGACAACGCAGAGGCAGATTCTAATCTCGACTAACTAGACCCTCGTCTCAAAGCTCTCTTATACAGTCTTATGGAAAATTCCAGAGATTTCTCGAGAGTTCCTTGGCTATACCATTTATTGTCAAATTTGTAGCCAGGGGCGATAAAGCCACCAATCTGGTGAGCCTGGTCATATCTTCTGAGTTTGCCAAAATCTTAGTTTTTTAAGTGCATGCGGGGGGAGGCATAAGTGGTGTGTTTCAATATTCAGAACAATATATATTTTTTGTACCAGTATTAAATCATTATTCAACTTGAATTCAACTAATAGTTGATTTAAGATATGATAACCAAAGAGAAAGGTGGGGTGAGGGATTAAGATTAAAATATTCGTAGAAACTTTGGCATACTGATCTGTTTCATTATCCCCATAAAAGTTAAAATTCAATATTGAATCCCAGCAACAGTTTAATTCCTCATAAGCAAAATGCCCCTTTTGAATTTATACCCTAAAACCCATAAAAGGATACAGGAGAAATAATTAAAATTTCTAATATATTAAACCCATACTTAGAATACAGAAAAAGATGTCAAGCATAATGCAGAAATAGACAATCTGCATAAATAACTATCCCTTAGGACAACTGAATACAACTAAAATCAAGAATGGCAGCAAAGTCTTCACCCCTTTCCTCCGAAATGATTCAATTAGAAACACCCTCTCTTTCGGCAATGGTCATTCCATCGCGGGAACACAACCAGCTGCATCGGTGAACAACAATGCACCCTCCTTTCCCAAACGACTGCTTTTCTTAATTACGGTCTCTTAACACCCTCCTCCCCCATTAAGGTGCAGCAGCGAAATGTTCCACTTGTTGGACGAGTCCATTTGCAGCTGCGGAGGATGGTAATTTCGCTGTTATGACGGTTGGACAGTGCGCCCGTGATGAAGCATCACGATGAGAGATTGTTAAATGAATTGCATCGTAACGGAGCCAACGTTTGAGTCAAACAGTTGCAATAATGGCGGTATTAAAGAGAATAATATTTCGCAGTTGGTTCTGACATTTTCCTCTCACAACTCTCACGGAGTGTTCTGGAAATGTGTCAGGACTAATTGCAAACCAGAATAATAATGACGCTGAAGAGTGTAACAGTTTATTTTGGTCGGTAATAAAATTAAAAATAATTGGCCATCAATGAAATGTGCCATGTTTCGTCGGTTTGCTGTAGTAATTGGCTTTCGGCAACCAACCAAATATTGAAGATTTATTACTGGAATAGAAGGGAAATAGTTAATGAAATTGTTTCACTTAATGAAAACAAATTTTTCACAATTTCTACAATGGAGAAAATAATTTAGCTTTATATAGTCATTGCATGTAAGCAAAATGAAAGACGAATAAAACCTAAACATAACGTGAATTCAGACAGCACAAATATTCAGTACTTGGGTTTCAAAACACTTGTGCTTTAATCATTTTCCTTTGCTTATATAATTAAAAACGTTATGAAATACTTCGCGACTCATGCTTTTTTTTAAAAAAAAAAAAAAATTTAAAAAGTGCAGAAGTGACAGAAGGCATAAGATTATTTGATTTCACCTAACTGATACTTAAATGAACTAAGAAATATTCACTGCTTATAATTTAATAAAAAATCTTTTTCTATAAAAATCTTTTTTTCAAAATTAATATAGATCGGTTTCCTCACCATCCCACCAGCCATTAAGAGCACAATTCCCGAGTTCTGAAATCGACCTAAACTTCACATTTTTTCCAAGATGAACTGTTATTACGCCTACCCTCACCTGCCTCAACAACTCCTTCGGGATTCTCGATCTTGACCAATAGTGATGCAGTCACTCAGCAGAATACATTTATTCAAATTTCGTCCCTTCAAAATAGCTTAACATCAGATAAGGGCTAGACGGGTATTTGGTAACACGTCATGGAATAGAATACGAGTTTCAGTTCGACCGAGGAAGAACTGTTGCCTACAGAATGTGGATAACTCTTCCGAGAAATTGGTCATCATTGGGGGCAGCTAGGCAACGATTGATGGTCACAGGAGGGAACTGACCCTTTGCAACAATTGCACCAGCCTCGTCACACCATTACACGCGATTACAGGCAAATTAAGCGTATGGCAGTGATGGATTGCTCTAACACATTAGGAATGCAACAAGTAAGATCTGTTGCGAGACAATTGGTGTTCTCAAGGCGTCCATTGCTGAGATTACCTTTGTTTCAAAAACCACAGGTGGTTTCACCAGCAACGGTGTATTGAATGGCGAACATAAACAACCGCATGGCACGAAATTTATCTTTACAGACAATTCACGTTTCTGCCTGCTACACCACGATATTCGGAGTAAGAGTTCAGAGAGGTAGTGGAGAGAGGTTCCTTAACTTCAGTCTTATGAATCGTCATACTGGTCCTACAATCAGTATAATAATTGAGAGGGTGGGAATGGATTCCACTCACTTGCACCCACTCCCTAGTTCACACTGCCGGTACAATGAACCAACCAGGGCTATATCTGATATTTTGGAGCCTGCTACCCTTCCTTAGCTCCAGAACTTATTTGGATTACATTCCAACAGGATAATGCGGGACCATACATGTCACGCCATGTTTAAGTTTTTTTCAACCACGACATTAAATTGCTGCCTTGACCGGTCTGTTATTCTAATCTATCGCCCATTGAATACGTCTGGTCGAGAACTGGAAAACGACCGATTCGACATAAACCATCTGTTGCTATACCAAATCAAATTTGAAAGGTGCGGATGCAACATAGGCCTAACCCAAGCAAAACATTCAAAACCTCTTTCAATGATGAAGCGTGCAGAAGATGTTATTGTAAGCCTTGGAGGCCAACATTTAATATTAACTTTGTCTTCTCCCCCGCAGACTATTTTCAGTCACTTTTCCTTTGTATTTTATGTATTACCTATTTAATAAAATTGGTTTTGATATCTCTTGTTCCTTCTCTGTGTTTGCTTTTTGGATGGCCAACAATGTATATCTCAGTAAGACAATTATATCAATTTCCCAACCTCAAATTATGTACTTTCTTACAGACTCAAATGCCTTTATGTACATTATTTTGAGTACTTACATGTTCATCTACATTTTTATTTTCATTATGAAATCGAACACAACATAAGTCGGAAAAACATACACAAATTGATTAACTACTGATACCACAACGATCTAGAACTGATTTAAGAAATTTATTTTTTCGCCTGAACCACTAGCCATACGATCTAAAACAAGAACAATTCATTAACCAAACATACACAATTGAAAAAGAATCACGGCCAGTATAACAACTCCATTATATTTATCCACATTTTAAATCTTACTTTACGCGGTAGGTAATTTATTAAGGGTAATTTATTTAAGGCTTACAATAAAGGAAAGCCAGACCTATTTTTTCTTCTTCTAAAAGTAAGGGGGAATACAAACCAGGGGAAAAGATAGTTACTTTTTGAAAAATAAATACCATATCTAATTTAATGGTTATAGTTTTATCGCAGCGATGTATCTCCGCATTAACTATCGACATTTAATCTTCTAGATTTAAAATCGAGTTACATACATCTTACGAAAGATACGCCACTTAATTCTTTTTAGTTTATGCAGCAAAAAACGGATTTAGTTGAAGAAAGCCTATTTCGAGGACCCAATAGTTCTTAAAACAAAGAGTTTCACCGTCAAAGTAGGATCAAAAACTTTTGACAGCAGAGACACCGAAGAAAGGTGGTTTCTTGAATTTCAGGCCCAATTAAAAACATTCTCCTTCCCACATCGCTTCCGTCGCCATCCAATCACGTCGTTGGAGTCGCGAAAATTAACGATATATCCTCCCCAGATTGGCTAATAAAAAAAGAAGACAATAATATAAGGCAGGGAGCGGGTAATAGAAGAGTTCACAACCTAATTTGGCCGCTTCATTTCGTTTGAGGCGCCAATAAATTCGCTTCCTAAATGCCTATTGTGGGCGCCCTTTTATGGGGCATCGTAAAAACGAGTGGACCATGTGGCGATGTCCAAATTTATGCCCAGGATTCGGCCGGAGTCGTAAAAGACGATGCCGAAGCGCCATTTTTATGCTTATTAGCGTGTAAATAATCAGCTCGGGAAGCAAGTAATTAGAAGTGGGGAGAATTTTTTTTTCTATAATCGGTGGGGAACACAAAACGAAAGATTTTTATCGCGAAGAAGAATGACTCTTTGTGTGTTGAGTGAGGAGTCTCGAGATAAAATTCATTTTCTTTTTTTTTATTTCATTCGGGAAATACTTCCACTTAGTGCTGCCACTAAATAATGATTCTTTTTCTAAATGGAACTTGATTGAGAAATTAACTATTAGAGCCAGAAGTAGGTGCGATAAGAGAGACGTTAAGTAGGTATCCATTAAAATGGAAAGTAATAATTAGTAACAAGTTTTTCCGGAATGCTGCGACAAGCACAATAAACTTGGCAGCATTTTATTCACATTCATTTATTTAGACAACAATCAGTCTGATACAATTTAAGCGAAAGTCTTTCCATCAATTTTTTTTGAACTACTGAGTTTCATCCTAAAGGCTACTACTGTACACAATTCAAACGAACCTACCAATTAGTATAAAAATAAATTGATTTAAAATATAAGGAAGTATTAGCGTCCAATTTAATATCTTCAGAAGATAAGACATTCTGGAAGTTTAAAAGGAAACATCGACTTTCGAACATTTCCTACCAAAATTTCCTTCCTTCCTTCGACGGTCATTATTTCGGTTGCCTCTTAAACGTAGTTAACTAATAAACTTTTTTGATTCTAAGTTTGTATATATTTTAGTACATTTAGTTTCTTCCAAATTGAAATATCTGCTTAATATTGCATGATACATAATATTTGGAATAGGTGATAGGATGAATTTGATTTTGAAGGGGACACAAATCCTATCTCAGGGCAAAATGAAGATTTTAATCCCTTAAGTGCAGCCGGCGTATATCAGTTTAGATCAACCGGCGCGTTATGTGCCCGGACGTATATATCCGTCCTTCCGAAATTGGATTCTTTTCTTTGCGCTGCTATCTATGAAACAATCCCGAGGGCTTTAGAATGCAATAAAATGATTTTGACAGTGTTTGCGAATTATTTATTTCAGAGAAAAATTTGCTTATTTGTGCCTTTTCTTTTCCTCCAATACACTACATACGGCTGAAGAGCTAATCGCGTAATTTTTAATCGGCAATTACGGGGTTAAAATGCTAACAGATTATAGAGTTTAGAGTTCCTGCTTATAATTGTGAGATGAATTGAGATCATATCTCGCAATTATTAAGTTTAAGTGACTTAATCGTTAACCTGAGTTTCTCACAGAAACTTTTTATACGAGTATTTTATGTTTAAAAAAAAGTAGATAAAAATGTGGGAACTTGACGCAACGTGTTGTTAGACTTTCATCAGATAACGTAAAAATAAAAATTATGCAGATTGCAAAATTGAATTAAATTAGGAGAGGGGATTGTAAAAAAGGGGTTAAATAAATTTATAGGAGAAAATAAAGTTATATTAATTAACTGAATAATTATTAATAGAGAAAATTTAAATTATTTTTTTTTCAGTAAAAAGATAAATTTCATATGCATGGCGAGAAGGTAAAAAATCCCCGAAACAAATATCTATAAACAATTGGTAAAACGTCTCATCTTGCATTCAGCATCTATACTACACAACTTTCAAACTTTTCTAAGGAAAAACTCTACAGTATCACTTCGCACGCATTATTTTCTTTTCCTACCCACTAAAAAAAGTCAACCATCGAAAATATTAAATGGAAAAAGGGGGTAAAAATGACAAGGGTTTTAAAAAAATATCCCATCGTCTTCAACCGAAATGAAACGTTCAAAGAAAATCACGAATAAATAAAGAAGGACGCTGTTTTTCTTCACCAAAAAATTCGCAACTGTAACCTCCACCGCAGATAGGGACTTGGTAGGAAAAAGGGGGAAGAAACTTCTTTAAATACACGGTCGATGCCACATACACACTGGCTGGCAAGTCGAAGAAATTTTCTGGGTCAGTATAAATATCGAAACTGTCATCTTATTCCTCCTCTCTACTCCCCTCCGGGAGACTCGTGACATACCCCCTCCCCCGGAAAAAAAGGATGCAGAAGAGAGGGGAAGGAATTTCTTTTCCCGCCAACATTTTCGTCATACACATGCGAAAAAGACACGCTTTCGCTTACGTATATCTCTTCAATTTCTCTTCCCTCTACCCCTATACATAGACACTCCCTATGTACTTCTTTTTTGGGGGTAAAAAGATATTAGACTATTTTACGCTTCAAATCTCTTGGTGATTTTTTTATCCCACCTTTTTCCCACCCGCAGGGGAAGGGGATAGAGGGAAAAAAATTTTGTAAGGAAAAAAAGTTTTAGGAGAGACGCGACGTGTATTGATGGGAAACGCGTTGACCGTTTTCCCTCTTTTCCTCCGCCCTCGAAAATTGAATATATTTTCGATATGCAAGTCGTGTATGCACACAGATGGATTTATGTAGAGCCTCCCCCTGCGTGTAATACTCCTTAGGTGCAAACAAGAATGGCAACGGCGTTTCCTTCGAGTTTTTATTACACTTTAAATGCGTTTCGACCGATGGTGGTTTTCACCTTTTTTTTCCTCTTCCCCACTACTCTTTCTCGGCAGCATGGAAAGTTGACATTTTCGTGTTTTATGGACACTTCGATGGCTACAGACAACCTATCTAAGGTGGGTCCCCCCTTCTTTTATATATATATATATATATATATATATATATATATATATATATATATATATATATACTTTCTCGCAAAAAGGAGAAAAAAATGACTGTTCCTTAGAATTCAGATTTTTCCATCGGTGTGTTAACCGATTATGCAGTGCGTTTTTGAAGAAGGAAGTTTATTGAAAATAGTTGGGATGAAATATTCCTTTGGAATTCTTCTCTGTAAGAGGTGATAGAAATACACAGAGAACTCGCTGGAAAAGAAAAATGAGCATCGGTGACTACTGTTTGGTGAGAGAAGTATCGAGACGATGCGAAAAATCCATATATTTTTGCGATTCATGATGTATCATTATTCTCGATGTATTCTATAAATAACAAAGCAACCATACATACATAATTTTTTTAAACTCTTATTTGGAAGAGAAAAGCAACACTTATACGAATCGCATTACATGATGTATATAGTCACCAAGACAAACGGCCCTAGTTTTTTTTTTTTTAAATCTTTTTTAAACATTTGATAATGTTATTCCTAAATTCCTAATTTCATGTTTTAAATTATTTTACTTGCGAAGATAAACTACCGTATATAACGTTGTGTAACGTGCACTTTTAACAAAATAACATCGAAATTTAAGATTGCGCAAAAATAACAACTTTAAAAATAAATACAAGATGAGCATCAGAAAAAAAAAATAGATTTCTCTATATGTAAATACTGTTAAATTAAAGGAAATGGTGTATATTATGAACTTTCATTATTGGATAACATAAAAAGTTCGTCATGTTCAGCTTCCATTATACCATTGGAAAAGTCATCGAAATCTGTTTTATCTTCCCCATCACCGGTTACTTTGATTCATAAGCAAATAATCCTCTTCCGTTCCATTTAGATTGTTAAAGAAACTACAATTTTTTTTTCAAATGACTTTTGTATTATGTCAGGCGCTGGGCGCTAGCATGATGCATTTGGACTCCTTTTTGTAATTTTTTTTTCAACTTTTCTCGCCTTTTAGGGTTTTAGTTCAAGAAGTATGTCGATGTCCAAAAGCCTGGTGTAATACTTCGAATAAATGACTTCAATATATAAGAGTACTGCAAATATATATTTCGTTAAAAAAAAGAGAATTATACGGTGAATATATCAGAAAATTAAAAAAAAAAAATTGCAGCTTGAAAATATAAGTGCGCGTTATACGCCAGTGTACAATATACAGTAATGAAATTATTTTATACTTTTGCATAACTGATTATTTCCTATATTGGCTTTTTAGAAGTATACAAATTTCATAAGAAGGCTCTTGAATTTAAATTAACGCACGCAGAATACATATAAAATTCAAAACAGATAAAACACAAAAGAATATCACCACTGATTGTAATACAAGTTTGAGAGTTATAATTATACTAAAGCAGCACACAATACGACTGATAAAGTTTTTTTTAACAATGTTTTCGACGGTATGGACAATATTTAGTTTGATGCAATCATTAAATTTTTCCCACAGTACCAAAGGGAGCCCAGCCCCCTAGTGGAATTAGGTAACGAGCTTGGTTACTACTCCACACCCATTTCGTAAATATAGTGAATATTTATAACTCAAATACAATCATTACAAGCATATGAGTTTCAAGGTAAAAAAAAAAGCATTCTTCTCTAAAAAGGGAAAACTTTGAAAGCTATCCTACACTATAATTCACATCGGGATTACATGCCTGTAGCTATTAATGTCAAACTAAGCTATACCTCAGCCTGTGAAGCCACGAAAAAGGCATCGTTAAGATCTTCCACCCTCATCTGAGGCCTCTACCCCCTAAAAAAAGTTTTAAGCCCCCGCGACGGCCTCTAGAACAAAGGAAGCCGCGACCACACAAAGGCAGATCCAATCGCGCGCTGCCACAAAACTGCTGACAGGGCAAAGGGAGATTTTTCTCTAAGGGTGGATAGAAAAACTGCGTCAATGACGTAAAGGAGAGTTCTAATTGCACGAGTAAGTGTGCTGACTTTTTATTTTTCCTCTGCAAAGGGTGAATGAAGATACTGAAGAAACAATGGCCATCTGACGACACCGGGTTCTTCAAGGGTCCACTCGAGTGTCGGAGACAATGATCCACATCACTTTGCCTTAAATGTAGAGTAGTGCCATCAGTAAGTATAGGCGATGAACATTCAGTTAATGTCTTGATTGGCAACAGAAAAAAATAAACTCTTCATTACAAACCAATTCATTTTACTCAGAGTAACCAGCTTACATGAAGTGATACCTCTCGAGGTGTGAATCTGATTAATTTTCGATATATCTTCATTGTTACAACTTCGTGTCGTATAACTTCTTTAAATGGAAAAATAGGCTTTTTTTCTCACTTTTGATACAATCAAGTTCATGTGCTATTTTCAAATTTTAGATTCTTAATTTTATTGAATGAACAATAACAAACGATTTGGAAATTTCGATTTCTGATTTATGTGTTAATCATCAGTCCATTGAAACTTCAATTTTAATTGTCCCTAGCGAAGCTTTCATCAACTTTGTGTGTGTGTGTGTGGCTAATGTCACCTGTCTGACGTAATCAGATCGAGGCCCACGAAATTTGTCATGGCAAGGGGCTAGAAGTACGCCTGTCGTAGGCCTTGAGCATCGTACAGGTGACAGTACGAATTAGCTCTGATGGTGATACCACCTATCTCCACCTACACAATTTAGGCATGGAACTGATGGGGATGGAAATATTCTCCAGTCCCCTGCACTCGTGATTCAACCCACACGGCTTTCGGACCCACTGATTTAACGAGCACGTACTCCGCGTGTACTCGGAGGGTATTTGGTGGCATTGGGCGTCGAACCCAGACCTTCCGGTCTGGAGTCCGATGCTCTAACCACTAGGCTACCCACGGCCGCTTATGGTGTTCATTGTTGAACTGATCTATATGCTTTGGATCAAGTAATTTATTGAATTGTTAATCAGTGTAACTCAAAATATTTTTTTATTGAGAAAAATTGAACGATAAAGATAACGCTAGCCTTCATGGTTTGCAGCTTCAATTTTTAGCACAAGCACACACACACACAGACATTTCATTTAAATCAAGACACCCAAATAATTAAACACTTCCCCCCAAGATTCCACGCAATTTGAGGATTTCAAGGACACCTGAGACTTCAATTCTATTTTTCTTAGGACTTTTCAAAATAAACGAATTATTATCCTGGGCGGCGTTTTATTAATCTTCAAAGTAGTTACCATTTAAGCAACCGCATATATGCCACAAATATATGTTACCGGCAAAATGTATAATGACGTTTTAATGGACCTGATGAGGGGTTGATAGCCAACTTATACAGGAAGTATGTGTAGTAAGGAATGATTTTTAAATTTTCGGAAGGAAATACAAAGCAAACAGGCTTACCTTCTTTAAATGACCAGTTGAGGTCCCAAGGAATGTAACAGTGTAGTCGTGTGTGGAGGTGGCTGCTACTGCAGTTAGTAAGATACCAGAGAACCGCAAGACAGGAGCCGCCTCGACGGCCATGCTTCCTCCCAGAGGTGTGTTCACATCCATGCCACAGAACTCATCGTTGATTTGCAGTTGCTGTAAAAAAATATAATCATCTTAAAAATACTCAAAACACAGACCAATAACAAGTCAAAATATTTCAAAAATGATGAAAATTTATTTATAAATATTGAATTGGAAAATGAAGACTTTAAAATCTGTTTTGATCACTTAAGATATATAAATTAAAATTTTGCCCTTTTAATATTTGAATCAGTATGTAAATTTAATTTATATTAATACATTTGTGAATATTAAATAGTGCATTGCTAAATGCTAATAGTATTGCTCAAGATTTTTTTAAAGACTTTTAGGAGGACTCGTGTATTTAATATATTTTAAATCACTGGCCTATATTGAACCTTAGTCTAAAAAAGAGGCAATTGATACCAGCATATACTCAGAATCATGTAATTATTACCCAGCGGCGTACATATACCTCTTTCATTTGATTTGATTTGATTTAATATTAACGTCGCACTGTTCAGCTACACGAGGGCTTTTAGCGACGGACCACGTAATTTTGAACCATGGTCAAGTGACGTGGACGACACCTGAGCTGGCACCCCCCTCTCCTAACTACCACACCACACCAACGGGAGGACGTTTCAGCTCTCGACAGATTTAACGTGCATCGCTGCCCTACACGGCGGGTCTTTAATGGTACTGGGCTCGAACCCGTGACAAAGCAAGCCACGGTCCGATACCCATACCACTCGGCTACCGCGGCCACTATACCTCTTTCATAATAGTGTACAATGGGGGTTGTATTAAAAGGAAAGCGTCAAAACTAAATTTCAATGCTAAAATGTGAATGTGGGGAGGTGAAACCCTCCAAATCCCATCTTTGTATATGACGATAAGATTACCGAACTCAAGTGACACCGAAAAAGTTACTGAAAATTAAGGTTCTTTAAAGAAAAAAATTTTACTATATCTCAAATTTATTATAAAACTGAAGAAAATAGTAACTGGAAAAGATATAGAATATCAAAATTAATTCATGAACAGAGAGTGATTAAATAAAAATTAATACTATCTTCCCACAGGTAAAATTTCAGTTGAATGTCTTTCAGACTTAAGAAGTTTTTTTATTCTCCAACATTCTCAAGTGATAAGGGTTATACTTAACAGGGGATTCAGTTTCTTCACTTGTGGCATCATACCACAAGAGGAATTTAAAATCTAGTTGAATTTAAAAAGCATCAACTCCCATTACTCAAAATACGATCTTCGGTGAAAACGTGAGATCAACCCGCATTCTACCAATCACCAGATTTCAGTAGGGCATGCACTTAAGATTCAAATAAACCTAAAACGAATCAGCTACAATTTCCCAGGTCGACAACTTCGGAAAGACCAAGTTTCGAATTGAAATCCCTCCAGGTATTCAGTTGGGATTTCACCAAAAGGTTAGAAAACGGCATTCCTCTTACTCTATTCAAAGACAACCAAAACAATGTAGGCATTTTAAACTCCTAACTATTACAGGGGAAAACAAAGGAATGCTTTGAACTTCCTGCACATCAAAAAGAACCGAAAACACGTCAAAAAAAGCAAGAACCTCCAAAACGAAATCATGTTCCCCTGCTTTCCGAAAAGGGAATCGGCGCCAAGGCAAAGGTGCCGAGTCAGCTGCAACACCCCATTACGCACAAATAGAGTTATTTATTTCGGCCGCTTCGTAATCTGAAATCGACAATCCTCCTCGGAGAGAGATCGCTCGCACTCATCTATCAATAATTAAAGAAACAAACAAAAAAAGATGCTTTCTTTTCTTTTTTTTTCTCCCCTTTCCTCTCCGCGCCCGGAGAATTGCTGAACAATTCCTACCCACGGCTCGTAATCTTTCACTTCTGCTTTTCTGATAAAGGCGGTTTCTTTTGAATCGCTGACTCTCGTGGGGATCGACTTAAAGGAGGAGGAAATTAGGGAGCGATCTGTATTTTTTCAGTGCCGCTCTCTCTCTCTCTCTCTCTTTCCGCTTTAAAACATAAGATGTAACAATTTCAGAAGCAATATTTCTATTTTATCTTTCTTTTTTTTTTTTATTAATAATAAAATGACTTAAAATGGTTAGATAGGATAGAAAAAGAAAGCTAGTAATTTAATGTTAAGATATTTTAGTTAAAGAGTTTAGTGATTTGCGATGGATATTGTATTAAAGATGCCCTTTGGCATTACAGACAGGATTCTGCGATTCCGAATGACACAAATGAGTGTTTATTAACGTCGCTTTATACAGCAACACGAGAGTCCGTAATTTTGATCCATGGTCAAGTGAAGAGGGAGATATCTGCGTGCTGACACCCCCTGCCTGAACTTCCACGCCATGTCAAAGGGTGGACTTTGAGCATCGACAGATTTTAAGTGCACCTGTTTCTCTGTATGGAGGGTCTACAGTGACACCAGGACACGCCGGCCACGAGTCCGTGATCGTAACCACTAGGTTACCGCGGCAAACTCTGAATAGCAATTTCAAGACAATCACTATATCAGGGCATTCCACTCTCCGTATTTTATAATACATTCCTCGAGAAATTAAATAGGGTTCTTAAAACGTTATACTCCAGGAACGATAATTTGTAAAATACTTTTGCTTGCCCCTATATGCATAACATCAATGGTGTTCTGCAAATAAAGGAGGAGACCGACAAGAGTTCGTAGTTTTAATCCCTCCTCCAAGAAATAAAGTTCCTTAACATCATTTCCAGCAAGAATCCAATTACAAATCTAGGTTCTTCCCCTCAAAAAAAAAAAAAAAAAAAAAAAAAAAAAAAACCTAGAGCATCACCACCATGAATAATTGGCAAATACACGTAAAAATAGTCACGTTCTGCTTTAAGTTAAAGTTGTAAATACAACAAACTATCTTATCTACGAATCAGCATTTATGACATACAAGAAACGATTGATTGGGTTTATTGGTGGAAAGGCCCCATTGAGCTGAATTAAACAAAACAAATTTTAGCAACCATGTAGAAAGTCCCAATACCTCTTAACACTTGGTAATTAATAATGATAACAATTGCATATATGTGATCTCTAGACGGAAGGTGAAAGAAGGAAGGTAGAAGTTAAGTAAGTTGACACGAAGGAGCGTCAAAATTTCAAAGGATACCCTTATTTACCGAAATCAAACCACATGGGAATGATTACTTGGTACCTCGAGGACGTTAACTAACCTAAAGTAGGTAGGCAGTACAACACAGTTATTCTTTGATTAATATATATAGTCTAAAAATATGTTAAACTCAAATGTTATTTAAATACAATGACGTCGCCTTCATAATGAGAGGTATTTTAAAAGTCAGCACTTCAAAGTGAATACTCCAACAGAATCTCCTCCCACAACCCCTGCAATGTCCTAAACATGCAAGTTATGAAACTTGGTTGGTATTTGGAAGGTTTATTTTCAAGCACACAGGACAGTTCACAGACACAAACAATTTACAGTATTTATACGTTTTAAGTAAAAATCATTAATATTCCGAGTTATGACATTTGTAGAGAAATAATCCGTTACGCTCGCTGATGGAGCTAAAAATACAATCTCTCTCGTGGAGAGGAAATCACTCTCTCCAAATCTCCAAATCTATAACGATGGAGCACAAATACTTGAGCTCTGTCGTTGAGATGTAATCGCTGAATCCAAATCTCCACACTGCGCTCACTGGCGGAGCACACAAAATCAACCATTCTCGTCGAGAGGTAATCACTGACTGACATGTGCTTGAACATGTGCAGTGCTTCAGATCTGTCCGCGTTGCCATCCAGAGTTTCAGAACGGGTCCAGAGTTCGTTACACCCCCAAAACAAAGTAGTAATCTCTTAGTAACACAGTTTAACGGAAGATTACCAAGTTTTGAAACCAAGAAAAAGAGGGGGATACTTATAAAAGAACATTTTATTACATCAGTCATTTTGAATTTCTTCCATAATCCACTTAAAAAAATATACTTCCCTAAGAAAGATTCTAACCATTCCTATACAGAAAAGTTAACATTTCTATCGATTCCAGAACAAGTCCCCAAAGCACTTAGGGAAAAGAAACTATTACAAGGACTGTCGCATAGTTCGGGATAAAAGGATTTCGCAGGCGAAGGAAGAAAGATTTGGGTAGTATATCACCTCTCAAATCCACTTCTGACGAGAAATTTCTCATCCTGAGTATCGAACAGAGGAATATCGATAGGAAGTGGCGACTTCATTAGTAATTCAATACGAGAGACGGAAGAGGAAAAAGTATCGATAATTCATAGCGCGCAGCGACAAATGCGTCTCGGATATCAGAGAGAAGTCTAATAAAATACTTTGAAAGGTGAAGCTTTTTAAAAAAGTGAGATAACGTTAATAACAAAGTTACAACAAAGTAAAACGTTACTGTTAAAAAAAATGCTTAGTTTGTAACATACGTGTGAATATATACTGGCTAACTCTCATAATTTGACCTCATTAACGTAACACAGCAGGATCACTTTATAAGTGTTCGATATAGAATTTCGATCTATATAATAAATCTTTATAAATTATATAGATCGAAATTCAATGCAAATATCAAGCATTTCACAAGCGAATTCACTTGAGTAAGTCATGACGACTAATACTGAACAAGTGAGTGAATATTAACGTCGCACTGTTCAGCTACACGAGGGCTTTTGGCGACGGACCACGTAATTTTGAACCATGGTCAAGTGACGTGGACGACACCTGAACTAGCACCCCCCTCTCCTAGCTACCACAACACACCAAAGGGAGGACGTTTCAGCTCTCGACAGATTTAACGTGCATCGGCGGGTCTTTTAGTGGTACTGGGCTCGAACTCATGACAAAGCCAGCCACGATCCGATACCTTGACCACTCGGCTACCGCGGCTAATACTGAAAACGACCTGATTGAACGAGTGATTATTAAAATCGCCTATAAAACACGAGGGCCATGGCAACGGACTTCGTAATTTTGAGGATCGGTCAAATACCCAGAGTAGCACTTGAGCTGGCATCCCCCTCTTCAAACTCTCATACAGCACCAAAGAGAACTTTGAGTCACGACAGATTTACGTGCATCAGCCCCTCTACACGGTAGGTCTTCAGTGACACTAGGGTTCGGACTTAGACACGCTAGACACAAGTACGTGACAATAAACACTAGGTTACTGCAGTTCAGTGCTCTCGGTAACGGCCCTTGGCCCTGAGGTGCATGAACAGACGTTCCGGTCAGGTAGTCAGTCTAACGATAAACACTCAGTGTTTTCCCAAGCAAGTTTGGCACTCATTTATCGACCCACTGAAGAGATGAAAGGCTGAGTCGATCTTCCCCAGCCCGGGGTTTGAACCTCGGACCTGTGGTATGGAAGCGCTATAAGTTCACTTACACTCATCTACAGACAAGTTAAAAAATGTAAACAGATTTTACAATGGCTTTCAATAGAAATCCGTAGTTAAAATTACTCGGGGAAAGAGGAGAATTTCCCTTTCTAGCTGCAAGGATCGACTCGAATTTGGTTTACATAAAAGGGGGGGGGGTAACATTACCATTGTCAGTATGACAACGAATACAGCGATTCTAAGGCTTATAACCCTACACTTTAAAGAAAAAAAAACGTATATTTTGAGAAACAAACTTTACATTATAGAGTGCTTCTGATATTGATAGCTGTTTTTCAATTATAAAATAAAATGAATTTTACACTTTTATTTTTTAATTGATAAAAAAAAATACTTTATTGCGAAATCTTCATTGAACGAACATTCAAAAGTCCGAAACAATTTTACCTAATTAAACGAATTCCTCTAGTAATGTTGGTTCTTTCTAGTCTATCCACTTTGCCTCAGCCCCAAAGGACGAATCACTCAACGCATCCTCGTTAAACAGATCCGGAAGTCAAATCAAATGGGAATCGGAAGCGACGAGATCGTTCCTTTTTTACTCCTTACGAGGCAATACCAAATCTCGAAGGGGGGGAAGGGAAGGTACCCTTGAGACTCGTCCCCCGCCCTATACCATAGGAGCATAGTATCTTAAACAAGGCACTTCATTCCTTTTTGGAATAAGGGGGAAAATGAATATGCAAGATGCAGCATTTTCTTTTCTTTACGTTTTTGGGAGAGGGAAAAAATGGATAAGGGGTTGCCTCTTTGGTCATGCAAAAGGCGGATATGTGCAGGATACATGTAATTATTCTTCTAGAAATTTACTTCGGAATCGAAACCGAAGTGGAAGGAATGGTGAGGTTCCGATGGGAATCAGTCAAAAGTGAAGGACATGATTTGAATAGAAAATCGAGATTCTCCCCCCCCTCACAATTACCTTTCTTTAGGACCGGAACGGTAGAAGATACACGAAACTAAGTGATTTATTTGGGATAAAAGCGGGATTCTTTTATTCAATGAGGAAGAAAGGAAAGTTCCGTAAATAAGATAAATTTAGTTTCGTTTAAAGCATTAAACATGTAGTCGGTACCTCTGTTGATATTCTGTATTATTTTCACTATTATTGCATGGAAGATAATCAGTGATTACGCATGTGACGGGGCTTTATTTACCGCGCTTTTCCTATTAATCCTCTTAGAAAATCTTTGGGGCCAGCATTGAGTTAATTCACAGCCAATCCTCTCAAGAAGAAACCGTGAAAATCCGATTAGTTAGTAGATATATAGTAAAGGTTTTGTAATCGCAAAGAAGGAGAAAGGAAGCCGAAATGCTGAACGTCGTGAGCTGATGGTAAGACATTAAACTTAGAAGCCTGATATAGAACGGGGCTTTAGAGAGTTAAAGAAATTAAAAGGCGGATAAGGATTCTTAGGATAACTTTGCTTAAAGATAAGTGGTTAGGATTCCAGCCGCCTACTTACTTAGAATTTAGGAATACGTTATATCACTCCTGATTGCCTTCCTATAGTAAGACTTGTGTTGATCAATATATTTGGATAATAATAAATTGGATTTATTATGGCTAACTTGGGTGATCAATCATTTTCTCCCAGATATCTAGGTCACGTAGATGAAGAGATGGTACCCCCAGGCAGGGGGGTATCACACGCCGAGAAGATACCATATTAAGAATTATGATAGAATGACATACGATCAGTGGCGCACACAGGGATTTTTCAAGGGGGGTCCGGGGTCGGAAGTTCACCATTCTTGCATCATGCTCCTTTTGATTTTGTCGATTTTCGGGAACGAAACACAGTAAAAAAACTAATTTTTGAATGAATAATTAGCATTAATTAATAAAAATAATCATTAATAACAAGTAATTAATTAAATTTTACGAACTATATACTTAGAATTATAATAAATTGGAAAAAAAATCAAAGGCTTTGGGGGAGGGGGTCCGGACCCCCAGGACCTCACCCCCTTGTGTGCGCCACTGCATACGAATAAATTGTTTTCTGAGCTTTCGCGCCACTCTACAAAATGGTCTACATGACGATTGTCTTTCGATTTAAAGATGCATTTAAGGCACATAAGGGGGTCCATGGGGCCGGATTTTTTTTATTTTTCCTTGATCCCCCCCCGATTGATTGTAATCATATGCACGAAGTACGTAAAACTTAATCAAGCATTTGTTATTAATGATTTATTTTATTAATTAATGTCAAATACTTATTCAATAATTTATACTGGGTTTTTTTGTTCCCGACAATCGACAAAATCAAAAGACTAGGTTTGGTGGAGTATCGAGGAATGATACAAGAATGGTAGGTTTTTCGACCCTCTCTCACTCTTCTGAAAAATTCCTATGCCCGTCACTTGTGCCACTTAATATCAAAGTATTTTAGATCATAATCCAATAATAAAGAGAACGAAATATTTATACTTCAAACCTCCACGCCGAGTAAAGAAATGTTTATTGTCGCCGCACAATAAAACAATGCTAGGGCTATAGGCGACGGACAATACCAGATCTAGCACCTCTCTTTCTAAAATTCCACACCACGCTTACGAGAGAGGACTTGAGCCTCGACAGATTTAATGTACATCTTGATCTACTATCACGGGGGAGCACCAGGATTAATTTTCAATAGTCTTCAAGCCTAGAAGACAATACTTTTTAAACCCCTTAAATGTCGATTAAAAGTCATGCGATTCGTTTCCCAGTGCCACAGTTTTTCACATAGGCGCGCGTATGCGGTGTATTGAGGGGGAAAATATAGCAAAATTTTGTTTGCAATAAGTAAAGTCTTCCCAAATACTGTCAAGGTCATTTTATTGCATTTCAAAGCCTCTTCGGAATAGTTTTACTGATAGTAGCGTTAAGAAAAGAATCGTATTTCGGAAAGACATATACGTCCGGGGTACTCAATGTGTGAGAACCCTCCCCCCGGGTTCCACCTTGGACACTAAAATTGAATTGAGGCAAAGAATTACCAGATGACATTTTTACAATAACAATTTTTATCCACTTGAATCAATTATCAACTTTCTAAATACAAATATAAATCAATATGTCTACGTCAATGGGATTGAACTCTATTATTAAATTAAATCATGAAATATGATACTAATCAACTATTAAACTCAATATCGAACGGATTTACCGGAATAAGAGGACCGAGAGATATACGCAATTTGAATTACTAGCAATCATTAACTTTACACTAACTCTATTATTTATTTAATCTTACTATCCGATAATTGAATTTTAAATATCACCTGACTTTTATTACTTCACTCCTTTCCAGTCGGCTTAAGCTTTCCGAACGTAGATCGCTGCCTGATAATCAGCCAGAAACTAATCACACAATCAACTTGAATCTTCTTAGCGCTCCGTCTATGTATCTCTTGGTTCAATAGCCTTCTTCGCTAACCTACAACACTCTCCTTATATACTTTGATTCATTTGCATATCCCGTGTCCTCCTTTTAGAGCTGGTTGGAAATATACGCGAATTTACAATCCCCAAAGACGCCCAAGAGTATTAGTGGTAAAGTGTCGTACAGATTCGTCACAAATGCACCGGTTGAGTGAAATGGATATATACGCCGGTGTTAATTGAGGGGTTAACCATAAATTTTATCACCTCAAAAACCTTCAAACTGACACATTTTACAACAAGATGATTAATTAAATACCGGAAACCATACGATTTTGAAACATGCAACAAGTTTCCGGTACGGAAAAGTATAAAAGCTGATATCTCGGGAAGGTAAAAAAGAACGCTTTAATCCATTGCCATGAGTGTTTGCGTTGCTTTTCGCCTGTGTTTGTCAATAAAATGTGGAATTAAATGGAAACAAATGGTCCTTTCAATTAATCGAATGCAACCAGATAAAGATGTCCTAGCAACGTTTGATTCCAGTTTAAACACGATATACATAGATGCATCGAATATTTGTTTTTAATACCTTTTAAAAATTTATACCTTTAGCAGTTACAAATTAAAAAATAATAAAATTTGTAAATGTACACCTTTAGTAGTTAAAAATTACGTATATACAATAACTAGGCTCTGAAAGGAAATTTTTTCTCCCTCGAATTAACAGCCTCAAATTGAAACTTTAAGCAAATAAAACTTTCACACTGAAAAAGGAAAGCGTGCTTGTTCCCCAACACTTCCATTACTTTATTAATCCAGTGGAAGAGCCACTGCCAGGATGAGAGCGGGAGGGGATGGGGTGCATCAATATGGGAGTGTGCGATAGGGGCTGAAAATGACAAAGGGGGTGGGAGAGATATGTTCGAATCGAACAGTCCCGTGAGCGGTACGTGACCGTATTTCTCATCCTGATCACGATCCGCATTCCTTCCACCCGGACAGAGGCGGCGGAAAAAATTTTCGAACCCATCCCCTCACTTTTTTTATTTTTTGAAAGATAGAGATGAAGGGATGTGGAGAACACGTATCCGGATTATCATATATTTTTTTCCACGCCTACACTCCCTCCCGAGTTCGGCGGGGTGTAGGTGTTTTCCATGAGGGTTGGTGAAAAGGAGGATGGGGAAAATGATAATCGAAGTGGTATATTTCTTCCCCCATAATGAGGCTCCATGCACGATTTTGTGAAAAGTGATCGACTCATATTTGCACCGGTTTAGGAATAAATTAATTTCATGTTTTCAGGAATCCCATCCTATCCCTGATAATAGAGATATGTCAAATTAAGTAGTTTATAAAATAGAGGTTTTAAAGATAGATGGTGCAATAGATAAACTTGTGTAAAAATTTGAAATATTAGGCACCGGTGAGAACTTGGTATTTTACTTAAAAAGTGTAATTAAGTCTCGTTGTTCCTTTATATCTTCTAGTTATTCAACTAGGTTTTTTAGATACATTTTTTTAACTCTTTTAAAAAATATTTAAATATCACTCGCTTTATCATCGTTCATCGTAAGTTAAATAGCAACCTCTATAGACAAAAATGACAAGCCAGAATCCTTAATACACTATGCGCAATAGATATAATTAATTATACATGTAATAAATTAATATTTACTAAAAATTCGAATCTTACTTATCTACAACAAAATCATACTTACGAATAATCTACATCGAAAACGCTATTTCATTTAATGTTAAAGGATTAAAACCTATACTTAAGACAGATTTATTCGTGATTTCTCATTAAAAGAATTAGAATCATGAATTATTTGACAGACTTATTGGCGATTACTAGTAAAAGAGTATCTTAATTGATTACTCGTGTCTTACTGAGTGGTGGTAACTTCCCCAAAGTACTGACGTAATTCCCATAAACAAATTACTTAAACACGCGATTATATTTTACGTTACGTTTTTCCTTATATATTTAAATCTGGGAAGTGAATAACCCCCTTTCTTGCTCCTTGACTCCTGAGCATAAAAGATTGCAATGAACTCGAGACAGTAAGCTAGAACACAAGATGACATCGAGATTGATCCGCCTGCTCAAGTGCAACACCATAGTATTTCTACGATGGTACCTTAGAGGTTGGTAAGCTCCGTCAGCGAGCTAACCTATGGAGATTTGGTGTTTGTCGAAGGCAGAGGTTATGGATGCCATCCTGGCCCCTTTTTGCTTTCTCTAAAACAACGTGTCAGCAACTAAGAGAGATTTATTAATTTTCTAAAATCTGTAAAAAATGTAAGTTAATTTTTTGTGGTGTGTGTGTGTTGGTGATTAAATAAAGAAAAGCGACGTATGTTTAGAATCTCATGACTGTCCGAGAGACCAACGACATCACAAATGTACAAATAGCTCATCTGATGTAAAAATTAAAGATGATATGAACAATGTTTCGATTTTTGATTGTCACAACTACAATTCACAAAATGAACACAGAATACTTCTCATCGACACATTACATATATATTACTATATTTAACAGATAAAATAATCAGAATAGTAATATAATTTAATATTTCACCCCCCCTCACCCCAGGAATAATCCATTGCAGTTGATGTACTATTTCATCTCAAAGCTTCAAGGATAGTGCCAAACACCGCATATACTTTAATAACCTTATTGAAAGTACAGAAAATGAACTGCAATGATTCTACCTCCATTGTAAGATAGAGAGATAATTTATTAAGCAAACCCCATTCAATAATAATTGAGAATCTTATAATAAAATCCACAAAATAAAAATTCAGTCTTACTATTACGTTTTCTTTTTCTAAACCGAACATTTTATGAGTTAGGTCTAGCCAAATACACGGTTTACAAATTGATTATTATCTAATCGATAGAAATAATGGAGATATATCCCACAGCCCATCGGAAGGATTTAGTTTCGTATTTTAAGCAGGAGCCTTATTTTCTATATTCGCAATTTCCAATCACTGCTTCGATCGAAGTGTAAAGGGAAAGGAAGTTAAAAAAAAAAATAGACAAACCCTAATATAACACAACGAATCAACCAGCTCCTTATTTTTTAAACAACCAGCTACTAACACTTCTTGAACAAAATAATTACTCTTCTCTTACAAAAATCTTCCCTTCTACGCTAAAATAAATCCGAGACATTCTTTCACGGAGTCATTATTTCGAACTGGGGAGTAAAGAGAAGGGGAGACGGGGATTCCTGAAAGATTTTCAAAAAGATCCTTTTTCAATTATCGATTTCGCGAACACGTGCATACCTTAGAAGGTAATTACGAACAATTCTTGGGGAAAAAGAACGAAAAACGGCCCCCCTTCTTCCCTACCCTTGCTTGAAGAGGGAGCGATCGGAGTAATTGGGGGTAGAATGGAGAAGAAAGATTTCCCCCTTAAATTTAGGAGTGAGGAATGTCGAGATTTAGTGGAGAGTGATTCTTACTGAAAATTCCTTCCTTTAACAAAAGAAAATATTCATTTTATAGTGGATTCTAAATCAAAAGTTTCGGACTTTTGAATGCAGCTAATCAGTTGAGGAAGGGAGAGGGAGGGAATACGAAAAATATTTTCCTTGATATTTGCTAAGTACAAATTAGAAAGATTCTGAATAAATTTTGACGAATGCAGAAAACTGTCTACGGAATGGATGCGTTTAACTTTTCTTAAAATTTTATTCGAACGGATTTTAATGTACTGCATTCTAAATCTAGGTGCGATGACAAGAATACTGGAGCTGATATTTGGCTCATCTAACTTTCTTCACTCAAAATAGAGATAGACCTGCTTCGATTTAACCAGAAGAAGCAGGGACGTCTTACGGCATGGGCCAACTGGGCCCGGGCCTCACCCTCGGTGGCACCTTTTTCGACTCTGCCTTAATAAGATCATGATCCGGATAATTTTAATTGTCAAATATTATTCCCGTACATATTCTCCGAAAACCAGGGAATTTAAAACTGCATGTCAACTGGCAAAAGTGGTAAGACTATTATTATGTGATGACAGCTGTTCATGTCTAGGCCTAACACCACAAATAATAATTTAACTCATTTAGTCGAAATACGGCCATCAGTTGAGCCGTGCGCATTAATCTGTTTCAAATTACCATTTGAACGAGTATTTCACAATGTATGTTATGTACTGTCTACTTTTAAAGATCTGGCTATTTTCGAATAGGGCCCAGGGCCTCAAAAATTCTTAAGATTTCTCTGGGCCCAGGGCTTCAAAGAAACTTAAGACTTCCCTGAGCAGAAGTATCCATTACTTCACACGACTAGCCTTAAATGGTTTCGAATCCGTGACTCGATATGAGCAGCATAGGCTAGGAAACTCCAGATTAAGCATTGGGCTATTACTGATTTCAAATTTAAAAAGTCAGCAAAAAAACTTACTACTTTTTTCAACGTACAAAACTTGATTGCCCGTATATCAATCCCTTGTAAGGTCATGTAGCCAAAAGGTCCTAGTCATGGCAATGTTTTAACCAAACCGCGAGTTAATACAGATCAGTTGTGTAGATAGACTGATGTACGATAAACTCATCGGGGTTCCAAGTCCTTACGTTGCTGTGAGGTGATATGAAGAGGCGTGTACCAAGTCAACGTACCGAACTCAACTTGCGCTAGTTCAAAATTGTGAGGTTGTAGTTACACAGCCTCACAATTTTGAACTGGTGAAGATTTCAGAGTCAATCAGTAAATATTTAGCGCGAAATATTCGTCAGCAAGAACAGTAACTTATAATCCACGAATAAGATTTTTTACCAATTGAAAGTAATTTCAAAATAAATCAAAGGGGGCGGGGTGTTATCTGGACTGACTTTCAAATGACATCAGAATACGGTTAGCAGCTAATTTTATCTAACTTCCACTAAAAGCAGTTTAAGTTTTTCAAAGTCCATTTCAATGAATCGGCAGAAAGTCCTCATAGTGTTTTTCCAATAATTGATTAAAAATCACTTAACCTTCTGACAATTAATTTAGAATGTTTTGTTAATTCGGCAGGGGAGAGGCAGATTTTATTCTCACATAAAGTTTAAAAATGTTAAACACTTAAAATATTGCTGAAAATGGTAATCATGCGGAATAAATACGATAAGTCAATTAAAATATGGGTGAATATTTCTCTATATTGCTGAAAATGAAAAACATTAATTAATTTGATTAAATCTTCACAAAATATATTAAAAAGAAAAATACTGCACAATAATTACGATTTTTCTTTTAATTAGGCTTTTACAAACATCTGGTATCTGTTATAATCAGATGTGTGCGTTAGAATTAAGTGTATTCAATCTTTTGCTATATCCCTTGTTTAACTGAAAAATCTCTCTTCTGGATTAAGATTAATTATTTTAGACACTTATGCAGGATAAAAGGGAAATCAAAAACTCAAATACACACTGTAAAATTTTAATTTGAAAGACAATTGCGAAAGAGACGAGTAAACAATAAGTGCTGCTGAAAATCAGAAGCATTTAAAAACGCTCAACCGTAATTCAGTAACCTAAATATAAACGCATTCCATACGAACTAAAAAAATTTACAAGGCAAAAATTATATAGCCTTAAAATTCTAAATAGGAACTGAAGACTACATAAATGGCATATTGAGAAAAAGAAAGTTTTTACCAGTGAACCATTAGAATTAATGTAATTAACATTTTATTGTGCTTTTAACATAATCTTTTTACTAAGAATTTGTCTTTTCACTTAGCTGTCGATTCACATAAAAAACACTAAGCATTTATATAGAAGTAAGTAATAAGCAGGTTGTGAAAACAAAAATACAACTCGTTACGCTGCAAAATTGCAATCCGATGAGTTAAAATAGAAGCAGTCTGTGGAGACAATGACAGATACGTCCAGGATAAAATATATTAACAACATTCTGAACTCATTCAATACCAATTCAGTCATCGAAGCCTAACCATCCACTACACAAGCCAAAACTGAAAGGCAATATATCTAGTCCCAGACCGACTAAAAATACTAAAACAAAGTCGGAACACAACATGCGGCACTTCTCGAAGTATCCCCTTTGGAGAAAGATTTTCCACTCGGCAGAACTCCAAATGCAACATTCGAAAACACACCGTTCTAGAAAAGAATTAGATAGTTTCGAGAGAGAGAGAGAGGGAGAATATATCCCCTCTCCACGGAACACACGTTATTTATCCCTTCCGGGGAATATAAAAGATTTCTTTTATGAGGAGGGAGCTCGGTTTTGGAACAAGTTTTCGGGAAAAGTTTGCGCGCAAAAGTCGCTTTCACGTGTTCCCGTCTCATACAAGGTGGGTGACGTGTGTAAAGTTTTGTTTCCCATCCCTTAGAGCTACAACAGCCCCTTGGCAGGTAGGCGCAGGAGAGAAGTAATATTAAAATGGAATTTCGGGTAGTTGCAGCGGGGAAATTAATATCGGGGCTCCCTTTGTTCACAGCCCGTGGGCCTTTCCAATATGGCGGCGAGTAATTGTGTCCTCCAATGAGAGGCAGCGTCTTTTACGTGACATAAAGAACTGGTATTTAATAAGGAGAATGTGTTAAGGACAAGGATGTGGAAAATAACGAGAAGCGATGACAGGAAAGGTGTTGGGAGGGAATAGTATCTATGCTGGAAGGCTTAGGACATCGTATCTGCATATTAAGATAATAACAGGTAAGGATACATTGTGGGAAATATTGTTTGGGGTAGAAAAAATAGAATCGTGTTTCATCTAAAGTAGATTGGTTTTTCAAAACATGCGATTTTTAAAAAGAAATACAATAGCGTGGTATTAAATTTTAAAAGCATGTGAAAAAGAAGTTTAAAACTTAAAAAGTATTGAAATTTTTTATTCTAAAAGAAAAGTGTGTGTGTCCAATAATATTCTTTCATTTTACATTCAGATATTTCCCATTTTATAACTCTTTATCTATTGGTATATCAGTACCACAAGATTAAAAAAATACTTATAATAAAAATATGAAGTTAAAATCGAGAGGAAATAACAGTTGCAGAAAAGCGTAAAAAAAAAAAAAATACTTCTATTATCTGAGAAATAGAAATAAATTATTAATCTGAGAAAAAAAGGAAAAACGAACATAAGATCAACTTTTATTCCCGTTTGCAGAATTATCCAATGTTTTGAAAGTTAATGAATCAACGACTGATATTGACAATAACTGGACGAGTGGAAAAATAACAAAGCCTAACAATTAATTTAATTTCCAGCAATAAAATCATAATTTAGAACATAAATTGGGAGTTTTCGATGCACTATATAACTAAAATAAAATTTCCAGAAGCTTTTCTATCCTTCACAAAATATGGGTATATTTTTTTCCAAACTATACATGAATAGTAAACTAAATGTATCTCATGAACAAGCATATATAAATCATGTCGAAATACCATATTTTCAAGAGCTAAAGAACAATGATGTTTATGAAAATTTTATCGATTCACTTTTTCATCGAGTTTGAACACAAGTGACGGTCTCCTTAAAGGTAAGGTTGGCAGGTTCATGACCAGTATAGATCATGGATTTATAATTCTGATTTTGTCAGTGACAAACCGCACGGTAGAAATTCTATCCAACTAGCATGTTCTATTCAAAATGACTGCAGTATCTTCCCATATAATGTTACAAGAACATAGCCAAAATCGGTAACTTTTTTTTAAACAGAAAAATATAACATAATTAATACATCTTATCAAAGCTACCTTATAGAAAACAACCTTTTTGTATTATTCTTTTTTTTTTGTTTCAGTTATCCATTTTTTCCAGGTGAAAAATGTGTTGCATATTTCATTCTCTTATAATCTCATTTATATGTTAAAGGGGAAAAAACTGCTGAGTTATGGAAACTTCACATTTTAAGACATTATTATAGATGCATAACTCTATTAATCATGAAAATTTGGAATAATTGATGCTTGGAGAAGGCAACCGTTACTGAGCGTGGTAGTATTAGCAAAGGAAAAGATCCCGAAATTAGGGAAGTAAACCACTCTTTAAGTTACTGAGCTATTTTTATAACAATGGTTTGAAGCATTGTGAATGAGTGAGATATTAGCGTCGCACTTTAAGGCCATACACGAGCGGTATTGGAGACGGGCCTCGTAATTTGGACCAATAACCAAGCGATGAGGAAAGACACCTGAGCTGGCATCCCCTCTCCTGTGAGTGAGTGAATATTAACGTCACCCTATTCAGCTACACGAGGGCTTTTGGCGACGGACCACGTAATTTTGAACCATGGTCAACTGACGTGGACGATACCTGAGTTGCCCCCTCTCCTAACTACCACACCAACGGGAGGACGTCTGAGCTCTTGACCGATTCAACGTGCATCGCTCCCCCTACACGTTGGACTTTAGTGGTACTGGGCTCGAACTCGTGAAAAGCCAGCCACAATCCGATACCTTGACCACTCGGCTACCGCGGCCACGCATCCCCTCTCCAAACTCCCACGCCAGGCCAATGAGCTCGACCGATTTAACGTGCATCAGCTCCTTCTACAGGGAGGGTCTTCAGTAACATCAGAACTCGACCCCTCGAAATACTGGCCACGAGTTCTTGACCATAACCACTAGGCTACCGCGGCTTGGTTTAAACCGTTGAATTGTGAGTAAAAACGTTTTCTTTTAATTAATTTCGTTTCAGAACTAAAATACGAATACATGACTTGATGAAAACGAATGATTCTTCTAATTTTTGCATCTCTCTCGAGTATTAAGAAACCCTTTCAACGTTCAAAAAGAATTGAACAGAGTTATGTTGTTGAAGGACGGGGGATGGAGTCATCCCGAGTGGAGAGCGTCGACGAGTGATACGCATGAGAGGCGAGAGTAAGGGTTAAGCGAGCGTGAAATGGATCCATTAAGAAGGACGCGCTCATCGATTGGCAGGTGGGGCAGATTAAAATATTTCCCTTTATCATGGCCATGACAACCCCTAAACAACACGACCAAATGACTCTGAATGGAAGTCAGTCCAGGCCTCGTGGGGAAATATGAATCTAATGAAATGGGCCCCTAAAGAACAATGCACGGCAACAGCCTTGTGTTACAACAGATATGCTTTGTTTTTTTTATTCAAAATGTAGGGAATTTTTCTCGATAAAATATTTCGCAAAAAATGTTTAATAAAAAGCCTTTAACTGCACAAAAAACTAAGAAAATACGTTAGGATTAATTATGTATTCAAAGAAACACCCCCACCCCTTTTATTTTAACACTTGGCTTGCTCAGGATCAACGTTGTATACTAGGAGTACCGAAAAACTATAGGCCAATGATCTTATAATATTAAGTAATAGCGATAAAACACGGTTGATATTAAAAACACCCTTTTTAAAATTTAACAGTCTTATTTTGATCTTTAGCTTACTTTATATAGAATTTACATTAGAATTGTTACAATTGATATTGATGATCTACATTAGTTTCAATGCCATAAAAAATTCCCCAAATTTTCCCAACATCATCTAACAGTATTGAAATAATTATTATTTTGGCCGATTAAAAAAGTTTAAATTCGATCTCATACGTGAAATAAAATAATACCTACAGAGAAATGTATTTCAATATTATCACCCCAGAAACTTTTTTTTATTAGATTTGACGTTGATTTAAAGCTACAGGAGAACTCATTGGTGAATGACTCGTAATTTTGTCACACTTGATACACTCGAACTACACGCAAAATAAAATTTACCTTATTCTTAGAAGAATGTAATAAGACAAACGTAAAATTTCCCTTAAGTCTTAAAGAAATTGCACTCGTCTTCCGTGCCAAAATGTTCTTCCTTTAACTATATTCAAAGATAACTTAGCGATAAGGAAGAAGAATACTTCTACAACCACAGCAATTTTTATACAATTAAAATCACTCGAATGTATAGGGGAGGGGACATTCTTATAACGTATAATTATTTTCCTGACAATGTGCTCAAATCTTTAATATAAATATCTTACTTCACATAATCCCCCACGCTAAATTCCTGGGGAAATCGTCTGGGGATGTCCATGCAACTTTAGTCAGCTTCCTAGGGTTGTTACTGGTAAAAGCGAAACAGCTTACTGATAAGTAAGAGAATACTTCTTCACTGTCACCTTTGAAATTGGAGGTAATCTTCACACATTACGATGTGTGTGTGTGAATATTTCTTCACGGAGGGGTTCACTATTTTTTTGCAAGAGTTTATACTTGGAAAAATGGACAATTTCGAGTGGAAAAATACACATGATACTAAATTATGTTACCTGGAAACATGACTGGATTTGTATTACAGTTTTTATATATTTTTTTGTATTTACAGTTTCACATTTCGTCTATCCATTTAAACAGAACACATTTCATCTATTAAATTTCATAACTAGATTTTATGCGGAGAAACCTTGTACAGAATACTCATATTATCTGAAAAAGAGAAGAGTTCTAAGCTATATTCATTCCCAAACTGTTGCTTATAATTTTTTTTTATGTAAAAAGTTTAAAATTTCATGCATACGTTTCTTTGCAGTTTCAGAACAAATTGACTTAAATTGTGATGCAAAGAAAAATAAAGCTTAAAATTTCCATGATTTTTCAGTTTTCTTTATTATAAATTTGGTATTTATCAGTTTATTAAATATTTTTTCTTAACATGCTAAAATATCTGAAAAAATTTCGGATTTGGAAAAGTCTCTTAAATCAAAGTGCAAACTTCACTGTAAATATTCATGCATATTTAAATGTTGAAGGGGGAAAAATTAAAAATTGTAAAGAAAAAAATGTATATTTTTATTTACTTAATGAAAGGAAAATGAAAACGTCGAACCTACTAAATGAGTGACGTATAATTTAAGCTTTACTTTAAGTTGTTTTTGCAACAAAGCAGTGACGTATAATTTAAGCTTTACTTTAAGTTGTTTTTGCAACAAAGCAATCTAACTCGCAAAGAAACGACTTTTACAGAAAACGCGACCCGTACACATACAAGTACTCCCTCAATTATTTATCGCTTATCAAAAAAAAAAATAATAAAAGCTAAATAACACATGGAGAAAAACGAAATCATTACGCATATTATGCAAAAGTTCAAGTAATGAAAAGGTTGCGATACGTTATTCTGTGAGTTGAATTAGCACATTGTTCAATACCATTATGATCATATATTTTGGCATTTATTTGCTATCTTTTTACGAATCAAATTAAACAATAGTTAATAAATTTATAGTTAGTAACAATTGTTAAATGCTTATTTATCATTATTAGCATATACTTAAAATATATTAAAACTACTTATGTACGGGAACCACTATTTTATTTTTGACTATTATAAATAAGTATCTAACTTGATGCAACAGGCGAAAGGAAAACTCAAAATACTTTAAAGCAAAACGCAACCCTATAACGCAATATATCCATTGAACCATTAAAAGAATATATATTCGACCCCAGCTAATATTTTAATCCTTTATGAGTAATGGTCAAAAGAATAAACCACGTTCTCTTAAAATAAGAGAAATCATACATTAAAAGAAAGAAAAAAAATCATCGTCAATTGTTTCAAACGCGCACACTATCACAAGAAATAAAGAGAAGGAAAAAGGAATAAGTAAAAAAAAAAAAAAAAAAAATCAAAGAAAAGGTGAGATAAAGGAACCGTCAGGGTTAGTCACGTGACCGATCCATTAATATCGGAGAGAGCAAAGCCATTTTTACATGTGAACGATTTATTTGACTGTAATAACTCTTCCGCAAAATGCCCAATTATTCACGCTCCTTCGAAACATTAGGAGAGAAATTTCTATGCATTATGCCTTAATTATGGAAGTAAACAAGAGGACGAGTTCTATTTACATAATGCGCGCCAAAAGGCACTCCATTAGGGGGAGGCTTCTCCCCCACCCCTCCTCTGCAAAATTACCTGCCATTTGTTTTCATTTTTAGGAAACCGACCTTCCCTTTGCTATCGTTTGGCTCGATGATGAATTACAGAGCGCCCAGGGGGCAGGGGAGGAGCTCGATATTAATAATCGTCTGCGTGCGAGAGTCCGATGTCTCATAATGGCTGAGAGAGAAGGGTGGGAGGAATAGAAGGTATGAGACATATTTTGCATTTTTCTTAAAAAAAATATAATTTTGAACGTTATTCTCTAAAATGTTTTGCAGCCTGGAGCAGTATTAGAGAGTGGCTTTTCTTATGTAAAATAATCGAGTTGGAAATGGTAAAGCAACAGTTTAGGGATTTTATAGGGAAGCTTATAAGCCTGAAGCAGAATAAGAATTTAATTAGGCGAACAAAATGGTTTTTGATACAGGGAAAAACTGCTTAGTAAATATTTAATGAAAATAAAGTAACTGAATTGCAAATTATAAAATGGAACTGATACAAAAAAAAATTCATCGTATTGTAAACGTTATTTAAAGCCATAAACAATTCATTAACTAACTTTAAAAAATCCATTAGGAAACTGGCTTTGTTTTATCTATTTAATCGAATTAATCGCTTTTGATTCAAAGTTCTCAATTGAATAATATGAATTTTATTTGGTTTATTATCAGCAATATACATATTGATGTTATTCACCACACTATTTTTTTCTGGTGATGTGTTTCTCAAGTAAATATTTGTACTTTTAATTCAGTAAATAGTTAATGGTTTGTTATTCATTGAATACAGGAACTAAGCCGACATAAAAACATATGAACACCATGAGTAAAAGATGTTGAATTTTTTTTAAAAAAAAAAAAAATGCAATTTGTGTAAGAAAATAAATTTCTGTTCTTGGAGGCATGGGGAAAATAAGGAAATGTCTAACTTAACAAATGGCCTACTAAATAAAGATCTATTTAAATTAATCTCTCTATAAAAAGTTTTTCGTGATGATGTAATAAATTTACTTCACACACGAGAACAATAATGAAAAGATTAAGACCTGTTGAATATTATGGTTACAAATTGGCAATAAGGCGCCAGTTTCATTTGAATTAATTATATCAAGCTCTAAGATTAACACAACATTACATCACAAATGTGTATCTGAAAATTGAAGGAGCGCGTTTGTATTAGAACTACATAATACATGTAAATTACAGTTTAACAATCTGAGCATTTAGTACGAACAGTTGTGCAGCTTATACAATGGGGGTTGGTCTGCTGGTCCCAAGAGGGGTTATCCCTTCCACGAATAATTTTATATAAACTCTAGCTCACAATTGGGCATGAAAGTATTTAAACAGCATAAATATATACAAGCAAGAAACAAATTGGAATCCCACTCTAGAAAATATTCATTATATTCTGATACAGAAAGGAACAAAAAATTATTTTCATACTACATATAATATTAGTGACTAAAGTACAATATGAACCGCGCGAAACTTTCAAATGAAGTCAAGATTAAAACAGCCTCGGTAACACTGATGAGTGAGTAGTTATATTTGCGTTGCCTACAAAGCAACACGAGGGCTACTGGCAACGGACCACGTAATTTTGAACTTCGGTTAATTGAATAGGACGATACTGAGCTGGCAACTCCCTCTTCTAACTACCACACCACACCATAGGAGGAGATTGAACCTCGACAGATTTAAATGCATCGGCCCCCTCTCTACGGCCGGTCAAGAGTGGCACAAGCCTTAAATTCATGACACGCCGGTCAAGAGTGGCACAAGCCTTAAATTCATGACACGCCGGTCACGAGTCAATGACCATAACCATGCTTGTAACCAGAATAGAGAATCTCAAACTTATTTCCTTTACAATTTTTTTTTGGCTAATCCAAGAGTTTTATGTGACCCTTTACTTCTGTGCTAAAATAATACAGAACTCCTTTCATTTTCCTTTGTTTCCAAAAAAAAAAAAAAAAAAAAAAAAAAAAAACCTGGTAGCATTTCTTCGCTCGGATAAAAAGTAATTTCTTCACAAAAAGTTCCAAATCTTACAAAAGAAAAAAAGCATATCTTATGTAAAAACCTTTCTCACAGACTATTCATTAAGAGAAAAAAAAATATTACAAATGTACTTCGCCGGTATTTTAAGCTTACTTGCGCTTGTGAAAAAACGTGTACAGTTAGTAACTATTCAATAACCGAAAGCAGTAAATCAGAGACAATCAACGTCAATAAATACAGTCCTGAGTTAAAAGAAAGGGTGAAAAACAAATTGTGAAGCAAGTAATCTTTATTAATAACGACAGAAAGACAGTCGACACGCGTATCTAATTTTCTGGAGCTGCTAAATCTCACCCCCCGAGTGCACCCCTCCTTTTTGTTTCCAGCTCCGGACGATTAAAGGGAAGTTAAAAATCTTCTGCCAGTCGATGGCTAATCCTTATTAATGGCGGCGGACACCCCCCTTTAATGAAGAGGGGGAGTGAGCGCGTTCTAAAAATAAATCACCCCCTCCCTTGTTCCATTCTGTGGAACTGTGAATTAAAAAGGGGGGTACCTATACGATATATCTAGAATGGAAAAAGGATGGAAGTTCTTTGTTCTCCTGTTCTTTTAGAACAAAAGAAGAACTTTTTTCTTCTTCTCATCGTATAATAGAAGGCGACTTTTATAAAGTGTCAGCCTTCGCAAGGCTAGGCGAAATTACCTCAGCTGGTTCCGTCGCTAATGACTAATTATAAAAAATAGACCGTTTAGCGGTGACAGCTACTAAGGTGCAGTGAAAGTCTATCGCAAGTTTTCCAGAATAGAAAAGCGTGGAGGGGTTGAGAAAAAAATAAGACTTTAAAAACGCCTGCTGTAAAAGTGAAAAAAGTGCGGAAGACAGTATTTTAATAGAGAGGCTCTAATGGCCTTAAACTGCAGGTCAGATGGGTACATTTTTTTGTGATAAGGAAGAAAAATGAAGTGCTCAGGAGATTTTCCTATTTTCTTATTATGCAAGATAAAATAAGGAGTCAGTTAATGAAAGACAGTGCGTGGTCAGGTAAGGGTCTTCTTTGACCACATAAGGAGAAGCCTAATTGCTCCATTTTAAACACAGGCCTGCTGATCGCACTATCAGAAATTCAGTCAAATAAGATTCTAGGAGGTAGACTGCCTTCTTTCTTTATTAATGAGTAGAAAAACCATTAAAAATACTTATAAAAAATGTTTTAGCTACAATATATAAGAAAACTTTAAAAGTTTTATGTCTTCTTGTAAAAATTGGATATTTTGTTTCCTTATGCTTTTTTTTAAAGCTCGAAATTTATTCTTTACTGTTTTAGATGATTTTTGCAAAACTAAAAAAAAGTATTATAAGAAAGTTTGTACAAAATTTTTAAACATTGGTACAGTTATTTTCATGTTTTTATTAAAAAAAAAAGTTTTACATTTACTTATTATTATACTGATGAATTTATTTTATTCCTATGAAGCAGATTTGGAGATGAATATCATTACTGTATTCGACACAGAAGGAAAAGTAGTAACATTCACAGTATTTCTTAAAATTAAAATATCTTTTCTCTTACAATTAATATGCATGGTAAATTAAACACACAAGGCAGCAGGGACATCTTAAACCATGGGCCAACTGGGCTCGAGCTCAGGGCCTTCTCTTTCTCGACAGCCTCAATTAGGTCATAATCTGAATAATCTAATGGTCGAATATTATTTCCAGACATACGAGTATTCTCTGAAAAACTTGGAATTTCAAAATATAAGCCAATAGGCAACAGTGGCAAGATGGGATTACGTGGTGACCGCTGTCCATGTCTAGACGGGCTACCGCCATACACCATTATTTATTTAGTTCAGCGGTTATTTAACTGTGGTCCGCGGACCCCCGGGGGTATGTAAGGCTTTTCTAGGGGGTCCGCGAAACTCTAATTTAGTGTTAAAATCTCCCTCTTTCAGTAGCGCACACAAAAAATTTTCTACGGGGGTCCAAGGTCGAAAGTCCACTATTTTGGTATCATGCTCCAATACGCCGCCCAACATATTATTTTGATTTTGTCGATATTCGGGAACAAAAACAATACAAAATTAATTATTGAATAAATAATTAGCATTAATTAATAAAAATGTTAATAACAAACATATATATATATAATTAAATTTTACGTAATATACACATAAGATTATAACCAATCGAAAAAAATCAAGGGCTACGGTGGGGGGGAGTCCGGACGCCTAGGACCCCCCCCCTTGTGTGCGTCACTGCCCTCTTTTATAGACTCCGGAAGACTTCGGGGAAAAACTGAAAGATGTGCCATCCTAGACTAAGTCAGTGCTTCGCAACCTTTATATCGCTGCGGACCGGTCAACGTTTGATAATTTTACCGAGGCCCGCCGAGGGTGAGACACGTTGATTGTTTATATTTTAGATTGTTTTGGTTCAACAATTTAAATTTTGTTACATTTAAATATGCCTTCAGAATAAAATATAGTTACACCAAAAATGAATAAAAGTAATTTAACGTGGAATATAAAGTTATTTCCCGTGGAGAGTTGCGCAAATCCGAGAAAGAAATGCACCACTTTAAATAAAATGACAATAGTTTAATGTTCTTTAGGCGGCCCGGCCACCATTTGATCCGTGGACCGGGGGTTGCGGATCACTGGACTAGATTACTAAATTGCCTCCAATGAAAAAAACTCTATTGAAACATGAATTTCGAGCCAGAATAGTAATTCAGTATTGTTATGGTTTGCAACTATATGGCCATTACTACAACGTAATATGTTTAAAAAAAAACTGCAGGAACATAGGTGCAAAGATTAAGAACTGAATTCATGTCGCACTAATATCTGTTAACACAAGATAATACAATGGTTACCGTCAAGCTACTAAGTATTTTCATGCATTTTTTTCTCCTAACACGAAACGAAAATTGCTTAACACGAAAAGATTTCCTTTCTGGGAATACAGAAAATACCAGCCGGATTGAACTGTCCCATTGTGTTATCGGAAGAATTCAATGCAGTAGATGATGATACTGGGTGTACAGCCCTAATTATGGCAGACAAAAATATTTTGGAGCTAGGTCAAAGCTTAAAAAATATCGTTGATGCAGATTCCGGTCACAAAAATGAAATGAATAATGCAACTCCTGTTCCCATGTCATCGACAATGAGGAACAACATGAACAGTATGTTCAGTTATTTAGACGAACATTACAATGGAGAAATGAATAACAGAATGAACGACATGAACAATTTATGACAATTTGATACTAAAAGAGACAATGTGCTAAGAAAAATATCAGATTAATCCCCCCCCCAAAAAAAAAACTCAATAAATATTTTGCTTTTTCAAAAAACTTTAAACATTTTGAATTAAATTTCATTAAATTCTTGGGTGAATGATTTTGTTTTACTGATTTTATTAAATACATGTTTATATACACCTCTATGTAAATAAAATATATTCTAATTATTTTAATTTTGCTGAATACTTTTTTTAAAATATCCTTTAACACGAAAAAATATTTAAGTTCCTTCAGTTTCGTGTTAAACGATTCTCACTGTACCACCATAATGACAAAATTTGTTTTCATTTTCAGAGCCTGAAAATGTAAAAGCAAAAATACTGAGCAGAACGAAGAAACTGATAAGAAACCTTTAAGTTCCAATCAAAGATACTTGAAATAAAAATTAAACAGAACACAGCACTTGACAGAACTAGGATAAAACAGAACCAAAGATAATTTACTGGCCTATATAATACTAAGGCAATAAAAATAACATTGCTATTATTCGACAGATCTGAAGGACGCGTCTGGATTTTAATATATTGTTTTATTGCCTGTCATTGAAGTGCTCGATTGCTATAAATGCATACAATGTTCGTTTAGTTTATGGAATTGCGCAATCATCGCTTCCGATGGAAACCCGCTAAGGTCAAGGGAACGGAAGCGTCTGGAAGTTGTTTTTAGAGACCGTCCAGCATTAGATTTGTTGCCGGAGGCGTTTCTTCTCTGCGTCTTATCGTGTCCGCCAGTCCCCGCTTCCGTTCCAGTTTCGGTCTTCCGCTTGTATGACCACTTACTCGAAGAATATGCGTTCGACTAAATGATTTGTTCAAGGAATAATACAATTTGTCCTTTTCATTCGTTCATAGGATGTGCGAAAGTTTGTCAATGAAGCCTTTTTATTAATCAGTAATATCCCACACATATTAAAGTTTACAGAAATGAAATACGATCAAATATGACGAGAAATATTCCAAAAACCCTTCGACTTTCACATTTGTATTGCACACAAGGGGGGTCCTGGGGGTCCGGACCCCCCCAAAGGCCTTGATTTTTTTCCCGATTGATTATAATTCTAAGTATATAATACTTAAAATTTAATTAATTACTTGCAATTAATGATTAATTTTATTAATTAATGCTAATTATTTATTCAATAATCAGTTTTTTCTGTGTTTTGTTCCGAAAATCGACAAAATCAAAAGGAGCATGATACAAGAATGGTGAACTTTCGACCCCGGACCCCCCCCTTGAAAAATTCCTGTGTGCGCTACTGCAGGCAACTATACAAATTGAATTTTACTGATAAATTCTTTAAAAAAATTAATGAGTTGTATCCAGATTAATAATTATTGCTCATAGCTATTTTCCTTTAAATCAACATAATAATGAGCAAAACAATCTGAACAATAGGAACGAAAAATTGGATATATCCCCGACAAAATAAAAAGATTCAACAACAGGAGCTAATATTATACAATGTGTTAATATTGTCTTGTTATTATACAAATATAAAACGAATCATATCTTTGCAATTTGAAAATCATTACTTTAAAAAGCGATTTCATTTCACAAATCATGAAATATCTTTACGTTTAAAAGTACTTAAAAAGTTAAATTGAAAAGTTTTCGATTTGTTTTTTTGTCTCAATTAGAAGACTGCATTTTAGAAACTGCTAAGCCATTGTATTTTTAAATGAGCACTAAACATACTTTTCATTGAAGTAAATTAGGTTTAATGCCTCAAAACGCGAATTTTTATCCAGTACAGGGAAATAAGAAAAAGGAAGGGTGAAGAAAGAAAAAAAAAAAGGGGGGAGGGTATTTTTATAATTAGGCAACGGAAGCAGAAATAAAATAGATTTCAAAAAACTGTAAATAAGGTATAGTTAAGAGATATTCTTTTGCGAAAAGTATTATTCAATAAAGAAATTCTTTGGCTTTGTAATTATTTGATATTTTTAAGCCAAATATTGCATGGAAAAACAATATTTTTTCAAAACATTGAAATAGAAGTTATATTCCTTGCCATGGCCTAAATACATATCATCAACAAACTGCATACGGTGAATTTACAACGCAATTAGCAAACTGAATTCTCCCAAAACTTTAATTTTATAAAATTACAATATGTGATACATCTTAAATTTTCAATGAAGCTGTGCAGTTGTACTTGACTCGGAACTAAATTGGTATTGCCTCTGAACTTCTCAACACAAATAAAGAGGTTTAAAGAAATAAAATAAGAATAATTTTGAGAGGAGAGTGAAATGTTCCATCAAGACATTTCCGCTGTTCGCAATCATATTCCCATTTTTAGTACTTCAAAGACCCATTAGGTGTATGCTGAAATGCGGCCAACTTTCTCAAACCCGCAATAAGACAAGAAATTCAAAATGAAGACTTCCGTTATAAAAATATTTTTTTCCAATTTTTGAAAGAAACCGATGTATCCATTCTATCGCGTAAACATATCACGTATCACATAAAGACAACACAAAATTAGCAAAAATACAGAGTGTTTTAAGAAGCAATTCACGCGAAACACTTGATTGCAGTTCAAATGGGCTACGATTCCACCGAATCCCTGGTTGGGGATTTTTCCTGACACATTGAAGCCTTGAACCAGATTTTAAAAAATGATTTCCAACTTTGTTTTTTAGGTGTAGTGCAACCCCATCCACTTTCCAAATAATTCTCTCTCCAATATACCGGCTCCTTTATTTCCCGGAGGACTCCAGGAAAACCTATTGGAAAACGCTCCGGTTTTATTCGGCTGCAAACAGATAATCTCCCGGAGGTGGAGTTCCAGGGCCACTTTTTCAAATGGCACACATACACATACAAAAAAAGCAATCTTATTCTAAACAATACCTTCCAATACGTGGTTCGAGTGAACTCCCCAGAGGGTCTCTCAAACCTACCCTATACCCCCTCATCGAAATAAAATAAAAACAATATAAGCGAGCTTTCTCCACGAAGCGAGTAAGGGGAAAAAAAAGAGATGGCGATCACACATAATTTGTTTCCCTTATGCGAACGAGAGAAAACTCTTCTTTTTCCTTTCTCTAAATGCACGAAGCACGTGACGTACAAGAAAATCACGTGCGTAGAAGTGGTAGCGGTGGGGGAAGGGATGACCAACGAAGAAATGTCCGGGGTTCCAGACAAAGAATGACCAAAGTCCGAGTTCGAAGGGTTCATCAGAGCACGTACGCAAGCTGAGCGTGCAAGCAAATAAGATGCCTTAAAGATTTTTTTCCCCCTCATGGCGCAAATGATTTTGGATGAATATTTTTTTGATTGATGAAGGAAATATTTCTCGCTTATTTTCGTTAACAGTATGCGACAAGAATTTAAATGCATATAAAAAATAACTAATCTGCTATTGAATTCCCGAAAAACGATGGTCAGCACGAGAAAGGGCTAAATTTATGATGGTCACACAATAAATGCAATCACGTGTTTTCCATTGGATTCAAAATTAATAATAGATTTGTACTTGTGTGTGTGTGTGTTTCGCTTTACTAGAAAAATGAGGGTAGAAGTTCGATTTTATGATCAGATTAAGATGTGTTGAGGTATTAAGGTTCTTCAAAAAGTTTTTTCAAAATTAAGAATACATGTACAACACAAGAGTTTAAGTCATGTATATTTTGTTTATCTATGTGTGTTATTCTTGTTGATAAACATGTGCTTTGCACTGATAAATTATATCCAATCTTTGTCATTGATGAATAAATCAAAACAATAGATGAATTGAGAGAATGTTTTATTAAAACAATATAACTATTCTATAGAGGGGGAAAAAAAGAAATTTAAAATCAAAAAAATTTTGTGAAGAAAGAAAACTATTTGCTTATTTCTTCTTCAGTATCTCTTGAGAGTTTTAAACAATAAATGACAAACTAACAGTGACAGAAGGTATATGTTACCATAATCACTTAAATTTAAATGTATAAGAAAATTTTAAAAAATCAAATAAGTTATCAATTTATTTAAATCCATGAATACTAATCAAAAATTTAAACTATTAATTTAGAGATGTCTTTTTACTACGGTGTAAAAGTACATAACAAAGTGGTGGGCTCGTTAAGCAGACATGTCTTGTTTAAGCTCTCAGCGGTTCTTGAAAAGGATTGTAAAAGCTTTGAGGAAAAAAAGACAATTTATACAGAGCAAAACAACAAAAACAAATTTTTAAATTTAACTTTTTGCATTACCAATACTATAAAATTAATCAGGGAAAAATTTCCTGACTTTGAAGCCAAAGCCAAATATTGAAATATACCTAACCTCTCTACAAATGTAATTGAAATAAACGGCATGAATACTATAACGTTAATTAATGGCGGAAAAAAAACAAGTTTGCGGCATTTTGTTTCCAATAAAATAATTTCAAAACAATAATCAAATTAAGAACTACACAATTTTTACGAAACAAAATAGCTGATCTCAAGCTACTTTAAAAATTAACGTAAATTGAAATTTGTAAGATTATTCATTCATTCATTTTTTTTTTTGATACATGCATAAAAAAAAACAGGGTTTTTATTTATAATTTAAAGAAATTTCTGTTTCGATTCAACAAATTTTTGCTTTATTAACGAGAAAAAAAATACTTTATATAAGGAAGAGCAATGTTTCAAACAACTGTATGAGCATGTGTGAAGATCCCCCCTTGGATCTCACTTTGAGAACGAGAATAATTTTGAGTCAAAAAAGAACCAGTAGCCATTTTTTTAAATAACTTTCTTTATTTGGTTATCTTTCCCAAATAGAATCAAAGACTTTTACTAACAAATAAATCAAAATAGCTTTATGAGGTTTAAAACGGACTTTCCTTTATATTAACTTAAATATTTAATGATCCAATTAATTAACAATTAGAATATCGATCACGCAGAGATTACCGCAATAAGAGATCCCAAAATTATATTCAATAATGTTCCTACTGAACATTTAACTTTAATCTCACTCCTAATATAAAACTTTAATGAGACTAATTATAAATCAATATTTACCGCACTGAATCTCAGCTCTTCCTGTGCCTAATTTATCCACCTAGAAATCTTCAATAATAAATATCTAATTTCACTATTATAACTTCCTGCTTCAATCTCTCTCCCCTACTGCCTCTCACTTTACTATTCCGTTTGACTTAAATACTTTATCTAATCAGCATAACAAGGAATCCATGTCCTCTTTTTGGAGTTGATTGGAAATAGGTAGGGAATTAAATTTCCCTAAAAAAAAGACGTCTCAGAAGGTTAGTGATAAAGTTCCGTATAGATTTGTCACAGATGTCATCACATAATTTAACCAGATCCCCAAGAACCAATTCCAAGAAAAGTGTTACTCTTATTCAGTTGCATCTTTTTACACATAAGAAAAAAAGACACTGAAATATTCAAACGAATAATTAAGGAAAACCAATAAATTTCAACTGCTAATTTTTATAAAATTGTGAAAACACAGCATGTGTAAAATTTTCAATAAAAAGTAAAAACAAAAAGGATGGCCTTTTAATTATCCCCCCACACACACACCGCTACCTCTCTAGTTCATTTTATTATTTTAAAAAATTACCATGAATAAAAAGCAAGCAAAGAATAAGCAATAAGTAAACGCCTGGATATAAAAAAAAAGGAAGGACCCCCTCCAAACATATGATTGTTAACTTCGCTGTTAAACAAAAAGGATTTTTTCCCTACTAGGGTACTTACCTTCTGTCTTATTTCAGGAAACAGACTCCTCATTATGTAAACAATTGAAACAGCACGAAGATAAACATTCGAAAATGTGAATACATACTGATCTCGAAGAGCACATAAAAAGTTAACATACTAAAAAACTGGTAGAGGGGAAAAGAGGCACGCACATATAACTCAAAAAGGAACCCAAACGTAAACTTAAAAAGGCCATTTTATCTCAACCACGCGGATGTGTATATAATAAGTGAAGTCGTGTTTTGAAACTCGCTAAACACATTGCAAGTTTGATATTCTAGTGTTTTGACATATTGTAAAAATGGCAATTATCCCCACAGCTAATACGGTTCATTTAAAGTACAGCATTTAAAACTAGACCGAAAGATTTAAGAGCTTTATGCTTAGAAAACAAATATTTCAGCCATCACACAAATCTTTACACAATTTTAAAAAAAAAACACCTCCAAACTCAAAATCACGATGTGTGTGGGGGGATCAAATTTATATTTATCATAAGTTACTAAGAAAGATAATAACCAGGAAAAGAATTCAATCTGAAGCTAAATATTCTGTCGATAAGGCAACTATTTAACAATCTGGTTCAATTGTTGAAACTAAGCACAAGACTTAAAAACATTTGTGCAGTTTAATAGTTTCGTTTCTCAAATTATTAATAATTGTGACTGAAGTAGTGCATGTGCGGTTCGAATAATAAATAAAAAGTTTTATCAAACTCACCGTTGGGTAGCATGGCTGACTAGGGTTGATGAAATCTAGACCTCGTTCTCCATTACCATTAAAGCAATGCTGAATGTTCTGCGTAAATTTCCGGTGTACGGCAGACAAGGCATACACGCACAGGGCCGAGTTGGGACTAGGTTTGTTGTAGATGTCCGCTTCGTCTTTTGACTTTGCAAATACTGCAAACAGCACGCTATCTTGGGCCGAAATGCCCAGCGATTTAGCCAGCTCAGAACCTGGTCGGCCCACATAGGCAGCCTGAGCCAAATTGTAGTCGGTACCATCAGTCCGACATACAAGGGGTACTTCCGTGTACGAATAGTATTGCACATCTCGTTGGCACACACGTACTAGCTTAGAGATGAATGGCCTAGGTGGGTCAGTTGACATCTTCTGTACGGTCACGAAATACGAGAAACCCTTGCTGCTGAAGCCATACACATACGTGATAGGGTAGATCTCACGGGACATGCTGTTTAACATGATCTTAGTTCCGGTGGTCACTCCACTGTGGGCGATCACGAACATGTTGCTGGGATCTAGACTGCGGCTACTCACTGCTGGAACATCTGAACGGTAAGGTCCGTTGCCAGTATACGAAACCCCTACATACAAAACATGTGTTCTTGGGAGATTCTTCGGCCCAGGCGCAATAAAAGCCACGGTAGAGGCGGTAGCATTGTTGGCTACCACTGATTCACTAGCTGGGGTTTCATAGTTGGAGACCGCATTCAAATCATGAACTGTGCAAGTTCCTTGAAATAGACTCCCGCAAGCGATAAGTTTGCTCTGAGAGTAGTCCACCACCAGGGCCTTATTGTAGTAATCAGTAGGGCGTTTCGGCTCATTTGGGCACACCTGCGTGACAGGACATTTAGGGCTGTCGTCCATGGGGCCCATTATGGCTACGTCCTCCTGCTTCAGATCCCTGGAGAGCTGATAGATGCGGTTGACCGCACCAATGTAGACGCGCTCCGTGTAATCGTGGACCGTCATGTGGTTGAATTTCTCGACGGTGGGATCTTCAAAGGTGGGGTAGGACGGGGTCTCCGTGGTGGTGGGGATGGTGCCGACGGCCAGAGAAAGGTCAGCCAATGCAAGGATGGCGCAGAATAGGACGAGCGGTGAAAACCACCGCTTCTGCCGCTTCTTCATAGCGGCTGTAGGAATGTAAATTGCGTCACTTCCTTGAATTATCTAGAAAAGAAAAAATTTCAATTTAGAAAGTTCGTGCACAAAAAATCCATTTAAGAATAAAAGTCGATAAAATTTTTAAAAAAGACATTTAAATATTTATGCATGGCTTTACAAAAGAAATTTTAAAATAATTTAAGTTACACAATGATTTCTACAAAAAGAGGATAACAAATATTAAATTTTAAGCAATATTAAAAGATAGAAAAATAAAAATATTTTTTAAAAAATTGCTCTTAAGCGCGCATACAATGAAATACATTACATTTTTTCCCCAATACACTTTCTATCAATTTACTACAAAACTTATTTTATTTTTTACACCTCTTGTCAAATATTTCACAAAGATAAGCTCATATTTTATCTCTTAAAAAAAGTTTTTCCTTAAGTACGTACTAGATGACATATGTCGGCTTTAAAATTTTCCAAAAACTCCTACCGCTTTTCGAAATTAGTATTCACAACTGAACCTAGACAAGAACTCCACACCTCCAAAATCCTGTGCTCGCGACCTTCCAATAAACAAATGATTCGCTGCCCGCTCTCATGATCCCAGACAATGTATCCAATTTGTCCGCCCAATGAGAGGCTCGCGTGCTAAACATTGTGCCCCATAAATAATTTAAAGAAAAGTTGGGTAAAGAACACCGACTCCTCCTCGTTAATCAAACCGAAAGACACGGCCACTTCGCTTCATTTCGCATGCTAGCTCACTGAGCAAGTCCCTTTTGAACAAAACCCTTTCGCCAGATTATTAGTGCACGGCCCCCAACACATACACACAAGATTTTCTAGTCTTGGAAGGCTTCTCAATTCTGACCTGTCAAGCTGACACAGTGCAGAGAGAATTACCCTATAAGGTTTCTCTCACGTTCTCCATGTAGATTATTGATTTCCCAAAAAGGTTTCCAAAGGATTTCCATTTCTTTAAATGAATGATTCCTAATTTCATTTCGTCAGTTGCAAGACTGTACAATAGTTTTGAGGAGGATATCGTATGTCCGATAAATATTTAGTGGTTTATCCTTATTATCTGAAGACAGATTGAAAAAATAATTTCTCAATCTAAGATTTCGCTAGTAATTTTAAATTTCAAAATTGTAATTAGGATAGTGGTTTCACATAGTGTTCCTCAAAGACAGGGGTTTTGTTTCCATTCAAAATTGAAGAAAAGAATTACTTAAGTTTTGTTAGCTTAATCAAATATAATTAGCTTAGTAACGAATTAAATACTAGCATAGCTATTTTAATTTTGGACTTAGAACCGTCAGTAATAATAAGCGTGCAACATTATACTGATGGGAACAAATAAAAGTAATTGTTCCAAGTTAAATTTCTTAACTTCTCTAACCACACTTATATTTTTAAAAAATATTCACACAACTTCACTTAAAACAATGCTATCTAATGAAAGTGTACATTTAAGACTGTTTCCATACCTAATGTTAAGTCATAATAAGTAGATGTTCACACTTTTTTTCTAACGCTTGCCCTATTTTAAAGCGGGGCTTCAATGGACGTCCCCACAGGATGTGCGAGATTGCAGACCAAAACGTACACCCCCGCATCGCGAGGGGGGCAGAGTTCTAGGGGGCCCAAAGTTGACCGAATCGAGTACGGGTTTTGGCCCCAAACCTGATTTTGTAGGGGGGAGGGGGGTCCTAATATTCTTCGTTACGCCACTGGAACAGAGAGCGGTTTAGAAGGAAGAAAACGATTTCTGAGATGTTAACCACATGCTTTTTGAGTGCTACAGCATTAAGTGGTGTGAGAAATAGAGTTCATAAACAATCCACTGAGCAGTTCTGCTTTACAGTCATGTGAATACTCTACAATAGAATAACCGCTTGGGATCCCATAAGAATAAACACATAAGAGACAATTCATGCGATGCCTGTTCCAGAAGAGTCTAGCGTGATGTTATTTTTTCAGATTTCACATGGCACCCGAGTAGATTAACCTGTGCTTTCGGATTATCTCATTGATGATCATGAGCTATATTATATGCTAACCAGAATTCTTGAAGCATATTTCCCACAATTAATACGCAAAAGTTATCAATGGCGCACTCAAGCAGTGGGTCCAGACACTACTCATAGCCCTTGATTTTGTTCGATTGATTATAATCTTATGTATATAGTAAGTAAAAAATTTTATTAATGCTTATGCTTATTATTTATTTAATAATTAATTTACTGTTTTTTGTTCCCGAAAATCGACAAAATCAAAAGAATTTGTTGGGTGGCGTATTGGAGCATGATACGAGAACGGTGGACTTTCGACCCTGGAACCCCTCTCGAAAAATTCCTGTGTCCGCAACAACTGATTATTATAGATGTGATATTCATTCTTTCTTAAACGCTTACTCATGGGAAAAAATTGTAATTTTATGAAATACAAGTGATTTCTCCAATCTCGCCCTTTTCAGATCAAGAGAATAAACACTGATCCATGTACATTTGGACGATAAACACATACAATTAAAATGTTAGTACATGGATATAAAAGTTATACTAAACAAAGCCACATACAAATTAACTTAAGACAAATTTTGTGAAATTCTATGAAACTGTCTGCATAAGAATAGAAATTTCAAAAACTAATTATTTACTGAATGCATACCAAACAAATATTTTTTTTAAGTAAAAAATATATATCCAGATATAGGTGATCAAATTTTTTTAAAAACTAATATTAAAATTCTCTTTTGAATATAAATATACTAAAAATAAATGTTGATCTATATTTACAAAAAGTACTTTACGAATATATATTTTATCGAACGTCTTCGGGATAAAAGTATTCACATGTTAAAGGGGATCATGCTAAGATCGTTTCAACGATCTCCAGTCATACATTACACCGATCGCACCTGATCTTTAGGCAGATATATACTTTGAAAAATGATGAGATCAACATATGTAAAGCTTCATGATGGAAAGAATTCCGCCTATCTACTTCGGCTTAGTTGTTACGACAGTTGAAAAATAAACTCATTCACCTTAATTCTCCGGGGAATGAAGTGTAATAAAATAATGCTAAACAACTTATGGTAATAAATATGACGGGGAAAAAATTCAAATAGGATTTTTTAAAAAAAAAACTCACCGGACAATTTCAAAATATTTATAACGAAACTGAAGACAAAAGATTACAGTATTCCGAACTGTTATTTTCCATTTGGAAGTTAAATATTTAGAAAAAAGGACGCGTGATTATAAATTCAACAAGTTTTGAAATTTAATTTTGTAAAAACTAAAAATGATACATGGGTATGAATTAGTAAAGAAACAATACTCTTTCACATACAATTTAGTAATCAATTTTTTAAAAAAATCTAACATAAGGAATTATATTAGAGGGAAGAGTGGCGATTCTCCTCTATATAATGAATTATATTAGAGGAGAATCGCTATTTAGAGCGTATTTTTCATTGCAAGCTTGTGTGTTTATTTTATTTATGTAAATAAAATAAATGTAGCAATACCATTGAAATTGTGTGTGATAAACATATTAACAGTAATTAATGTTTGTAATCAGAGGAAGCCGTTTTAATTGAGGATCAAGGCTCTATTACATAGACACATGCACTGCTGGCCATTAAAATTGAAATACCAGGAGAATGGAAAAGCAAATAAAACTTTACTTGAACGTATACAGACAGTAGCATCGAGTCTAACTCGGTTTGAATGGCACATATGGTCAAATCATTCCATGCTGTCTAAAGTTTATGCAACACACCAATCGCAGCGGCTGCCCAGCCCCTCATCAACCCATGACTAGATGTTTGTAGTGGATAAAAGACCAGACTATCGTGGTGACCAGGGCAACAGTCGAACACCTGTAACATGGCACTTAAGGGCAACATGTAGTTTTGCGTTATCTTGTTGAAAAATAACGTCTCCAAGGCTCACGAAAATACGGCATAGGTACTGGCACCAGGATGAGAAATCTAACGACGTATGTTCAGATTATTAACGACATGAACAAAAGGTGTTCTTGTCAATGAATGCCCATACCATCACACCAGGTACAAGGTTCGTATGAGGATGTCGAATGCAAGCAAGTCAAGTCGCGTGCGTTCTTCTCGGTGCCTTCGGACACGGATACGTTTATTAGGATGCCGGCCACAGAACCAAGACTCATCAGAAAAGACGACGCGGTGCCAATCCAGTATTCAGTTTTATCGTCGAGGGCATCTCTGTTGCTACGCGTCTCTATGTTATAGTGTCAAAGGAAACCGCGATTATTGTCACCGTACAGTAGGTCCGAACTGGTACGGGCACCGGCACACACAGCCCAAGCCGTTACTTGTCGAGCAGCTAATGAATCCATTTCCTGACTCAAGGTCTAATGTGGTTGCCCGTTCCCGCAAGTCCAACCTGACAACATGTCCATCTTTTCGGGAGATAGCAGCGGGAGGCCATTGAGAGAGATCCCGCATGCCTTTCAGTATGACCTATAGATTCCACATTCACAAGGCAATCAGATTCCAAATGTGAGTAGCATTATTATGGCACGATAGGCCGCTATCGAATACCGACACTAGTTGTTTCCTCTTCATGCATGAGGCATACCACCATCTTCTCACAACTAACAAACATTAAAATGCGATTTCCGAATGAGAAATCCACTGCATAATTTTCTTTTTACATAATGAGACATCTTTTCTTCGTTCTGCGTCCTTCGACTGCGCTTAAATGCTAATCATTTGCATATTCTAGCATCTCCTTTTAGATCGAATTTGACGTTTGTATCATCCCTCTTTAATGGCGTTACCATTATAATATCCAGTAGTGTTCATTATATACAAAAAGTGTGCGGTGGGTTTTTTTATTCAGAACATTGAACCTTCACTTAACAGTTTCAGTGTGTGCAATATCTATATCAGCAATCCTAGACTAAGCTAAAAAAATAAGTTTAGGAAAAGCAGAATAGAAGATTTGCAAAACGCAATGAGATTTCTTAAGAATTGCAGAAAATGCCATATACATAGCAAAAGAGGGGAGAAAGGGGGGTAGGCATCCTTTTGGCGCAGAGCCACGTCACGAGAGTACATTCTGTATTCTGGACTCGTGGAGAGAATTCCTAAGACGGAAAATGGGTGGAAAAGGAGTTCCAGAACCCGATCCGTGGAAAGAAATTACAGATATTTCAGTGCAAATGCTCATCTTGAATTATGGCGACGCAAGAATTTGTTTTCGAACCCTGGAGAGGAAGAGTGGTAAAAAGGATCGAAAGAGGCAAGGTGAACACTCCAAGATGAAGTGTTTTTATCCAGATCAAAAAGGCACGCACAAGGATGAATGGCTCCATTCAAATCGAGAAGCGAGTTTCCCTTTTTAGGGATGTAAGGAGTATACACCTATGCAAGGGAGTTGCAGCAGACAATTTTATAGCGCCATTTATTTATGTTGTAGGAAAGAATGTAAACTCGAAGAAAATTCAGTACCTTAAAACACAATACAAGACTGCTTTTGGATTTGTTTTACGTATTTTACAAGAGACGAGATGAAATTCAATATTGGAGATAATCAAAAAATTCATACTAGTATATTTAAATCAAACAGTTTCTAAATCAAATGCTCATCGGTTGTTCATTAATCTTGGAATGAGATTTAAGTAAGAGGAAAAGTATTTTAATGAGTTCAGACTTCACTAATCATAATTAAATAGTTTCTTAAAGGTATGGCGAAGCCCAGTGGCTGAGTGGTAGTATATCGCGTTTCCAAACCACAGGGTCGTGCTTCCGAGGTTCAAATCCCGGGTTGGACAAGGTCGACTCGGTCTCTCATCCCTTCAGAGAGTTGATAAATGAGTACCAAGTTTGCTTCGGAATTGAACACTAGGGGTTTCGCGTCAGGCTTCCCACTTGACCAAAACATCTGCACATGCACCCCAAACTGAGAATGGCACACAGTAGGCCCCTTGGCCATCATGGGCTGTTGCGCTACTGAGCTCGGATAAAGGTATGAGAGTTTCTAAATAGTGTCTTAAAATCGTTTATCATCTACGATTTAAAAAGAGTAAAAATCTGGATCCCAGCTCGAAGAGAAATTATGCGAGCGTCCAGCTTCAAAGTAATATTTACATGTATGACCAAACCCTATTGAATACATGGCCGAGCTTTCTTGTAGATACATGTTTTTACATAAATGTATAAGAGACGAGATTGTTTAATATTAATGAGTGCTAAGGTTATATATACGAGCATAAACAGGGGAGTTACAGATAACTTATTATAGCATCATCTACTTTAAAATAATACGTTACGAACAAATCTTCTTTAAATAGTAATTTGATATGTATTTTAGAATTATAAACAAGTCCTCATTAGACATATTTTGCAAAACACAAGGTAAAAAAAAACAAATTCTTTATGAAGTGGAATAATTTAAAACTCTTAACTATCGATAATATTACATTGAATGAGAAGAGTTTGCCATGAAATTAAATGCATGCGTATAAAAACCGATGTTTATATGTAAAAAAAAAATTTTTTTTTCAGTAATTTACTCAATAAAGTTAATTTGATTTAAAATGTTTAAACTAAGCAGAATTATGGAATATTCAGTCAAGATGTACATAGTCAGTGGACACACAAATGCAGTGGAACTTACACTTAACGGAATACCATCTTTAACAAAGATGTTCACATGCGTAAATCTCTTATGCCCAATACTCAAACATGTTAGTATAGCTTCTCTCCTAGATTAAAAGACTTCCAATGAGAAAAGGGTTTCACTTAAGTTAATGTGCTTATTTACATCGAGATCCCTCCACCGATATTGCATAACTTCTTGAATGCATTTAAAAATATCACAATATGGAAAGGTAATAATGGTAGGAGAAATCCTACTAAATGAAGATTTAACAGCGACTACTTCGATGCCCAATTCCTATACAGAACAGTACACAACAAAACAATTGGGGATTTTGAGTTTCATTTTGCTTAAGTTTTAAGTTTCAATGACTAATAGACGAAAGAAATAATAGGGAATCAAAAATTCTACGAAGACGAGAAAACTTTTACTTGTGAGCGAAAGATAATACTTGTAGGTTTAATGATGAATGTCAGCTTTTAATGCGGTAATGACAATTTTTTGGTCTAAACTGCGCCAAATATTGGTTATATTATTCCTAGTTAAATTGAACGAGATAATGGAAACGAACTTTAAGGATTAAAATTGAGATCCCACCGATTCTTTTATATCCAAAGCTAAATTGTAACGGCTAATAAAAGAAATATCTTCTTTAATATAAAATACCTTAAAAAACCATTAAAAAATGCAGACACATATACTTGAGATGTATTTAAAAAGCGTTAGAGAGTAGTTTTGTTTCTGAAATTTTCCATTAAACATACTTCACTTCCGATGGGATACATAAAGTGACAACTAATTGGAAATGGATGTCACCCTTCAAACAACACCATTAGTCAGACTCTGAAAATGCGTTTCTTTCTAGCCTTAATCCTCACGAAAGGAGGGATGCATGGTTGACATGTAGGGACCAATGAGGGAGACCCTAATGGGGGTGATAAGGCACAACGAAATCCACAGCCACCACCCTAATCTGAGAACCGGGGGCTCTTTCTGCCACCTGTTGTCGTTCCCGTCGATAAAATAAATAATAACGATAGCCTAACAAAGAGAGAGATGTATTTTTTCTTCCCTTTTCGGGGCAGAACGGGACGATGGGAAATGGATATCAGAAGGGAAGAGGGAGGAAACAGAAAGTGAAAACGATAGGAGCAGGCATGAGAAAATTGTCACCTGTTAAAAAGGAAGGAATTGCTTTCCATTTCGATTTAAGACTCGAAGCGAAAGCGAATTTGGACAACAGAGAGGGGGAAAAAAGGGAAAATCCGCCGTGTCTGATATATATACATACATATAAAGTGGGAGGGTTCGAATTGAGAGTGAATGAAAAGACAAAGAAAGCGAATAAAAATGTAAACTCAAGAAGGGTTTTATCCCAGGATGGGTAAAAGAGATATAGAAACCATTTCGCATTTTCGTTTTGGCATCATTCCTCCCCTTCCCCCTCGAGACAGCAGCATAACCCCCTGCCAAAGAATCCATTTAATCAAGAGGGAGCGATGGAGGGTGCTCTCCTAAATCCGAAAGTTGAGGGCGGAGGTATTAGGAAAGGTGGGCAAGAAAAACAGCGGAATTCACAGGTGCCAAGATTTTATTGGAGCCATTCCGTCTATAACCCCTTACTCGCTCCCCTTCAAACTAAGAGAAAAAGGCTTCATTGTGAAAGATATTCTATTTGGAGGGGAAAGAATAGAGGCGTATATTCACACCCCTACACAATCGCTGATTCAATGAGATTCTTTCCAAAAAGAGCATTCTTTTCTCATAAAGGTAAAATAGTATAGAGGAACGTTTTTTTTTAAAAAAATAATTTCTAAACATCTTTTTCTGTACTGTCATACGCTGGTTCTTTTTATCGAATTAGCTACAATCACATAATGCATGTTATTGCTTTAATAAAATCTTTAGACCAATTTTAATTATATGATTTTAATCACGCTGATCTTAACTTAAAGAGGAATCTTTCTGTTAAGTGCTGACTTAAAATTAAAACTCTACATGTAAAAATTGTAACAAACTGATTTATTTTCACCATTTTATGTTCTATAAAAAAACCGAACATTTGTAAGTAACTGTGTGTGTTTCAGCATTCAATTATAAGCCAGATAAAATCATGTTCTAAAAATTCTTAAAAACCTCGCATAGAACTGAAAAATCATAAAGAAATTCCCACACGAATTATATGAACTGATGGTGAAACAAATTTTCCAAAGCATCATTTTTAATTAGTATTTAGTTCTCGTAACACTAGTTTGCATATAATTAAGAATGCAACATAGCAAAAACAGCAGCGGACTCTTGCCCGCTGGTGTGAGGGTTCACCCAAGAATGAGACATTTTCTTAAAATATACTTTACTATGACTTTCAAATCGCTATCTGAATTCAAAGTAAGTTAATAGAAGCAAGTTAATTCAATACGAATTAAAATATTTAGTATATAAGTCTTATACTTAACATTAATAAAGCAGATCCTCATACGAGTCCTTAAACGTCCAGGATAATTCTTTAACCTTGAACTATCTTAACGTCTTAACTTCAGCAATGACAACAATCTCATTCAACAACTTCCCTCTTCACTAGACTTTAAATAGTAACTCTCATTAACATAAATCACGGTTCCTTTACAGAAAAGAGGTTTTATATTCAATACACGTTCGCAAAAGTATTTCTCTTAGAGCAGACCCCTGGGGGTCCACAGCGCTTTTCTAGGGGATCCGCGGAGTCTCATGTAACGTTGAAATTTTCCTCTTTTACAGACCCTGAAAGGCCTTGTGGAAAATTTAAAGATGTGCCATACTAAATTAAATCACTAAATTTCCCCCAAATGAAAAAATTCTACTAGAATTCGTATTTTGATCAAGAGAATTAAGGCGACAGGGATGTTCAAAATCTTGGGGGTCCGCGATGTCACGGTGATACATAAAGCAGGGCCGCGGCGATGGAAAGTTTATGAATCTTAGAGAATTAGTCAGAATCGCGAATATAATTCGTTGCAATACAAAGGATTGAAATTTTTAAAAAAAGTCATTTTTACAAATGGATATAAAATTTCATATCGCTCTCTCTTGCGTTACCTAAAACTGAAATGATTTAATAAACGCATTTTTAGTCACAGTACGGAGCTGTATTTTTCAATTCCTTCTATTAGCTCACACTCTTTATTTATTTATCTTGGTGGAATTTTCAATCGTTAATAAAATACATTTTAAAGCGTTTAATTGAGCTGAAATTTATATACATTTATTAAAATTTATATAAATTTATATACATATAACCATTTGGGATGACAATACAATAATTTAATAATAATTAATAAAAATTACTCGATTAAAACTAATTATTTAAAGAATTACAAAGACAGCCACGTTGGCATCATTTTTGGCACCTTTTGGCGTCTTGTGTCAAAACTTGACAAGGTTTTTTCCCTCACGTATTTAAAGCATTCAGTTGAACTGAAATTTTATATACACGATTGTTTTGGATGACACTACGATACTTAAATGATAATTAATAAAAATGAATTACCACTTAATGTTGTGATTCTATCATATGTATATACATATTTATATTAATTTAATTTTTAATAAAAAGCAGCTAAAATAAAATTTCTTTGTTGGTTTAAGAAGGAATTGGCTTAATTTTTTATTTATATAACTTGTTTTAAAAAATAATCTTCCACAACTGTAAAGCCAGGTATCAGGATTACGTGTGTGTGATGTATCTTTATACTTCATAAAACCCTTTCTCTACCTGTATCACAAAAGAATACTTTCAATATCTCTACACTAAAGTAAGTGCCGGCTGAAAATTGAACGGTAACATGAACTTTTATCCTCCAGGCTTGCCATTTGGCTGTGGGCCAAGAACTGGACAATAGCAACAGGACGGTAATTAAATATTTCTCGCATGGAACAAAAATGGAAGGGGGGACAGAAGATAAATCGATAAGAAGGTTGGTCGAAACATAGTCCAAAGATGGATGAAAGGGATGAATTTTCGTGTGGACACGAAAATAGATTTATTCCTTGACCAGTCGAGAAAGCCGGTCAAGGAATACAAGAGACAAAATAAATAATGGCAAAGATTGGAGAGAGTCATTTCATCCAATTTGTCGAAGCATTAATATACATAGAGCTGTCAGTTGGAATCCATAGCGGAAGATTAATCGATGCCAGGAAACAAAGATGTTTCCACCCGACATGTTACAGTTTCACGGATAACAGAAAGGTTTGAGGTCTTTGTAGAAAATTATTAAAATGGGTAAATATTTAGACACATTGTTAGTAGAGCCAATGCAAGATTGTGTGGATTGATAATTAGCGTATTCAGAAACTAAATTTTGTATTATATTTTCTACTAATTTAAATAGCCTTGAAGCTAGAATCCAAATTAATAATCTGATTGTTAGCTATTAAAAATTTACATAGGTTAGGTTTCGAACTTAAAAATGAATTATGTTTGCTACCTAATAACAAGAGTAAACGATACATTGAACCCTTACTTTCTGCCATATCATTCAATGAAAATGTGCAAGTTCTTAATAATTATTTCCTAGAATTTACCAACCACAAATTACGCAGCAGTGGCTGTAATATGCCTCAGCCAAACTGATTCCCTGTAGCCCCTTTATAACAATGTTCTCAATCCTTAAAATAATAAATTAGATTCGTTTTACATTGTGTGTGATTGAGAGAGTTCGTAACCACAGCGAGATCCATCCTTTAAAACTCGTTCTTTTTCCAATCCAGCCAAATTAGCCCTTTGAGCTAGAACAACTCAAAGCCGCAAAAGCGCATCACTACTGAACATAAATAACCAGACAGATGTTATTTTGTGGACAACATTGCTGCTGCCTGAATTTTAGTCGCTATTAGAAGATTTCTCATTCTTACGTCCAGCTGAATCTAAAATCCTTCAGTTAGAATTCTTTATTTTAGGATGTCATCTTTCCATATTGTAAGAAGAAAATATTTCCCAAGTGTATCCATTTCTAATTATTATATTTCAACATTTTTATGTATTTTTTCCAGTAAGTTCATTCCATTTTCATTTTGATACATATTCCTAGTGATCATGTGAAATTGGAGTGTTTACAATTCATTTAATGTTAGCATTTTCTCTAAGCCCATGAGAGTCAGAGCTTACCGTGACCATCCCAGCATATGTGACCATTGGGCACATATTAATTAAGAAATATAAAAATAAAGTCAACTTTTGTGAGTCTATTGAATAAGCTATCATTAAAAAACATCTTTTTTTTGTTTTCAATTTGCGAAGGGGGAGTACCCCCAACACAATAAGAATCCTCCTAACTCAACCAAATGAAGAAAGCCTAAAACAAAGAAAAAGATGCGCTTCAATCAACTTCTGTCCTTTCTAATCACTGTTACGAATCGTTACATTTCCTTCTCTACCCAACAACTGCTGCTGCACAGAAGACTTCTGGGACTCCGCTTGTTGAGTCTTCGTTAGAAGGTGTGGATTTGATTTCGTTTGCAACTTCACGGATGAGGGACCGTCTGCAGTAAAACACCCCCATACATGGAATGGGGTGGAGGAGGGAAAAAGAAAAAAAAAATTGGTAACCAGAAGCTTCTCGATAGAAAGGGGGAGTTGAAGGAGTGTTCGATTTCCGAGTTTTATAGTGGTGTACAGCGCTGGAGTAATGATAATGAACTTTTCCTCTGGGGATGTTACTGATCAGTATTCAAGGGGTATATGTTGTATTTACCAGTAGTAATGATGCAAGCAGTTCTTTTTACTGCGGTAGTCTCACGTATACCCATATGTCAATTAAGCAATGGTGATTCAGCTTTTTCCTCACCTTGATTAAAGATAAATTAATCAATACTTGTACATACTTTTCTCGTTTAAATAATGGGCAAAAAAAAAAAGTGTTGCACCTGATTAAATTACTGCAAAATTGCTTAGATTTAGTGGTCACAGCTTCCAACTACTATTTTAAAATTTTAATTATGACCCATAATTTGCAACAGCAGACCTTTGCATATTCTTTTGCAGTTGGCCATCAAAACATTAAATCACACACCAAGATAAAGGGAATGTATAACCACCAAAATATTTATTCATAATAAATTACGTACAAAGAGCCCATGCTTAATACACATGTTGTTCGTTATTTTTAAGGTATATTTAGACCTAAAGTACTAAAAGAAAAATGATTGAAAAAATAATATAAGGTATATTCGGAATTGCATACCACAGTTTTCAATGAGTTCAAATCAGCTATCAAACAGTCACCACTTCAATAAACTTACAATTTGGTGTAAAATATAGACTTAATAGTTTTTTTAAAAAAAATCCTACGCCACACTTTAGCATGATCGCTATCAGTCTAAGATGAGCAGCCCAATACAATTCAGAAAAATAAAATCTACAATGATATTTAAACGCCGTCTAGTCCGGAACAAGAGGCCTAAATGGTTCGTAGCTTTGCATAAAGAATAAGCTGGGGAATCTGTTAAACCGAATCTGTACAGGTGGTCGTCAGGTGGTGAGGTAGTCACACGTCCAGTTGTAATTATTCTAAAGATAGCGATACCGATAGGTCTAGGCAGGTCATAAGGAATGGGACTTTCCATTAGACTACAATTCCCTCAAAAACATGGGCCTTCAACCTAGCATTGATGATTATTTTAGCACTTCGATAACAAACAGGAGGTTTAGAGTTAGAAGGTCAGAGCCAGACTTAGCCAGTGTGACAACCCATGATTCCAGTGACTTCGAATATGGTGACATTGCGACCATTATCCATTAAAGAATGAATCAAACGTTGGCAACCAAAAGAACAGGTCCATTGACTGAAAGTAGGGCTGAATAAATTATATACTTGATAGTTTAAATTACGTTAAACTATCAAGCATATAATTTATGAAGTATTTCTTAAAATATTAGACCTTTTATAATACAAATTATGGTTTTAAATTAAAAGATGCACATCTATTAATATTTTCTTTAAAAATTCTTTAAAAGTGTAACATCAACCTGTGCTATAATATTAGAAACCAATTAAATTTAAGAAGTTTGTACTATTCTGCAAGATGGTTTTTCGTTAAAAGTCAAACTGGGAACTATTAAGCTATAGAGGTGGCATTCTGCTCATTAAAAATTAACCTGCTTATCGGTTAGGATAACATTATCTGAAGTATTCTCTATCTAAAAATAAGTTTGCTGTCGAAAACTGTCCACCGGCTTTTAATTCAAAGAGGTAAAAAATAAATAAAAACATCAAAACCTTTCCGAAATAATAGTTCCTTTTTCCTTTTCCAAGAAAGAATGAGAGCAGAAATACAATGAAAAAGGCCCCTTTCCTCTTTAATCATCCTCTGCTCGAATTAGAGGAGTGAAAAGAACTGGAGCGAAAAGAGAAAGGTGTGTAGCAGAGTGTTCGGACTGTTCGAAAGAAAAGGTTCGATAGTGGTGAGAGGAAAGAGAAAAGTACTGATTTAAGTGCATTGGTGACATTGCAAAGTACGTGATAAGATTTTAATCTTATGACTTACATTAATTATTGATTTAAGAATTAGATTTATTTTTATCATAACAAAAATAAAAATAATTATTAAAATAAAAATAAAAATTAATCCTGTAAATTGATGAAATATTTTATTAATATTTTAAAAAGTATTGAAAGTAATTATGATGTAGAACAAAATATAAAAATACACAAAAGGGCGTAAATTGCTATCTCAACAAATTCCATCTATTATATGATTATCAATGGTTGTGGAACTTTCCGATAAAAATACTTTAAGCAATTTTTAAGAAATTTCAAAATAAATAAATAACAATGCGTGTTACAAATCAATATAACATTTTTTAAAAAATTTCTCGCCACATAATTCATTTGAACACTAGAAAAATGATTCATACATTATCCATTTTCATTTACAATATGCATCATATGCCTTTGTTGTATCCATTCCAGATTATTGCTAAGTATTCAAAACATTTTGGGATAATTTCTTCCCAGATTATAAAGAGCCAACTTTATCTTAATGAATATAACTATTTACTTTTGAAAAAAAAAGTTTCTTTAGCTTAAGACTTTTTTAATTACTATCTTCGGTTATGTACACCGCATACTTCATTCATTTCAAAGTCATAGTGTTAAATACAAAAACAAATCAAAATCTACCCCCCAAAAAAGAATTTCCAATTAAATGCAAAACAAAAACTTAAGCTTCATAATTAAAAAAAAAAACTTTAGCAAAAAAAATTACAACAAGACGCAATAGCAGTGGCGCACACAAGGGGGGGGTGATCTTTTTCCGATTGATTATAATTCTATGTATAAAATACGTAAAATTTTTATTAAGTATTTGTTATTAATGATTAATTTTATTAATTAATGCTAATTATTTATTCAATAATTAGTTTTTTACTGTATTTTGTTCCCGAAAATCAACAAAATCAAAAGGAGCGTGATACAAGAATGGTGAACTTTCGACCAGGATTCAGAAAAGATTTTTAATTAAATTTCAACTTTAATTATCTGCCTACATCTTTTAATATTTAATTTTAAAACAAACAATCTTATTCAGAAAATTTTCGCATAATATATTAAAACTAAAATATTTTATGAGTACAAAAGATTCTCAAACCTCCGTATGTATCTGTAGAACAAATTTTAAAAATTTCAAGTAAAAATGTCACAGAAATTAATTAAATTTCTAGGAGCAATATCCAATTACATTTTCTTGATAAAGAATAATAAAATCTTGACTTTAGAAAGTGGAAAACCCAACTAATATAAGAAAAGAGGAAAATATTACACAATCATTGCTTTCTCCTTACACTTCCCTATATGGATGGATAGGTAAAAAAAAAAAACCGGAAACTAACCTCTCACAAAAACATGTCTACGAAAAAGAGAAAAGATGAAGATAAAAAGAAAAGAAGGGTAATCACAATCGAACAACTCAGTTTCTGGTAACAACAGTGTGAGGGGGTGGTTTATTCTCAAGGCCTGTGAGCCATTTGCCAAGAACTTCTCTTCTTTATCCTCCTGTGACTGCACCTCGGCTAACAACCACTTCGGATGGATGGGGGCTACGGTTACAGTTACCTGAAAATCGTCACCCCCACCCTTCCCCAGTGTTATCTTGGAGGGAAAATAAGAAAAAGATTTTTCCTTCTTATCCACAGTCACCTCCTGGACAGCTTCTATCACAGGAGATGGGGGGAATGATCGTCAGTCTCTTCTATATCTGCAGATAATGCACCCAGACTCCATTACGACGCAACAATGAGGTCGGAGGTTTCTTTGCCTTTTTCTTATTTCAGTAAAGGGCAAAAAGGTAGCTCGGAGAAAATTTGACGTCACTGCAGCTTCTTTTTTAGTGCTTTTATACGCCCTCTATAAACCACTTTCGGTGGATTACCTAATCGATATTATAAACAGAGAAGCAGGGATTCAACAATTTGCTTAGATTGGTATTAGAGAGATGACTTTAGGCAAAATATTTATTGAAGAGAGAACGTTAAAAATATATATTCGTGCGTTCACTGAAGGTTAATAATATAGAAATATATGTTATATTATCACTCTTAAATGTGATTTAATGTTGTTTTAGATGCAAATCAGTATAAAATGTTACAAAAGAATCTTTAAGAAATATATATTGCTTATTTCACCTTTCATTTACAGATTTATGCAGTAAATGAAACTGAATTTTTGACAGTACAAAACCATGAAACCCTTTATTTTGGGGCGATTTAATTATTCCAAAAAAAGAATGATTTATTCCCCCCTTCACACAGAAAAAAAAAAGGCATTCTTTACATTTTTTAAAATTTTTTTTAGAATATATATATTGTGTGTGGTGTGTGTGTGTGACGGGATAGATTTATTTTTTTTTACAATGTTCATCATAAAATGAGATATTATTTGCTTTACATCATATGAATTCTATAAAACAAAGACAGTTCAGCAAAATACTTTAATTTACAACTAAAAGTTTAATCCATTAAAATTATCTTTAATTGGCACTAAAAATACAGACTTTGCAGTTGTGTTGTTGTTTCTAATGCCACTCTTATCGATGGTGTCAGATAAAGGTAAACGAAAAACTTCGTGGCAAGGGGCAAGATTAAGCCCATGGTTAGTCGCAGATCAGATCACCATGTAGGTTGGCAAAACGCTTTGGCTTCGTTTCACCCCAATTTTGAGGGGGGATGGTCGGGGGGGGGGTCTACTAACCGTTTTCTCCTTCCACCAACCTCCCGAAAGGACTTTAAGCTCGACGAACATATTAGAGTGCCCCCCTGCGCACAAGTTCTATAACATTTACAAACATCCGCGCCTCCTGTGAGAGTCCTGCCCAATCATTACGGCCAATAGTCAGCCTCACTAACCACTATACCGCTTAGCCGGTCAAATTAATCAAATAATGATAGTAAATTTTAAAGTCGTTAATTTTCTAAAAACACAGAAGAGAGGGGGAGGGGAAATTCCTCCAAAAGATACAAATTTTAAAAAATATTTCGTTCGAAACATCTATCGTTTAAAGGAATATTAAATGCAAACGAAAGAAAAATTTGATTAAAAAAAATGCATTCTCACTATTATGAATTTGAAATGGAAAATTTCTTACGATTAAAACCAATAAATAATTGGCTCTGAGCAATTGAACTTGAATGAGAACGACTGCTTAAATTACTTTTTTTTACTGTAATAAATTAAAAACGGAAATTTTCTTAAGAACAAAGCCAATAGATAATTGGCTGAAAGTAATTCAACTTGAGTGAGTGTGCGTGTTTATTCAACTTGATTGCATTGTGGCAGTGCAAACACTCATGTCAATACATTTAAAAAAAGATATTTGCTTTAAATCACTACAGAGCCAACCTTTGGCATTACTGACAAAGAGGAAAAACTACCCAGAGAACGGATGAATCTCCTCTCGCAAATTACAAATGATTCAGGAAAATCACAAGCGAATCACGCTCACAGCAAAGAATATTCAGAGAAAGGCGCATTAGGGGGAGGAGAGGCAACAAATACGAAAGGTCAGAGACAAACACCAAAATTCTGGGCCCGTCCGAAGAGAGCGTGGCAACCGCCATTAGGAAAGCACGAAAAGGCGGCCTGGGCCAAAAAAAGAAGAGGGAGAGGGGGCAAGAAGACGCTGGCCACGCACTGATGATGATCGCTGGTACAACTACGATCTGTGGGGGGAAAAGAACAAGGAAGGCCGTAAGAATAACATGCGGGAATGTTACACAAGAAACAACTTGGTAAGTAAATTCCAATGACAGGGGATGTTTCCAAAGTGTGCAGTTTAATAGGAAACGCAAGGAGTTTTCAAAAGTAATTTAAAAACGTGTTTTAAGTGCTTGCAATGAGATTATAGTTCATGACTTTTAAAAGTTAATTTAGCATGAAGTAAAGCAAATTTCGTCAGCTTCAAAAATTCATAAAATAGACCTATTTTCTCCATTCATAAATAATGCGTAGGTACGAGCGATAAGAAAATTGATTTTCGTTGCGCAAAAAAAACTACTAATTGAATATACTGATAACATGGAATATCAAAATAACAACGTTCCTTTATTATATATGCATTAAAAAGAGGCACAGTTCATTTTATAATAACCATAAGTTATAGAAAGGGAGTCGGAATGAGAGAAACAGAAGCTATGGCACATTGATATGCGATTCAAAATTTAGTGCATTCATTTTAAAATAATTATAAGACTAATTTCTACCTAAATTTAAAATTTGAAAAAGTTAATTTTAATCTTAAATTTCTCAACTACACCTCTCCTATTAAAAAAAAAGACAACTTCAAAAAAAAGTAGTAGCTAAGTAGTGTAGCTAAGTCTCAGGAAAAAAACCAGAAAGATAAACTATGTTTCTTCAACAAAAAAATATTTGTTCCTACGTAATGAAATAAAAGGATTGTACATCTAATGGTAAAAAAAAAAATTATGAATATATTAAGCGATACTTAATTAAAAGATGAAATTCGATAATTGTGTATCCATGCAGGGAGAAGCACTGAAAGCATCAACAAGGTAATTGGTCCGATACCAAAGAAGAAATTCTGTGCTTGACTATAAGCATACAGTGTAACGATTGCAGGTGAGATAAGTGAAATAAAACGCTCTAACATAACATTTGCACGCGCATAAATAAGCAATATAAAAGAAAAACTTGCATATTTAAAAAATGAAAAATTGTTGTACAAATATTTGTTTTGTCAGTCGCTCTAAAAAGCCTAAAGAGTGAAGAGAGACAGAAGATAAAAAATATATATTTTAAGGGGGAAAAAAACGTTCTTCATTTGCATTCTCAATTAAAGTGCTTCTTTTCCAAGAAAGGAGGGTGGAATAGCTAGGGGGGACGGAAGAGTGATAATGGCTTTATAATTGTTTCAAAATGGCTAATTATCAGCAGAGAAAACGGAGATAATTTCACTTAATTACGAGAAAATAAGGCATCGAGCGAAGGAAACCATACGGAGAATGGTTTCGAACAGCAGAGAGGGATTTTCTTTCATCCCCAGCACCTTTCACCCTCCTCCTTTCTGAAAATACCTTCGGAGATTGTCTCCTCCTCTCCAGCGCCATTATCTGAAGCGAATTCGAAATTATTAAAACGGAAGCAAAAATTATTCATTTTGACGAATGGAAAGTCTTACCGTGATGGTTCGAAATGTGACCGGTTTTACTGCTTTGTCAATACACCGTTACTTATTACAAGGAAGATAATTTATATTTATTTCCTTCTAATCGTTATTTGATTTTAAGTGCCAACAATATTTATGTTTACATAGAGGAAAATATTTTCACTGGGACTTAAAATGAATAGTTAATCAAAATAATTATCTCTTTAATTTTTAACTTAAGTTTTATTAACTTTTGTTTAATTTATGCAAAAATTACGATAGTGTATTCAATTACTATACTAAATATATTGCAAGTCACTGTATGTAATAATTAAAAGAATAAATAGTTATTTTTTTTTATTTATAAAGAAACTATACGGTTTCAAACCAAAATTTTACTGAACATATTTTCGTTGGATATATTTTCATTAATATTATACATATCAATACAAATATTTCAGGAATATATTATTGGCGCAAGGACCCTTGTTTGCCCAAAGTGAAAGCAATTTTGGACAAAGGGAGAAAAATAATTTTTGAGCATGTAGTTAAATGGCTGGTCACGTTATTAGATACAACAAAAAACATTCAACAAAAAAATCATTAAAAAAGGGCATTAAAACAAGAACTAGGGGTCGATCCAACCTCAGGGTTCCCAAGAGTGACTAATTGGGAGACCATGGCCGAAAGAAAGAAAAAGAAAGAGAGAGGCCTGGAAGAAAATTCTTGAGAAGGCCCCTGGGGCTGTCTCGCCATTGAAGATATAAATGTATGTAATTGTATCAAGCATTAAGCATTTGTAATGGGGTTGTTTATTTGACATAAGAGCCATCATTGTAAATTAAAATCTTTTCCAGATAATATACATGATTTTAGAATAAGGATAGATAAGATTTTTTTCTATATATAAATCAATATTGTGTTTGAAAATCATAAAAACGCTGACAAAAACAAAATCCAAATTCCCAAACAAATCAGCGACAACATAGGAATATCCAAATAATTATACCTAAATTGAAAGAGTAATCCTTTTAAATTGAAATGGCACACAAACATGTGTATCCTACTCTCTAAGAGATACTTTAAAAAATAAAATACTTATAAAAAAATTACCATTCCATTTATTATTTTTACAGAAAAAGAAAGGCAAAGAACTCATTTTCAACTTCAAATGACTCATTTATCATATCTAATCCGAAACTTAAAATTTTGATCAAATTCTCGTTCCATACATTTAAGTTCTGTATATTTTATACATTTTTAATATTATTGAACTACAGTGGCGCACACAAGGGGGGTAGGTCTGGGGGTCCGAACCCCTCCCAAAGCCCTTGATTTTATTTCCGATAGATTATAATTCTAAGTATATAGTACGTAAGATTTAATTAATTACTTGCTATTATGTGTTTGTTCCCGAAAATCGACAAAATCAAAAGCAGCATGATACAAGAATGGTGAACTTTCGACCTCGGACCCCCTTGAAAAATTCCTGTGTGCGTTAACTGTTGAACTAGTATTTATATTTATGATCATTTAACGAGGCAAGGGATCTTGCATTTTCTAATTTGTATAGTACACACAAATAAAATCTGTGTGTGTTCAATAACCTATCTTTTAAAACTAAATGCATAACTAAATATTCCTTCATTCTTTCTTTCTTCTAATTACACACACAATTATAGCAACAAAAAGTTCCCCAAAATAAAACTAATAACTCTGATAGGATTACAACATTAAATACGGATCTGGCATACAAAGCGCTGAAATTAAGATTTCAACGAATCCTCCGATTATGTCTCCGAATTGCAGACATATTGTAATAGAGAACAATGACAAATATGTATCATGAGATCGGGAAAGAGGGCAAATTCCATTGAATTTAAATGTTTCTTTTTCCGTTTCCCTAATTACTCGATCAATGTTCGGCTCGTAACTAACCCAAACATCACAAATAAGAGAGCGCCTGGATTTCAATTGGGCGCACTTAAGACCCGAGTAAAGGGAGGGGGAGAGGCATCACCATGGAAACCGTTGTTAACCCAGTCTCCGTAGCAACTGCCAGATAAATCCTCTTATCTTTATTCCGCAGAAAATGTTCATTTTTTACGCCACGGGTCAATCCTCCTCTTCCTAGCACAGTCAACAGCAGTCGCCATTTTGGTCACCGCTAAGATCTCTACTTTTTTCTTTGGGTATTCTAGCAAGTCATATGGCCTGGTATAAAAAGATCTTGATCCTCAAAGCTCAGTTTTTTTTACCTTGTTTCTTTTTCGTATAAAAATTAGCACTTAGAATTCCTTTGTCTTAAGATATAACGACCAATATGTTAGTACTTATACATCTTCCAAATGAAACCATCCTCCCATACTTACAAGTAGTTTGGAGAAGGAAATGCGTGGATGGGTGGGAGGGTTATTAAGAGTTAATCTTCTTATATAAAAAAAAATCTTCGGAAAGAGTTTCATACTTTTTATAATAGAAATTAATAAATAAAAGATCCTGCAATTGGAAACCTGTATGCATGATGTAGTTGTATGCTGTTCTTTAACTGCCTATTCTGGAAGATGCATTTAGTTTATCTAGTCTACATTTCGCGTAGTCATTTATAGTGTCTAACTTAAATTACAATTTCTTGCTTATAATCATTTCGAGTTTGATTTAATGGCTTTTCCATCCATGCCACGTTCATCCATCGCTTTTATCCATCCATCCCCCCCCCCTCGAGGAATCTGAATAATGAGTGAAATCTCAATAATCAACCGCGAGAAAAATGTTTTTCCAGTACATATTTCTTACCCTCATACAGATGCATAAAGTAATTCAAAGTAGTACTAATTCTACGACAAGTTCTTAACAGGAAGTTTGATAAAGAGAGGTAGCATTTTAGAATTCAAATGCTGTATTTTTTTAGTATCAAAAAGAGTTTCAAATACGAGTTATTAAATTTTCTTCAGATATAGAAAATGCGTAACTTTCTGAAATATCATTTATTTTTAAAAATAGAAATTTTATTTAAAATTTGCTTTACGTAAGAATAAAATAGATGTTGTTTACATAATATTACTTTTTCAAATAATTTTCATATAATATAGCTTTTCTCCTCGATACATCTAAATGGATTTGAAAGATCTCTTTAAGATGAATATATTTCCTACAAAATTTTAAGCAACGCCATACATTTATCAAGATTCCATCAAGTCAATAGTGAATCAAGAAAATTTTCAGCATTGGAAAAATGTAGACGCGTTAAAACCTTAACAATCTCTTAACTTCATCTTCGGATGCAAGGTCTGCATGATCATCTCGCTTTATGGCCATGATCGATATAGCATCACAATCATATTAAACTACGAACTCCCGTTCTTTTTCCAGTTACAGGGACTATAACAAACGTTTCATGGACAGGGAAAAGTCTTCAATTGGTGATTACTGAAGAAGACAACAGCCATGATTGAAAGACGTGAGCCATTTGTCTTTTTGCCTCCTGTCTCGAAGCCAAGGTAAGTCTCCCTTTCCAAATGATGCCATCTGCTTTTTCATCCCCAGAAGATCACATAACAGGAGCTGAAAACTCGCCTCCGGAGAGCAATTGCTACCTTCACGTGTCACTTTGGCACTGCATCTTCACTCCCCCCTTCCTTTATGAATGTGTCCTTTCCTCCACTGCTATTTATTACCTCTGGGAAATATGGGAAAGAGGCATGAATTATTAATATAGGGGGATATTGGAGAAACACAGCCGGTAGAATCAAGATATAAACTGCATAGATATTGCAGCAAGTTCTTGGGGAAGTACTTGCTTTGTTAGTATTCGTACTATGTGAGTAGGCACAGGTGGGGCTTAATCTGTATTAGAAATGCATCCTATCCGTTAGTTGTCATATAAAAGGGATAAAAAAAATTATGGTGAGTGTTATATAGATACGTGATACTCTCTTTATATACAATATTTCAAAGTAAAATTATCTGGTACACTTCTTTTGTAAAGATACTTTTCCGAGATTCATGGGAAAAAACCTATACAATAGAAATTTGCAAATAACGATACTATCATGACTGAATAAAGCTATAAACATAATTTTTTGCTGAAAAAGACTTATTCACTTGTTGCAGAATTTATAAAACGATTGGATTTGAGAGAAGGATTCTCACGAGGCCACTTTAATAGTTTTTTAACATTCTTGTCTTGAAGATTGAATTCATTTAACTTAAAAACGATAAAATAATTGTCATAATTTGACAGGCCCTGATAGCTTCAATCAGTTGTCCATTACGATCTGAATCCAGAATTTTTAATAAAATAACGTTAAAATAAACAATTCTCGCGGAGGCAGATTTCATTAACTTAAAAAGTATTTCCATGGGATAAGAAAAGTGATGACTAAAGTAGTCTCCAGACGGTCATACTACAGCAAGGGTACACTTTGAGAAACTAGATGAATTTAATATTACTTACAGTTCTGTTTTTTAGAGCAGGAGTGGACATTAAATCAATCGCGATCCACTGGTCGACAGCCATGACATTTTGGGGAGATCACCTTTACTAAAATCGAAGACACGCATACAAAAAGAAACATTAGTGAAACACCGATGTCACCTAGACTGGAGATCGCGTGGACCGTAACACCTTGAAAAAGTTTGAATTTAGCCCGTACCTTAGAAAAGTCTGCCCACTCCTGTTTTAGAGGAATCAGAAATCGAATTCACAATCACACAACTGGCCTTCCTGCCTGTTGGACTTATAAAGGCATACGATGTCTTATACAAGTAGTAATATATTTTCAGAAAATATTGAGCAAAAAGGCCAGAAAAAAAAAGTTGTTTTCAACTTCTAACAAACCACAAGCATTTATAAATCAGTAATACGGATTCTGAAACAAAAAAAAAGTAACTCCTGGTTTTTTATTGCATGCCAAGCAACCAATAGAGTTTTTCGAGCATTTGTCAACCTTTTCCCTAAAAACATTCGCGTAACACAAATCCCGGAATTGGCACAGGAAACTGTGTACAGCGCGCGTACCTTAGGGCGCAACACCCTTGGAGGAGAACTCGCAAGAGTATAACAATAAATAGGGGCTTTCTTCCGTATTTCCCAGGGCAACCCCCTCTCCCCCACGAAGAGGTGGAGCGACAAGATCGTTTTCAACAATAGGAAATAAGGGGAGAGCGTGTATCGATTGACGCGAAATATCGATCTTGGAAGAGCGTGGAAGTATAGCGAGTAGCGAAGGGAGAGGGGGCTAGTTACAGATACCTACTGCGTCAGATGTATACCTGCCACAACAACACAAGCAGCGCGCGGCACACTCCACTTTTCTACAACCCAAAGAGAAATGTGACATAAGGGAATAGGATATCGAAATTTAAAGAACGAGGATTGGAAGTATGTTACACAGGAAATTAAAAATGGTAACAATATACATCCCTATTTAATGGCACTGTTCCACATCAATGAAAAATGTACTTTTTCACGGAAACTTGTTAAGGAGGATTTAACAAAATGAACAAGAGGCATCATCCAAAATAATTACAAAAACAAAGAAACGATTCACATTTATATTTAATTACACAAAAGGAACGTTTTAGAAGAAAATGTGAATAGTGTCCGAACAATAAAGTGGATTATCAAATGAAATGATACAAAAGAAAGAAAACTCATAGCATTTTGAAGGGATAGAAAACTTAAAAATATATATATATATTTTATTCAATAGCCTATACAGTAATTTATTTAGCATATAACATCAACAATAGTCTAAGACCAAATACTGATAGGGTTCATTCCAGGAGTGAAAATTAGAGCAATTGTGTTCAATTTAGAGGGAGAGGGGTAGGAAAAAGTGAGTTTCATTCATGGAACAATAATTTACGTGTTTTAAGAAATAATATTTTCTGCGTACAAGTATTTAAATTCATTCAGATCCTGATATTATGAATATTAAAAACATATAAAAAAGGCACACGAAGCGATTGAGTTATATTAATATCGCAATTTTAAATCAACACGAGGGACATTGGAGACGGAGAGACATCGTGGCTTTGACCTCTACATGGTGGGTAAATAGTGGCACCATGACTTGGAACTCGTGACCCTCTGATCACGTTTCACATGAGGCGACGGTAAGGATCAAAGGAGGGAGAAGTTCTGTAATATATTCTTAGAATAAACTTGAGCACAGAAATAGTCTTCAGTCTACGTAAAATTCTTTAAAAACAAGTAATGTAAAAAAATTTAAAGTCAATTAATTCCCCTACTTTATTAGAAAAACTTACTGGCGCCATCTGTTGCAGATAAATCTAACTTCTTCAGAAATAACGCAGAATAAATTTAAAATAAAATTTAACATCAAGTGCCATCCACTATAAGTTTAAAAAGCTGCATTTGAACTTCAGTGGATGAATAAAAAGTATTTTATTGACGATTGAAAATTTGAACAAGATTATATATACACACACACATATATATTATATATATATATATATATATATATATATATATATATACATATATATATATATGAGAGTGAATTAATAGTAGGAATAGAATAATTTTTAAAGATAAAATTTTAATATTTATTCAGAAAAGCTTATGCTAGGAAAAATATATCTATTTTAAGCTATTCCATTGCAATTATTAATTGATTATTAACATTGAAAGCTAATTGTTTTTAGCATACTGAAGAATTGATACTTTACCCTTAATTTCAAACATAAAATTCGTTAAACATTCGTTAGATAAAAAATATTCGTTATTTCACTATTAACTACAATAACCAGTACTGTTACTATATATATAAATATATAATCTACACTAACTATTACAAACCAAATCTCATTAAATTTTTTATTACATTCTTTAGGCTCACAGAACTTAATTTCAAACCGAAGCTCTTAATAAAAGGAACCATAACTATTTATGCAAATCTAGGAAAAGCGAATTCTTTTCTAGACGGAAAACTAAACCCTTATTATCTCGTCGTCTGGATACAAAAATTTTTACGCAACAATTCAGGGATTTCATAAAAAAAAGTACATCAATTTTTCCCTCTCCAAACCCATCCGTTCGAAAAGATGGAGGGGGAGTTCCGGCAGAGGGCGCGCTCGAATCGGCGGTGCGATTATCGTCCCTTAATGAGCAGACGACACGCTCGAATTTATCAGTTCCCTATTCAAAAATAGTTTTCAAATTTCGCCTCTTTTGAGAAGGAATCGGCCGTTTCGGAAGGCGGAGGCAGAGAAAAGTGGTTGTAAAATTACGAGCGAAAGAGTGGGCTTAACCGTCTTGTAATTAGGGGTCGGTTTAAAAATCCTTGGAGTTTTACGGAACGAAAATGGTTTTCAGCACCGGTAAAGGATTATACGAACGAGATTCTGAATTAAGAGACGCTCTACCCAAAAGAGGAGTTCAATTTGTGCGTGACCATAAACGCCTCATTACTCACAGACCGAGCGGCGGTTTTCAATCTTACTTCGTCTCTATCCATTTGCGTAATTTAGACTCACCCGATATTTCGCCCCCAACAAAACAACTGTAATAAATGTAATTGCGAATAGAAAAGGGGGATGCGTTTAATTAAGTTAAGAGATAGACATGTGAAGTGAGACTTTTTGAAAAATTAAATATAAACGCAAACACAAAACAAAATTACACAGGGGTGTACAATTATACAATTTGATCTAAAAAAGAAAACTGCTTTTGCTAAAAATATTTTCTTAGGCAAATCTCACAACGTTTGAACTTAATAATGTTCTTTTCCTTCCTTCCTCAGAGACTCGACAGACTAGGATGGGCCTTGGCCTTTTAATGAAGCATTTTACAGGCCAGCCTTCTTCCTGCTAATGCTTTCCAATTCTTAGTTCTCAAACTAAGATCTTTTTCTAGGCTACATAAATCCATCTCAGATTTGGCCTGTCTTTTCTCTGTGTGCTAATTGGTTGGGCATTGAAGACTTTTTTTTACTGGTGTGTTCTTCGTCCATACTGACAACGTGGCCTACCAATTACATTCGTTGCATTTTGAAGAAGTTAACAATGTCCGATTCTTAATATGAGTGATAGAGCTCGAAATTTGATCTTCGCCATATGCCACTTTCCTGAAATTCTCCAAAAATAAATCTTAAAATCTTCCTTTCGTAGATACTTATGTTCTTATCTGTTCGAGACACTAACCCAAAGTATCACACGCATAAGAAATATTCTCTATAAACGCTTTTATTGAAAGCATACTTAACGTCTAGATTTTTTTTATTTATTTATTTAAGGTTTGAAATACGTAACAATTCTACAAGCATGTACCAAAGACATATGAAACAAGAGATTATCTTATGTATAAAACATTACTCCTTGTTCTCACTTTTCCAATTTTTAAGAAAAAGGGAGCTGAATTTTGATTTGATGCCAATTCCAATTGTGATTCTTCCATGTCACTAAAACAGATTTTATGCAAAAAATAAATAAATAAATAAAATAAAAAAATATGGTAACTGTTATGAGTTTCTAGTTTTAAATTTGAAGTATTTTATATATAATTCAGGAATATGAACACCTGTCGAAAACTTTACACAAAATAAGGCATGTTAATATTAGTTATCACTAGATTTATCCAATAATGTCTTGAAAGGTCTTATAGGTACTGGTCTTGTAGTAGATTTTAAAAAATAAAGGGATTTACAAACAAAATCTCGAAAATAAAATTATTTCAAGTAAGGAAAAAAAAGGGGGGGATGAATTCTCGTCTACTATGCAAACACCCAAAGCAATATCAAACTAATGTTCGCAAACAAAACCGTGAAGCGCATCAGACATTCTGACTTCGTATTATTCATTTTTCGGAATGTTTTCATGATTGAAAAATTTTTTAATAAATAATGTATAACATTTATTTATCAGGGGGGATTCGTTTCTATTTACGTATTAACTTAAGAATTGAATTTTGAAATTAGTCTACACTGCACGTAAAAAAATTAAATCTTTGGGAAGAGAAATTTGTTCACAAAAATATGATTAAGTTCTTCGTTATTTATTATTATTATTTTTTGAAAATTAAAAATGCAAACAGCATACTTAATTATCGCATATCTTCCCCAAAATACTAATTTTAAAATCAAAAGTTGGATAATATAATTATATATTTATTAAATTATTTCCCTTTCTATCAGCTGAACTAAACGCACTTAGAATTTCATGTCTCTATGTCCTCTTCATAAGTTGATCTGAAATATCTTAAATGTATTTTCTTGTAATTTATTACAAACTGTAACGACTACATAATCTGTTCTCTGTTATGATATCTAGCATTTTATAATGTTCAGTAGTAGGTATTATATTGAAATGAAAAGATCAGTTAATTTTTTTCACACGAGGAATCCATGTATTCTACAGGTAGTAAAGTAATTCACTATACACCTAAAGACCATCCATCACACAATCATTCAAATTTGTAATTTAAAAAAAATAACGAGTTTATATTACCAATCAAAATTAGAGATCTTGCAAGATCACCACTCACCTGGAAAAGAAATAAACGTATTTAGCACACAAACCATTTATCAAACAATATCACAAAAAAAAATCGAAATATGTAAATAAAATATAACTTTGTATACTATTATCACGATGGAAGAGCTGACTTTCTTTAACGGTAGATGCCATCAAAGAGTCGATAAAAGTCAAAACGCAGGAGGAAAAAAAGAACAAAAGTAAAATGTGCATATTTCTCTTAATGTCTCCCTTAAAAAGAAACCGCAGTAATCCTCCTAACAGTCAATCAAGTAAGAGTAGAAGCTAGAGGGAAAAAAAGGTAACTTAAAAAGTAAAAGAAAGGGAAAAGACGAAGGGATAAAAAAAAAAGTTTTTGAGAAAATCGACATGTGTCACATCATCAACCATTTGTATCGAAAACGACAAAAGGTTTTGTCGCAAACAGAAACGGAGAAGGCGAAAGAGAGGGAAAAAAATAAAGTAAAAAGGAAGAGAGAAAATAAAAGGGAAAAAAGTTGGGGGTGGAAGAAAGTAGACAAGGCAATGCATTATTCTACGAAGAATACTGCCGTAGCCATTCAGAGAACAACATTTTTACTAATTAGTTTCAGCAGTGTGGCAACAGCGCCGCGGCCAATTTGTCACGTGTCGCTAGTAATATGGCGACAGTCGATTACGAATCGGTTGCTATAGAAACTAGACATGGCGCCGCCCAGCGGTGGGAAAAGGTCGGTACCCGTGCCATGTATTTTGTGGTCTTGTCAAGAGGCGAACCAATACTGCAACATTCGACTGTTTTTGGAAAGAGGGATGGCCAAATATCTAGAGCGGAAGAAAATGGACATATTTGCAATGAGATTCCAAGCTGGCTGAACGAAATTCATGTCGTATAATAGAAAACAGAACAGCTAACGGAGGTATCCAAGTGCATGCAATTGGAATAGGTTCTAAATATTTACAATGAGCCTATAAAGAAGACCTATGAGTTTAATAAAAGACAGTAGAAAAAAATAAGATTGAAATACATTATATAACGTCAGTAAAAATAGTAACAAAATGAAATTTAAAAAAAAAATTAAAATGAGTATAATGGTTTTCCGGCATATTTAATTATAAATTATTAAAAATTATTGATAAATCGCTAATATTAGTAAAGTCAAATATTATTTCATGAACTACTCCATTTCGAGTTAATATGTCAGAGAGAATTATGGTTTGAAAAATTATGTATGATAAAGATTTGTGTATAAAAAATATTCTGAGGAATTAATTAGCTTTTGTTAATATCTAATGTATAAAAATCAAGTCACTTTTTCACTGCAAAACGATTTAACTTTGGAGAATGTTACACGACAAAATTATTAAAATCCTACTCCCCATTCTCGGAATTTTCATTAAATCAATTGAGAATTTTGAAGTTTTAAACGTTGTATAGTTCTAACTAGACACTCCACAGAATCACCTTTGATGACATAACCCTAGAATATAAGCCTTCTGTGAACTATTACGGGAATACTGATGATCAAAAGGAATTCTTAACCCCTTAAGTTACATGATTCGCTCCCCAGTGCCACCCTTTTTCAAAAAGGCGTGCGTGTGCGGTCTATTGTGGGAAAAAGGCATATATAAATGAGCTAATCCTTCTGTGAAATAAGTAAATTCTTTGTAAAAACTCTCAAGGTCATTTTATTGCATTCCAAAGCTTTCGGAAAAGTTTTACTGCTAACAGCGCAAAGAAAAGGATCGCATTTCAGAAAGACGTATATATGTCAGTAGCAGTTAAGGGACCCAATACGATTCAATTTTAAAAAATCGATCAAAAACTCAAATGTAATTTTTTTTAGTCTAAACTACTTTTTATATACTTTTCGACGAACTCACAAAATTTGAAAGCTCTAAGCTTTAAAAATGCAAGAGTTATGATAATTTTTAAGTTTGTTTATATTCACATTCCAATGACAAATCAAAACTTTAAACTGACTTATCTCAGAAAGATAAAATAATTGGTTTGTCTTCATTTAAAATGCGCTCTCTCTCTTACGCTTTTTTTTCTATTGTGCTTAATACTTGGAAATTTTTTCCACTTGTTGCTAATCGTATATGGAACAAAAGTTGGTATGCATTTTTCAATCAAAGAAATACTTATTTTTTAAAAAAATATTGAAGTTAGAATTTACACACTTTTTAAGAAACTTCCAATAAGCATTCATAAAAAGTATGGCACGAATACCAATCATGTTATCACAAAACCCATACCAACTTTTGTTATACATAGTTTAACGTACTTGTAAATCAAATTTCATAAATGTACGTCAATTTTTGTAAGAGGAGAGTAGCATTTTAAAATCGCTTCATACGTTTCAAGTTTTTCCCTTAAAAAATTAAAAGCTTTTTATGAAATTTTGGGCACAAAATCTATTTAACATCATACATACACCATTGGGGAAGCAGCCAAAAAAATTACGAAAATGATTAATTTTTTTGTTTAAATCGTACCATGTTCCCCTTAAGGGGTTAATATATTTATAAATAGAAAATCAACCCAATATTCATTTAAAAAACTGATCTGTAATTAACCATAAATTACCCAGTTTTTAATATCTAGAAAGAGGCGTTCGTCTGCGACTTGCACGCAGAACTTGACCACTGGCCACTCGGTCTCTGGGGCAGATATTTAAAAAAGCCATGCGAAAATTCCAAGGGAGGCGTAGTGTTACGAAAAGAAACAAATTTTGCACTGACACGAGGGAGGGAAAACAGCGGTAATCTTAGGGCGTGTCTCCACATGGTATGTTTTTATTGTCCTAATCGCTTCACTGAGGTGTTGGGCTGAATACAAATACTGGATTGATGCAATACACAATTGATTCATGAAGAAAAGGTGGTCTGTGGGAATTTCCAACAAACCTTTAAGTTTTTTTTGCAAGGAATGTTTTCCACACTTTGTAAGCGGCTTAGTGATATATCAACATAATCAATCAGAATGTATTTTGTAAACAATTTATTTCAAATTCAGTTCGTGGTTTGGCATTTTGAATAAAGATTTTTCAAAAAGAACTTTTTTTGGACACAAGAAAAAACAATTTAACAATGTATTATAGGTGAAATGGACTTCGTTTACTTTACAACTGCATTCCAGAACTGGAAAAGGTCAGGAAATAGAACTTGATAGGTATTTTGTGTTTCGTAAAAAAACAATGTTTTCAATGGTGAGAAAAACTGGACAAAATTAATTTCCTTTTATACATTAATAATTTTCACCAAGAATAAAGTATATCGCCTTTGTTTACAAATAACAATAAAATATTTAAATTATTCCAAAAGTTATGGTCACTTAATTTTTTTTCTTCAAATGTCTTAGCAAAAAAAAAAAAACTTCAGATTCCCTTCCTCTATATTCAAATTCCACAGATCTTGTCATTTATTAAAATTTAAAAGCATACATTAAGCTAGTTGAAATTTTAAGAGCAAATAAAGGTTTTTTTTATGACAAATCTGTCAAGAATGTGTGAGCATAGAGGTAGTTTTACAGTATAGAACAGTTTAATATCTTTCATATATTAAACTATCCAGCAGCTTCTCTATTTCTCACAATCATCTTGATCGAACCGAGAATCATGTGATACTGCAAACAAGCTATTTAAGTCTAAGAATACAAACCGAAAATAGTTTTCTTAGTATCAGACCATACTGTAACGGGTGTATTCGCGTACCTCCTACAAATCCTCTTGAAGTAAAACTGTTTCTTTAAATATTATTCAATTGGAGACGTGACCTATGCAAATCAAGGCTTATATCAAAGGATTAACTTTCAGCTTCAAAGGAGAGAGAAGTTAGAAGTTGAAGGATAGCAGTTAGTGATTAACGTAAAGCTAGTCGAGGGTAATTCGTAGGTTATTTGATTAATATTTAAGATTGACGATTTGGTCAAATAACTGTTTAAATAGGAAGAGTGTCGGATTGGAGTAGATTACTTAGAACGTAATTTCAAATATTTAGAAGGTGTATTGCTAGGACGTTATATATATATAACATTCTAGGACGTCCATTTCGCTTTTGCTAATATTTATCTAAAGGTGCATTTCCTGACTTGGGTTGTTGAGATTTGTTATGTTGTTGAGGATTGTTAATAAATTTTATTTGTTTGATTATGGCTAATCTTCCTCCTAACTCTTGTACACTGATGGATGGGACAGCCCATCCATCACAACATCACCGAAATAGTAAAATTTTAAACAAGCAATACTTTCCTCACGAATGAAACGGGATCACTTAAGGAAAGAAACTCCATTCCGGTTTCAAGTAATCTGAGGTAAAGTAACAATTCTTGTCGAACACATGATTCCTTAAGTAAATAAGAAAAGCTCGGCTTAGAATGGCACACGGAAGAGGTCTCTTAGCAAAACCTACATCAGGAGAACGAACCTCCGATCTGATTACGCATTCTACATCGGTCTACATCTCCAGAAAGAGAATCATCGAAACTAAATCCCGAGTCCAATTTTGGAATGTCTACTCACCCCTCCGAATCCAATTACTAACCCCCGAACGCCCGGGGGATCTCGGGAAAGGCCGCAAGAGCTGGAAGTAATGCGACTTCTATTTCCTTATTCCATCTCACCACCCCCCTGGAGACGTCGAGAAAGACCCCCGTCGCATCACGCGATGACAGCGGCAGACTTGTTGCAAGGGGGACAGAGGTACATTAAAAGTTCCTTTGTCGGTGTAGAAAGACAAGGGGATTGCATTACGGTTTGCAAAGCACTCTCGGCACCCCTCCCTGGAGGGAAAGAGACGCTCTTGTCAAAGGCACGCACATTTTCCTGAATTGCCAGAGCAAGACGGTTGCTCTTCGGAGGAGTTAACTTCCAAGAGGTAAAAGATAACCTCATTAAAGTGAAGAAATGTTTTTAATTATGTTAGTTACTACACACTTTGACTTGATAAGTTTATAACAGTAATTTATTTGATTTATTAGCTACTATGCTTTACGTACAGTCGCATGGACCAAAGGATATCAAACAAATTAATCCAAAAGAAACATGCAGTGTGATTTTAAATTCTTCAGTATCGGGATCTCCACTAATGAAAAAGAAAATACTCTTCTTGATAATCAGTAAGAGTCACTATGATGATCAACCTACTTGATTGAAGCCTTTCAAAAGTAGTTACAAACGAAATAATGAAATAAAATCAAGTGGGATGTATATAACACTTGAGTGAGTGAATATTAACGTCGCACTGTTCAGCTATTATAGGGATTTTGGCGACGGACCTCGTAAATTTGAACCATGGTCAAGAAACGAGGATGACACCTGAGCTGCCACACCCCTCTCCTAACTACCAAACCACACGAACGGGAGGACATTTGAGCTCTAGAAAGATTTAACGTGAATCGCTGCCTAACACGGCGGGTAATCAGTGGTACTAGGCTCGAACTCATGAAACGCCAGCCACAATTCCGTTACCTTTACCACTAGGCTACCACGGCCACTACATAACTGTAAAAAGATGAAACGAGTGAATGTTTACTAACGTCGTACATCATAATTCTGAACTCTAGTCAAGTGATGAGGACGACACCTGAGACGATTCCCTCCCCCCTCTCTAAACTACACTAAGCCAACGGTAGGACTTGTGAGTCTCTCAACAGATTTAACGAGCTTTAGTCCCTCTAAATGACGAGTCTCCAGCAACACTAGGGCTAACTCATGATACACTGACCACTAGATCGTAACCATAACCACTAGGCTACTGCGGACACAACCAAAAAATAGAATACGGAAATAAAAGGGCACATTGTCCCCGAAAAATATAAATTAACATTTATTTAAGCAATGCATGAGCTACTTGTCCCGTATTTAGTAATTTTGAATTAAATTCCAATTGATAAAAATACCATGGTATAATCTCGCTCAACATGAAATCGAATTTTAAAATAAGGATCAATAACAGCCTTGTTCTGAAATGGATGTTTAACACAAGGGCAGAAATAAGTTATATGGCTGGGATAAAGGACACTTCACAAAATCTATAATCAACAGTGATGTTCTTTAAATGGGACTCTCACGCGAATTTAAAATAAATAGAATATACAATAAATCGTAGAAAATAAAAAATAAATAAATAAAAAATTATTAAAAACATAATTTACAAACAGCTCGGCTTTACAATCAAAAAAGTAAACTTGAAGTCTACACAAATACTTAAAGTGGTGAATAAAAAAAAATAACAGTAAAACCTTTTTTTTTTTTTTAAAAAAAAAAAAATCTGAACACAAAACATTAAAACAAAAATTCAAAGGACAAACAAAATAAATGCTCTCCACTTACATATATTTCCCAAGAAATCAACTCAAACCACCCATCTGAATAAGAAACGATTTCAACTCCACTATAAACACTGTCTCAACAGTTTCATACACTTTTGCATTATATAAACCAAAACAAAAATAAGAACTCTAAACAAATTACAAAATATACATCTCAACAGTTGGAAAAAGGCAAAATAAACCATTTCTAGATTTGAATCTGGCTACAGAGTAATGTTCCGAATCTTTTCCAGACACATAAAATATTCATTCCGCCCTGGCCTCCCTTATTTCGTCTCAGCAGTGGCGAAGGCCGTAATAAACCAAGACAGAAAACTAATACGGCTGTGCAATGACCCTCTCATCTCTCCCACCTTCCTTTATGGGAACCCCCTCAGATTCTCTGGGGGTTAAGGGGTGGAGAAATAACTTGTTTGAATAAGAACTGCGAGATGACAGGGATCGGATTGGTTCATGCGTTATTCAAAGAGAGGGGACAGCAACACTAAAATATGGTGCAAATAATTTGGCGACCTAGAAGAAATTGCCAAAATAATTGATGATGAATGTTTTTGTGCGGTTAATTTACGATAACAGAAATTATCCTTTTATTCTTTACATTTGCTGAACCCTTTGAGCATCTATATTGTATTTATTATTTTCCTATTATGACTTTTTTAATAATGCTTAATCAATATGGAAGGTTACTAAGGTCACACGTGTGTGTATGTTTGTATATATATGTATATATCCTTAGAAAGTTAAGATTAAATTTCAAATAAAAAAAAGAATCACACTTGATCAATCACACACACACACACACATAACATAATCATCACTTACAGTTAAATCAATTTACACGAAGACGAAAACGACTTCGCAAATATTCTGTGCCTTCTTCTTTTACCAAACTTATTTCATAAACTTATTTTTTTTTTCTAGTTTTAATAAATAATATAAGAAAATACGAAAATGAATTTAAAAAATAATAACGAATTCTCACTCCAAAGGAATGTAGAATAAATGTACTTAATTCATTTATTTATTCGAATATCAGACAATGTGTTTTCTTGAACTCACAATTCACAGTTCTATCCTGAGTTTATTTTTGATACATAAAAAGTAATACTAAAAATTTCATTAAAATTAAAATGAAAATTAATTTAATATTTTTAAATACTTATTACTTACAGAAAATATCCTAAATGAATATAAGTTTATTAATTTAAATGATTTCCATAATCTCGTGGGTTAAAATGGAAAAGGCTGCATTTTTTATTACAGGCTTATTTTTTTACTGAAACTGTAAGATAAAACAAATTGGATAATTTATGGCAGTCTGAAATATATATTTCATAATACGAAATTATTTCTCGCAGCAATACTTAATTTAGTAGACAAAATTATTTTCCCAATATCTGTTTTCATGAAAGGGAAAATCATAATTAATAAAATATTCTAAATTACTTTCATGTATGTAAAATTATAAAATTGGGTTCAATTTTTTTTTCAACTATGCAAGCCAAGAATTTTTTTAAAAAATATTATTCCACAAAACACAAAACTTAAAGTATCGCTAGCACCTTCAATACAACCAAAGATTGATTGTTTCCAACAAACCATTTATTTGAGAGAGAGAGAGAGAGAGAGAGAATCTATGGCTTAACTTATAAACTTTCTCTCTTTAGGAAAGTTTAAAAAAAATCGAACACAGTAGCCCTTCCTTTTTCGAATGGAATTCCCAGCGACGCAGCAATGAAGCTATTTGTATTCGGAGGGGCGTCGGCTCATAAATTTCGCATTCGCGTATTTGTAATTACACCGGAATCGGAACCGTAACGGTGTTCCGCCCCGTGGGCCACGAGAATTAAAACTCAACGATTAAAGAAACAGGGGCTACTGAAGGGAAGGTCGAGGGGGGAAGAGTCTCTGTAAAACGATTTTTCCCGCTAGCAGAGTTGGCGCGCCGTGAAAACAATGTCGTGGAGAAAATAGAATGGGGAGAGTTAAGTTAGAAGATGACTAAAATAAATGAATCTCCCGTAAGATTTTGTAAGAATCTTCCCAGTACATTGTATATTTAATTCTTTACATTTTAAACAAATAGTCTCGTAATAAATTTAAGATGTACGTGTATATATGTGATTTAAATACACAAGCACCAATTTTCTCAAGTACTAGAGCAATTTATTATTTAAAAAGTCAATATAAATAAAAAAAATGCTCAATAGCTTGAAAAAAAATAATTTTTTACGTAAGCCAAAAGATAGAAAAAAATTCAATACTCAAAAAACTCAAATTATTAAAAATGCAATTTGTCCAGTTGATGATATAAAGCATTAAAAACAGGAAAAAGGTTGAAATTCCACAACAATCATGGAAAAATGCAATAAAAATTATTCTTTAAAGAATTCTTAAATTTAAATTAACGTTGTGAATTAGACAAAATGGTTCTTTTTCAATGAAGATTATATATATATATATATATATTTTCATTTTAAAAAAAGAAATTCATCTTTTACACGTCAAATACTAATTCCTACATATTCTGATATCTTTTGAAATTTCTTCAAAATCTATAAAAAAAAAATGAGATAAAGAAAACAGACATTTAATGGCAAAAATACATTTCACATTGTTTTATTTTAAGAAATTAAGTTATATTGATCATTGATAAAATACACCGTACTCACTTCCAATAATAATAATAAAAAAAAAAACATGTTTATTTTTTTAAAACCAAAGAAGAAGAAAGATTCTTTCGCGCAGCTAACTACTAATGCGTGAAGCAGGTTTACAACCACTTAGAAGAGTTAAAAAAAGAACAACAGCGTTAAAGAAGAGAAACTAAACGACTTCAAAGTGTCAATGGTCGGAAAGAAAAATGCTTTGGGAGTAATTTGAATGTTATCGCGGCGATTTCCTGAGTGCTAGAGTAGACGGAACGACATCCGTTCTACGCCAATCTGGAAGAAATCGGCTATAAAAGCTTACCGAATCCCTCCCCTACTTCCATCATCCTTCTACTAAAAGTGCGATTGAAACAAAGGGAGAGGCGAATTACTGGACTTGAGTCTTCCTTTTCCTACTCTTCTCCAGACGAAGAAAAATACTGAAGAGAATATACGTCAACGTCTATATAAAATTAAGCTTGAGATTTTTCAATTTGGCATAAGGTGATTTGTAATAGATTTTACGCAACATGAAGAATGCGGGATATTCAAATAAGAAATACGTTTTCTCTTGGCATTCTACTTCAGAATCAGTAACTAACGATTTTCCTAGCAATTTTCTATTTTCTTTTCTATATAGGGTGTTGGACTATATTTTTGTTTGTTACTAAGTATTCATTAATTTAATTAATATAATAAAACAGTATAGTAAACATTCTCAGAAATTAGGCCATCCCAGGTGGGATTCGAACCTAAGACCTTTGGATTAAATGTCAAAAGCAATATCAATTGCGCTACAGGGACACAACGAACAATTTTCCTTTCTATATATGCTGTTAGACTTTTATATTTTTGTTTGTTACTATTTATTCATTAATTAAATAAAAAATTCATATTAAAAAAAACAACTTTTAACATTAAGCGTCATCCACTACAAGTTTAAAAAAATGAATTGAAAACTTTAACGTGAAATTATACTTATATATAGGATGAGTGAACTAATAGTAAGAATTGAAAAAATAAACACCGAAAACTGCATGAATTAGGAAAGAAGCAATAGTTTTTAGCAACATGCGAAATCTCTTAATAAGCAAACGCAGCTTCAAAATAAAGGGTTGCGGGGGCGTCAAAAATTAATAATTTAGCTTTAGAAATTAAAATCCATTTTTTAATTTTTGAGACGAGGGGTATAAGAATGTTTTTCAGTACATATGTAAGCATACTGATGACTTATACAGAGATAACATAAAAACAGTATTCGAGCAACATCATGAAAAATTCAGAGAAGCGGGCGGATAACGCCTAGTATGTTATGTGTGTTCATATAAAATTATTTACATAGAACGTTCTATATAGAATATTTACAGATGATTCATTATGTATTGATCTTCAGATATGCTTCTCAATGGATGTTTTATTGAAGGAAATATAATCCGATATTTTATTGCTTCATCCGATATTTTCATAATTACGTTAACTCTTGAAAGAACCACTAATGAAACAAGTCTATCGCAGAAGATTAAGGTATTCGACTACGTTCGGAACCGTGATTTTAAAAAAGCGCATAAATGGATAATTTTCATGATATTTAGTGTCACTCAGATTAGAATATATGCATAAAATTGTTTTAAGGACTTTTTGACAAAAGAAATTTATTTAAATACAATATTTCGGCAAAAAATTAACTTAGAATAATCTTTTTTCGAAATGTTCTCCTTTTGTGAAAAATGCTTCTATTAGAATAATATTTTGCCTGTATATAGCTCAGACGTCTTATCAGAGGCTCTGAATTTGTGAAATATATAACTTAGAAGTGGGTTTATTCATATTTTATGACAACAGAGAAGAGCAATTTTAAGAAAAAACGCGAATAATTATTTCAATTGGTGGTAACTCTGAAAATAATGTGAATTTTTCAAAACTCTAGTTGAGCCTCTGTAGAGTGGTCTGAGCTATATACAGGCAAAATATTATTATATTAGAACCATTTTTCACAAAAGGAGAACATTTGGAAAAAAGATTATTTTAAGTTAATTTTTCGCCTAAATATTATATTTAAATAATTTTTTTTTGTCAAAATGTCCTTAAAACAATTTTATGCATGTATTCTAATCTGAGTGACACTAAATATCATGAAAGTTATCCATTTATGCGCTTTTGAAAATCACGGTTCCGAACGTAGTCGGATACCTTAAAAGGCAGAAGTGCTTTTTGATGTGTATGTGTATTACGTAACTAGAATGCATTTGACAATGGAGAGAGAGTGAGAATGTATGTGTGTGTATATATATATATATGGCATGCAGCCAAAAGCAAGGCAGTCTTCGCGCGCAGGCGCAGCTAAAACACGAACTGAAACTTGTGAATTAGTGGAAGAGAAACAAAAACTCTTGGACATTAGAGCGGAAAGAGAGAGAAGAAAGAACGCGAGAGGTGCGCGAGCAGGCGTTACCTTCTGAATATCATCGTCAAACTTATCTGTAAAAACTTATCTACCTTTTTAATTAATTTTTGTTTAATGTTAAAATAAAATAGAAGAAAGACCAACGTCTTGGACCCCTTGTTGTCTCCCACAAATTATGGGGGCTCGGCCGGGATCGATAAAATTTCGATTTTGAACCAAAGTCTGGACAATGAACAACAGCGTCCGTGAAGGAGACGCTCCGCCATTTTTCGGAAACTTCGTTCAACCTGTGTAGAGGTTGAATTTTTCAACTTCATTCCGCCTGAGTAGAGGTCGGAACAAATAACAAAATAACCTGTGTAGAGGTGTATTTTTCAACGAACCATCGACAAATATTCCGCCTGTGTAGAGGTTGGAAAACCCATCGACGAAAATTCCGCCCGAAAACCCATGTGTAGAGGTTGGAACCACTCACAAACACCTGCGAAGAGGTGTCAATTCGAACAATTTCAAGAACTATTTTTCATCTAACGATATTACCTGCGAAGAGGTGAAATCAGTGGATTCACAACGTTTTTTCTTCATTGGATACATCGTACGTGCGAGCAACAAGGGAGCCAGAAAAAAAAAAAAAAAAAAAAAAAAAGGTAGGATCTTTCTAAATTTTTCTAAAATGTATAAAAACGCTCTTAAAGAGGATCTCATAAGAGTTGTTGAGGAGCTAGACGGTACTGTAGAGAGTACTGACACTATAGTTAAACTAAAGACTAAAATTGAGAACAGTAGTACATTTGAAAGTGATCCAGATTTCGTTAAAACTTTAATTCAAAACTGTATAGATGAGAGAGTATCGCAAAACGAAAGAGAGGTAACTTCAGAACAAAAAATTGAGCTCGCGAAACTTCAGTTGGCAAAATTAGAAAAAGAAATCGAACTTCAATTGGCTAAAAATAAAGCATTAAGTTTAAATCCTGCAGCTAAAGTCGAAGAAAAACAGTTCGAAACTAACATAGAAAATATAATAAACAGTATTAGAACTTTATCTCTTCCTGTTCCCACCAGATCTGAAAATTTTAATCTGTTCTTCCAATCATTAGAATGCGCATTTTTAACCAAGAAAATAAATGACAAATATAAATCTGAAATTTTAATAAATCTTCTGGGCGAAAGAGCTCATAACGTCTTACTGTATATTAAAGAAGAGGAATTAAATGACTATGAAAAACTAAAATCTATAGTACTCAGAGAATTCCAATTAACCCCTCGCGAGTGTTTAAACTCATTTAAAAATGCTGTAAAATCATCAGGCGAGACATACATCCAATTTGCTGCAAGATTGACGGCAAACTTCCAATATTATTGTTCGTTAAGAAAAGTTAATTCCTTTGAATCTCTATGTGATCTTATAATTTCTGATAAATTATTTGAAACTTTAAATAAGGAAACTGCAACTGATATTGGCATTCGAGAAGCAGAAGATTGGTTTAGGCCTATTGATTTAGCTAAAGAGTGCGATATTTATACTTCATCTAGAAGCGGATCACATAAAGAAATTCCCATTACTTATGGATATACCCAAGACCCCTTTAAAAATAGACCACGAAACTTTAAACCAAAGGTTAAAGAGAACTATCCCCAATATCTTGAAAGAGAAAATAAAAATTGCTTTATATGCGGTGATTCATCTCATTGCGCAAGAGACTGTGAGAAGCGTTTTAAACCTAAAGAATCTAATGACCACATCCATAATAGAATAAACGTGAATACTTTGAAAATCGAGAGCGAAAAACAAAATAGCGATGAATGCGCAAATCTTCAATACGTAAACATTTTTGTGGAAAATCAGCCCGTAACAGCATTGATTGATTCAGGTTGCCAGATCCCAGTTTTAAATTCCTCACTAATTAGAGTGCAAACACCTTCCGAAGAGATCATAACATTAAGTTCATGTTTTGGCGAACAGCGTATGGTAGAAGTTAAACCCATAAATATTTCTCTTAATCAACACTCTCCTAGCTTAGTGTGAGAACGGCAATATCACCGACCTTGACCGAAGAATTTATTATACATCCCAGTATATATTCTGAAATAGAGAAACTAGGCCACGCAAAAAGAGCGATGTTTTATTAAGTGAAAGTGAATCCTCTTTGAGTGCAGATTTGGGTGTTCAGTTTAATTCAAGTGTTCCTTTTCCAAATGTTTCTGTTTCAAATGTGATAGAAAACTCTAGTTATGATTTATCACATGTTAAAAACTTTAATACTAGAAATGATTCGAGTTCTCTAATTAAGGATTATAAATGTAATAAAATTAAGAGTACTAAGTTAAAATTGAGTATTGTAAGAGAAAAATGTTCTGATATAGTATTGTGTAAGAAAGCCAATGGTGCCATGAAAACGAGTTCCGTGGAATTTATCTCCCGCTCACCTAACCCTTTACCTATGAAGAGTAAACATCATCGGTTTGTGTTGCTCCGAAGGATCTTTCAGCCTTGGCAGTGGAAGCGAAGGAAAAAGAGAAATCGTTTTGAACAGACGTCCAGAACTCTACAGAGGAAAATATCGATGCGTTCAACCAAAGATCAACCTGTTAAAAAAGACGTTCTTATGCCTGTGAAACACAATGTTTTCCTGTGGAACCTTCCGGATGTCGAAGAGGTGTCTTCACATGATGGAGAAACTGTCTAGTTCAGCAAAATTTTGATATGTTAAATCTTTGTGTATTTGTCGTATAGTCCTTGTCTGTTCCGTCTTTTTTGTATGTTTCAGATTCTCCTCTGGTCTCCATGGAAGTACCGCTGCGGACAGCGTACGGTCAGAATGGCCGTTATGGCATGCAGCCAAAAGCAAGGCAGTCTTCGCGCGCAGGCGCAGCTAAAACACGAACTGAAACTTGTGAATTAGTGGAAGAGAAACAAAAACTCTTGGACATTAGAGCGGAAAGAGAGAGAAGAAAGAACGCGAGAGGTGCGCGAGCAGGCGTTACCTTCTGAATATCATCGTCAAACTTATCTGTAAAAACTTATCTACCTTTTTAATTAATTTTTGTTTAATGTTAAAATAAAATAGAAGAAAGACCAACGTCTTGGACCCCTTGTTGTCTCCCACACATATATATATATATATATATATATATTATTCATAATAATTTTTAAAGTTTATCCCGTTACAGCGCTCTGTACTAAGCACTTAATTAGATCAAGTCCTACAGCGTTCCATGCTAAAAATATATATAATGAGATTCAGCAATAAGCAGTTAGCCAAAATTATAACAAATAAGTTAATACTCAGTTGTATATATTGATGGGGGGCCGCCTTTCCATAAGGATTACAACAGTAATTTGTATACAGACCCTGTTGTTGTTTACAAGCAGAGGAATTTCTGGGAGTGCCTCTCACCCCACCGAAAAAGGGTGACGCATTTCCCACGCCTGGAAGAAGGCAATGTACCCATAAATACATCATGGTATGGGATGTTTTTGGGAATTTCCCGCGTTTTGGGTGAGTTATGGACCGCGGGAAGATATCCCTCCGCTGACTTCAGACCAATCAGAAAAGCTGATTGTGTTTCGAGAAAGAATCCCCTCCAGAATACAGGGGTAAACCGCCGCGAAATATAAGCGCTTGCACGACGAATTTACTCACTCTCTGACACCAATTTTATCTCCGAATTTTGGTCTGTCGACCCTTTGACAAATTGCCGCGGTTGGAGACTCGCGAGATGGTCTCACCATGTCCTCTCTCTCTCAGATCCTAATTCAGTTAAGTAATCATGTATATCCTTAGTATTTAACGTAATTTAAAAGTTATTGTAAATAAATTAAGTGTTAATTTAAAGAACGGCTTTTTAATTTAGTGTCCTGTTTTATTTGTCATTAAAGATATAATGTTTAAATTTAAGCTATAGTGTGACGCCAAATGATAAATTAGAACCTGGGTATTATAAAATGGATAATAAGAATAAATTAAATTAACTTAAGTTAACCGGGCGTTGCATTAATATATTATTAATATTGTTTTCTTGAAAAATAACAGTTTAGTGACAAGCACCATGGATATAACAGAATTTCAAAATAATTTCTTTTAAAATTTTCAGTTGGCGATATAGAAAGACTGCCAAGGTCATTAACACCTTATTCCATAATTAAATTGCTTTCATCCAAAACTTCTCCTTGAATGCGTTTATCGGTTTCCCTTTCATCAATAAAATCTGCTTACTGGAAAACTTTTAGAAGCAAGAGATGACTTCGATCGGTGATATCCATCTTCATAATGAAGGGAAGGAGAAAAAATGGTAAGGCACCCCTCTGAGGCCCCATGGGCGCCTTTTTACGCCAACCAACGGGTTCAGGAAATTAGAAGGAACACAAACCGAGAGAAAGCAAAGGCATAACCATTAACCCCATCGGAATAGATGGGTTGCAGAGAAAGCGGCAGCCTCGCATTAAGTCAATGGTGAGAAAGAAACGGTCGATTCCATAGCCTATTAACCTTAACTATCGTAAGAAGCGACATAAATAACAATCAACCCAAACAATGGACCAAAAGGCTTTTTCAGGGTAGGGGTTGAAGAAATCAGAAAGGGCTAAAGGGATAGGCATTATTCCTCAAATTGAAAGGAATATTCACTCGTAAGAAAACTAAATGGTTTATGCACTCAGAAGAAATCACATTTTCCTATGAAATAACATTAATGACTGCTTTTACATCCTCCATCGACATGAATAAAACTTATCAAAAAATGCGGTTGTAAATTAATTATCTAGGACAAAAATAATGTACTTCATTTTATTTTGATAATTTAAAGTTGCAGCATAAGTTATTGTTTATGGAGAATACAATAAGTTCATATTGTCCCATTCACGATATTGTTTCTTTGATGATGGCGTTCATAAATTAAAAATATTAATCAAACTTCAAAGTTAATGTGCCTTATTTAAAGAAATTCCGAAACTATATAACATTTTTACAAAAGATCCATCTCTGGCATTCCCGTTCTCATCAGGTTAAAACGTACATTTCTAGCAATAGCGTAGCTAGTCCTGAGTGGGCCTCGATTCAAAATTTTGAAATTTCGGAAAATAAATAAAAATGACCGCATTAATAAGACTTATTTTTTGGAAGTGCCAAAATATTATGTGTTGCGGACTTTGTAGAAGGAGGGGGGTATCATTAATACGGCTAATACAGTGCTAGCTACGCATCATATTTCTACGAATTATTAATGAAATATCTCGCAAGTATTCGAATAATTGCAACTGAAATGGATTAACAGTAAGTAAATGCTTCACAACTTAAAATAAAATAAATTTAATGTTGAAAAAAAGTGTCTAAATATTCGTACATAACCATTTACTCTTGATTAATGTATTTTAACAATTGTTGCAAATTTATAAATACTTCCTATTGAAAAAAAAATTTCCTCTTGGTGCAAAAACCATGTCTTCACAGTTGCATATATCTAAATGTAGCTTCTTTAAAACGCATATATTAGCGTACGTTTGTAAAAATTTAAGAAAAACATGAAAAGTAAAAAAGATACATTCCATGTTGAATTTCAGTTAACTCTAAGGAAATTGATTCAAATTGTTCAATTGTAACAGCAATCAAAATTAAACAATGTTCAATATTTGAAGTACACCAATAACCACAATTCCAATTTTCACCTGCTATCCGCTCATTAAAATGATACTCCTGCAAAATTCCTGGTAAAAATCACTTCCCGAGTGTTTAAGACCCAAATTCCACCCTGGAACTCTTACGACCCAACAACTCTTAGTGGCCACCCGAGAAAAGGGAGGAGGGCATCAACAGGGTGCCTCACCCCTTTCTTTTCCGTTCTATTTCCTTCTAAAAGCTAGATGGGTTCATCCATCCTACCCCTTTATATGCATACACCGCAGAGGGGCAGTCGACCAGAAAATGGCACATTAATGCCGGGCGCGCAAGGAATGCTGGGAAGCTAATTCGCAGACCAGAGAAAATATGTTGGAAATTTAATAAGGGACTTGGCAACAAATGCAACTCCCCCTCCCGGGTTTTCTTCTTCATCCCCCCTTCCCTCCCAAAGCGAACGAAAGGCCGCTTAATTAATTGTTTGTCGCTAGGGATGGAGAAAGGAGGGCTTCCGATCCGTACTCAGATGCAGAATCGTCCCAGATAGATGCGATGAAAAAGAAAAAAAAAAAAAAAAAAAAGAAAAATCAGATGGAAGACAGTTGTGTAACTTTTTTTTTACAAGTAACATCTCTGGTATGGAATGAAAAAAATACGGTTCTCCTGCTGCCTTTCTTTTTAAAGTGAATGTGAGTTACTTCTTCAGAATTTCATTAGATTGAATAAAATTCATTGGTGTAAAGCAAGGGATTTGGAAAGGAAAGATGGGGAGGTGTCACGTAGTATATTAGAAAGGACAGAAAAAAATTAACTAATCAAGAAGTTTTTTTTTTTGGCTTTTTGAAAGAAAATATTTTCTTCTATCACGTCGTTTACATAACAATCAAAAAATTTTAGATGATAAATGCTTCCGGCTGTAAAAGATTTCTTAATGAGGAAAAATAGTTTCCAATTGAAATTTTTGAATTCAGATATTTCATATTTTTAAAATGATGAAAATTGAAAAACCTTACTAATAAAGGAATAGTTCAATGCATATTAAGACAACCATTCTGCTTCTAATGAACAAAGTTTTTAAATTTATTTCAGTTATATGCTACCTTTTTTGGTATGTTTATGGTCAATTTTAATAGCTTAACCACAAAATATACTATAAATTATACTATTAAATATAATTATTAATTATGCACTGTGAAATACAGTATTATTCGATGAGATTATTAAATATGAAAAAATGACAATACATGACAGCTTAATCCTTAGTCAGGTAGGAAGTACGAAAGAGTAAGGCGTAATAAATGGTAGACCAACTGATACATATAATATGACAAAAGGGCAAAAAGATGACGAGGAAAGCAACACATCAAAAGTGAAGAAAATATGTTTATTAATTATGTTTAAGTAATTCACATTACTTATATCCCAGCATATATACAGCTCCTTTCTGAAATTTTCCAAAAATAATAGAATTATATTACCAAAATAGATAAAAACGCAATAGCAATGTTATTCGATTTTAACATTTTGAGCGAATTATTTTGTTCCAATTTTAGGTTCCGCTATTTATTTACAACTCCGTGGCAAATAAACAGTTTTTAACGTAACAAATAAACCTTTGAATTAGCAACTCAATTTCAAACATTTACACAATCAAAGAAAAAAAAAGGTCTGTAAAACTTAAAAGTAAAACTTAAGCAATGCACTCTTTCTAAGCCTAATTATTACTATTAATTCTTGTGCAACTTCTGTTTATATATTCAATTCAATATTCTATCCATGCCCCATTTATGCTATACTAGGGTGTGACGTCTCACGCGTCTTTTCTTTAACAAGTCCTTTGGGTTCTTTGGGCCAGAATTAATGGCAACTCTTTTCCAACCAAATCCAAGTGAAGTGTGAATAAAAGATGCAAATGAACAAACTTTTAAATATAGGATCTTAGAGTAAGCGGGATGCCAATGTAGGGTAATGTTTGACAATTGACGTTAGTTTGTGGTAGTTGATGGTTATTACAGTTCGTGGTTCAAGTCTGAATGAGTTTTGTGTGATGTGAATTCAAATTATTAGTGATCGAATAGAAGGAATCAGCCAAGTTGCATACTGTAAAGTTTGAAAGAATAACGGTAGCGTATTCTTGGTTAATTAAAATATGGAATTTATTTACGTCACAACTATTGAAAATTATTTACTAAATGATACATTAAAGTTATTAAATTTAATTATAGATTGTTAGAGTCCAATATTTTGCGAAAGGAGGATTCGTTGGTTACCGCTCCCGTGCAAGTTCAAAGCATCTCTCCCCTCATCTTCCGGTCGACGAGCTAGATTCCTCGGGGGGTCAAACAGGGGTTGCGTTGCACCTGCAAGATGCACGTGTGGGTGTCGGCTCCACAAAGAGCCGACTCGATGTTGATGTTCGGAGAAGCGACGTTACAATACCATTGCATACAAAGACAAGATTGATCGTTACTCCAAGCTGTAATAAGTTAGGATTGATTATTTAATATTAAAATCGAGAATTAGGCGGTTCGCTTATTGATAGTGGTCTGAATTAGATTAAGTCTTATTGTGTGTTGCGTATTTTTACCATCGTAGATTCTCTCATGTTAATTATAATTTAATTTTTGTTAAAGGTTTATCTTAATAAAGTCATATTAAGATAATGTTTGATCCTAGTCCTTTCGCTAATCCTACACCTCTAGCTCCCGCTGATACTTCGAGAGATGTACTTCCAAGGGGAGGAACATCACAAGGGTTTTAACTCATAACACGTCGGCCACGAGTCCATGATCATTAGACTACCACGGCCACATAGGAGGGAGGAGTATTTTATAGCCATTTTATATTGATATGCATTCATTTAAGATGTCAGTCTCAAAAAGAGTCAACTCTTAAACTAACAAGATTTTAACTATTATACTACAACTTAACTAATTATTAATGGGGCATGTTGTGACGATCAACATCCAAAAAATTCAATGACATTGATATGCATTCCTTAAGGATAACAGTCTCAAAAAGAGCCAACATCAAACTAACAAGATTTTAACTACCATACATGACTAAATAGTAAATGTTAATAAATAGTAATGTAATAGTAGGCCTGTTGTTGCCAATCAACCTTTAAAACATCCAATGACGTGCCAATTTATCATGCCTTTGAAATGGCATGCCACCGACGTCACCATCAAACACTCTGCAATTAAAAAATCACCTCTCGGTGACAAATTCAGTCCAGTCACTCCAGAGCGTAATTGACTTTTGGCTGGTATAACACATTACTCTTATCAGTGCATTCCGTGTTCCGATGCAGAAGGTAAATCCGTGCCAGGCACTAATCGACGATAATTCACGAACGGAGAGGGGGCTCGTTTGTGTCCCGGATGTCTCCAGTTTCTGGTCATGCGAGAGGAAAGGGTTCGCGTGCCGAGAAAAAAAGAGCGCGTGCCTCCGACTAGGGCTTCTCGATTTATGAGGAGAACGGACAGACGCGTCACAGATTTACAAGGGGTGAGGCGTACTTTTATCCCCGGCTTCTGTTATTTCGAATCACGCAGGGGTACCGTTTGTTATGAAACTTGTGTTAAGACTGCGTTCTGAATCAAGAGTACAATATATTTTTTCCCTTTTTTGCTGGCAAGAAGCATTTGAGATGGAGGAGGAAAATAAACATCGTAGTTATGTTTAAGTTAAGATAAAAATTTCAGATTTGCTCTTTGAAAACGCTTAGTTATCAACTTCAGTGAATTAGGATTTCAGAACTTGTACCTTATTTTAAACGTTGACACCATATATCGTTGATGCGTGGCATATTTTTTATTCATAATTTAAGCGACAAGAATACGTTTGTAACAATAGGCTATCAGCGAGATCTATCCTCTCTAACTCGAGTTTCCCATCCAACCAAATTGGTACTTTGAACAGAACTCAACGCCGCAAATAAACTTAATTACTGAACAGCACATAAATAGTCAGTGAGATAGAGAATAGATATGTGCTCAATATTGCCAGGATAGTACTACCTGAATTATAATAACTTATTCCTGTGTGAATCACAGTCCCTATTAGAAGATACATCGTGGGCGAACTGCTGAGGTTGCATCTCATGAAAGATAAGTACCCCTTATTTCTTACTAGTAACTGCCTTGTTAACATGTCACTTTATCCGGTCTAAAGTTAAATTAACAAAAGTAGATTTTAAGGTGATTTTGCATCATACAGCTTCCCCGCTGTTTTCTTTTAAAGGTTTCATGTTTGACACTATCAAATCACGATACACAAATATATCCGGATTCTGTTGAATTTATTCCCTATATTGTCAGACTCATTCTAATTAATTTCTTTTTTAATACTTTATTCTGATATTGGAAAAAATAGCGTGCTATTTATTAGCAATATAGACTCACAATTTTAGCTATATTGAAATGCAACTACATTTAATTTTGATTATTTTTAAAGCGAAAAACTATCAAAGTATGAATTTCGATTCAGGGGGGGGGGGCATTGAATATCTCAATCGGAAGGATAGGATTGATGGAAAAAAATAACTTTCCAAAATTAATACATCAAAATGAATGTTAGATGTACCTGCATTATAATGCCTGATACACCCTTCATGATCCAGAAGGGGTGGGGACGAAATTAATATAACCACTTATATACCAGATCTCCAGAATATCATTCCGGAGCAAAAGACTCCGGCTATTTTTAGAACTTCCTTTTCCCACCCCTTTCCTTTCCGGCCCGCAGCCGGATCTTTTATCAAAATTCCTGTTCTGCATGGCATGCCGTAGTTACGGTTACGGGGGAGAGAAAGAAGGGGTGGGGGTCACGGGAAGGAGAGAGTGGCTCTCCCTCTTCGGAAGAGAGAAACTGATTTTGAGAAAAATTCAAGAACTTTGGGATGCGTTACTGGAAAAGATCTTTTTGGATGGCTGAACGGTGCGGAGTATCACTAGGCGGTGTTCCAGAATTTTCTCCCTTTTTTCCCTTCCCGATTCTTTATCCAATTTTTTTTTCCATCCCGCAAACGATTTCTCGCTTCCATTTCCGCTTTTTCTTTCGTTACTCAGATATTTTTCTTTTTTTTTCTTTTCCATCCATCCTCTCTTCGAACTCTTAATTCTATTAAAGAATTTTCGCTTCCCTGCTCCTTTCCAATAGATTTCTTCGCACTCGGGAGTATCTCATCCTAACTGCTGTGTTTGCTTTGAATAATCTACTACCATGTGCAGAAGTGCGGATGTGGACATTTATATAAGGAATGAACCGCGAGATTTTCGAACGAATAATAAAAAGTCTAACCAATAAAAATATCGCCAAAAAAGAAAATACTTTCCACTTCTTTCTGATTAGAAGGAAATCTTTAAGGTAGCGAGCGCTTTATATTTTCCGAATGCAACTGCAGTAGTTTAAAAGAAGTAATGAATTCCATACAATTCATTACAGTTATGTTAAGAGGATGGTGGACCATTAAAACTAATTTCATAAATTGTTAGCTTAATTAACTGAAAATGGAATAAGTATAGTAAATGATTATTATATGTCAGAATCTAATTATATATTTTTTTAAAAACTATGATTAACTGTTTTTTAAAGAAAATTTAAGTTTTTAAACTATTTTTAAAAATGCTTCACGCGCATTAATTTTTAAGATATGTACATAATTTTTGTTTTATGTTTAGATGAACTACAATAAAATATATCTGTGCATGAATTTTAAATTCAGAATAAAATTTAATAAAAAAAAGATAAATTTTCTATACTATATAAAATATTTCACCAATTATCACTAATTCAAGGTATTCAAAACAACAAAAAAATAAGACCCATAAAATATTTTAGAAAACTAATGCACAAAATTCTGAATTACATCATCTTCCAAAAAAAAAAAAAGTTGTGAAAATTTCAAAGAGATAAGACATAATTTGAAACGCAAGGAGCATTTTACATAACAATGAAAAGGGAAAATTTACGAACTAAGAAAAGTGCATTTTAAACATTTATTTGAATAAAATAATTCAGTAATTACTAATCAAAATGACAGAATTCTTTGACAAAATTATTCTATGAAATATAAGAACTATTATAGGTATACAAAATCACAATCTTGACATAAATTTGACATTGTTAAAGTCCACCATCCCCTTAAACAATGTCGTTTACAAAATTATTTGTATTTTTCGATATACAAATACTTAATACAATAGACAATATGTATATTTTTTATGCACATTAACTTTCACACACACACACACAAACCGAAACCTCAAATAAAATTTATTAAAGCCATTTTTATTACTCACGTTTAAGGAAGCAAATTACTCTCAATACTGAAAGGGAGTGTTTATTTACGTCACACAATAAAGCAACACGAGAGCTATTGGCAACGAACCTCGTGATACTGAATGAATTAGAGAATATTAACGTCGCATTGTTCAGCTACACGAAGGCTTTTGGCGACGGACCACGTAATTTTGAACCATGGTCAAGTGACGTAGACGACACCTGAGCTGGCACCCCCCCTCTCCCAACAAGCCCACCACACCAACGGGAGGACGTTTGAGCTCTCAACAGATTCAACGTGCATCGCTGCCCTACACGGCGGGTCTTTAGTGGTACTGGGCTCGACCTCATGAGACGCCAGCTACTATCCGATACCTTGACCACTCGGCTACTGTGATTCTGAACCTTGGTTGAGTGGTGAGAGCTACATCTCAGCCAGCGGCTCCACTCTCCCACACTGAGTCTCGACAAAATTCCACGCGCATCGAGCCCCTCTAATTGGAGGGTTTTCAGTGGCACCAGAACTCGAACCCGCGATACTCCGTCCACGAGTTCGTGACCATATCCACTAGGTTACCGCACCACTTGAAAAATCCGAAAAAAGTTATATTAACGTCCCACTTATGAATTAACACAAGGGCTATTGGCGATGGACCTCGTAATTTTGCACCATGGTTGAGTGATGATAATGACACTTGAGACAAAATTCCACACTACACCATTGGAAGGAATTTGTGCCCCTCGACAGATTTTAATCGCCTCAGTACCACATGGTGAGTTTTCGGTGGCAATAGATCTCGAAGTCGTGACACACCAACCACGAGTCCACGACCATGCCCCACTCACTGGCTACCACGGTCACTATTAAACGATGGGGTGGGGTAAGACTCAATTACTGTAACTCATTAAAACTGGTTTTTTAAAGTTTTGATTTTTAATAAATGATTCAAAGCATGTTAAAATTCAAAGCATAATAACACTAAATTATTTTCCCTTAAGGAATATTTACGCCACGAAGATTTAAATGTACATTTAATAACAAAAATTTAATGCATCATAAGAGGGATTAAGAACAATTATTTTGGAATACTACTGATTTCCACTGCGATAAAAAATTTTGCAATCTATGCTAATATAATAAGAAATTCAAATATTTTTCCTATGAGGCACTGTATTAGATTTATAGTACAGGTTTAACTGAAATACATATAAGATATAGACATTACCACAAATATTATGTTGGATGCTACTTTTCAATAATATAGAAGAAATTAGCAACTGTTCTACATCTGCAAAAATATAAGTGTACTAAACTGCCAAAAAAGCAAGTTTCATCCCTACGTAAAATTGCTCTCTAACACACATCCAATCAAAGGAAATATCAAAAACATCTCAAGTACAGTTTTAGAAGATATGACTGCTCCTACCCTTCATTCTATGCTCAATTACCCGGATGGAACAACTTCCATCGCACCCAATCGTCTAGATAATGATGAGCAGCTCACGCATCAGTCGAGATGCAGTGGCAAAAACTCATAACGGTGCAACGCGTCATTTGCCTCCCAGGTAAGATCAATCATTAGTGAAAAGGAGAAGAAACTCCTGGAAGGAGTTCTGGAGGGAAAAAGAATTAACAGGGGTCATTTATGGAGGGGCTGTCCTTATTGGAGAAAGTTCTTTGGATCGGTCAGTCAACTGACCAGTCTGTATATTAATTGTTTATATCAAAGGAGGGAATGTATTGAAGACAATAATATAGATCAGGGGCGGGCAGACTTTTCCAGGGTACGGGGCTACTTCTAATTTTTTTCAGGTTGTTGCGGTCCACCCAATAGGGTAGGTGTGTGGCGAGTTATTTCTAATAACTTAATAAATACGGAATATGTACTATATAACCTACACAACTACAATAAGAAGATTCTTCCACTTTTAAGACTGCGTTTAAAGCAAAACGCGAGATACATATTGTAACGTTTGAAAGAATAACGGTAGCGTATTCTTGGTTAATTTAAATATGGAATTTATTTACGTCACAACTATTGAATATTATTTACAGTATGTGATACATTACAGTTATTAAAGTTAATTATAGATTGTTAGAGTCCATTATTTTGTGAGAGGAGGATTCGTTGGTTACCGCTCCCGTGCAAGTTCAAAGCATCTCTCCCCTCATCTTCCAGTCGACGAGCTAGATTCCTCGGGGGTCAAAAAGGGGTTGCGTTGCAGGTGCAAGATGCACGTGTGGGTGTCGGGTCCACAAAGAAACCGACTAGATGTTGATGTTTGGAGAAGCGACCTTACAATATATAATAACAGAAATATATCAAATGATGCATTTATTATCAAACAATTCAATATACATAAAAAAAATAAACCATGTTTATCTAAGTTAGTTCTCGTAGTTATAGTCAGCAGAAGACTTAATCTGCATACTGTCAGCCAGTGGTGCAAAGAATGGGCCATAGCCCTTGATTTTTTTTGATTGGCTATAATACGCAAAATTGTTTGTCATTGATAATTAATTTTATTGATTAATGCCAATAACATTAAATTGTATTAATCATTTATTCGATAATTAATATTTACCGTTTTTTGTTCAGGAAAATCGACAAAATCCGAAGAAAAAATGTTGAGCGGTGTATTGGAGCATGATACGAGAATGGCGTACTTTCGACCCTGTACTCCATTCCCTCTTGAAAAATTTCTGTCTACGTACGCCCCATTGCTGTCAACTAATCTTGAATATTTCGGATCCCCCCAAATGCCTCAGCGGTCCACCGGTCGATCGCAATCGATTTAATGCTCTCCCATGATATAGATCAACCTATATATATATAAGAATATATTTTTAAAAAACTTATTGAATTGTCATCGATATTATAATACATTCTATAATGAGTGGCATACCAGAGTTTTATTTGTTATGAATAGAGTTCAGCGTGAGTGAGGGTTCACTGAACGTCACACTACAAAGCAACATAAAGGGTATATTCGACAGACTTCATAATTTTAAACATGGGTCAAGTGATGAGGACGACACCTGAGCGGTGGCACCACCCCACACTTCAAATTATCACGGCATGCGAATGGGAGGACTTTGAGTCTCGACAGATTTAACGTACATTAGCCCCTCCACATGGCGAGTCTTCAGTGGTGCAAAGGCTCGAACACATGACATACAGGTCACGAGTTCGCGACAATAATCACTAGTATCCACGAGTAGGGATCGGCGTTGTACTGGTCGCATATTATAAATAGAAATAGTCCCTTTAAGAGCCATTATTAATTTAAATATACATTAATCCCATGCATCCTTTTTTTTTTAAACCAAACCTTTGAAAAAGAAAGAAATTCACAAAAATTCTGTAACTTGTACACTGTTAAACAAGACACATTGTTGAAAAAATCGGCCAAAAGAATCGGTAGTTAGTACTCAAGCAAGAATGAACTAGTTTTAATGCCGTTATCTAATGAAAAATAATGGCAAACTAAAAAAGTTTTACTAGGAGAGGGCACGAATAAAAGGAAATTCATTTGGGATCGAGGATTAGTGTAATAATAGTACTTCCTTTTGGGTGTTCACCCCTCAATGTAATTCCGTCGAATGGCCAGTCAATTCGGAGAAATCAGCCTTCGAAATTCATGCTTAGCTTTTATACAATTAAATTTTAATTTTCCGCAACGAGTTCGCAGCTTGATTGGTAAATCGTCTGCTTACTATGCTTGAGGGTCAGGGTTCGATTCCACGCTATCAACTTTTTTTCTTCAATTCCTTTAATTATTTTTTAAAATTAAGTACGATATTTTTTTTGTAATTATTTTGTATTTTATAAAGTAAAAAAAATTACTGTAATAATATAAATAATATTTATAATAAAATATATAATAAATATTAAATGCTATTTTACAAAAAAAAAATAGTTTTATAATGTGAAAAACAATGTACTATAAATAAATTATATATAATAAAAATATATTATTAAATTAATTATTTTAATTAATATAATAAAAATATGTCTTTTTTATATATTATTAATTTAATTATATTATAATTTTATAAAATATTTAATAAGTTCTTTTAAAATAAATTTTAATAAATTTATATAAATAATTTCTATAATAAATTAATAATTTTAAATAATTTTACTAATAATTTTAAATAATTTTACTAATAATTTAAGTTATATGTTTTTAATTTTTTTTTACTTTAAAAAATACAAAATAATTACCAAATTATCATTTAATATTTAGTAAACATTTCATAAATAAATTTATTTAATTTAAAAAAATAATTAAATGAATTGAAGAAAAAAGTTGATCGCATGGAATCGAACCTTGATCTCGCGCATAGTAAGCAGACGATTTACCAATCAAGCTACGAACTTGTTGCGGAAAATTAAAATTTAACAGTATAAAAGCTAAGCATGAATTTCGAAGGCTAATTTCTCCAAATTGACTGGCCATTCGGCGGAATTACATTGAGGGATGAACACCCTTAAGAAGCACTACTATTACACCAAGTCTCGATCCCAAATAAATTTCCTTAATCGTGCCCTCCCCTTGTTAGAAAGAAAAAAAAGTTCCATGGATACATATTTCAAACACGCTAGCATAGGAACAACAGCGCATTTTGATATCTTTAAAATTTTCTTTCAAACAAATCAATTTGAATATTTTATGCTGGGAATTCATTTACATTAAAGAGAAAAACTGAGTATTCATTTTGTATCCTTGGAAAATTAAAAAAGTTAGTCCACTTACATTCAAAACTCATTATTAGGGAAGGTATGAAATGGAACTTTAAAATTAGATGACGTCTTGCATTCGTAAACAGTCGTAAAAATTAATTTCTTTCAAAAGCTTAGGCTTAAAATCAAATCATAGCGCTTACCAAAGCCCTAAAATATTAATGCTTTGTATATATAAAACATATACTACACATTTATTCTAAAATCTTTTAAACATAGTAAAACAAACCCAAAAGAAACGTAAAACTGCTTGATTCGCTTTAACTTTACAACCATTACAATTTCCGCTCAAAATTTACTTTAAAACGCAGACAGAAAATTCCTTGAAGCAGCCATAATTCAAACACCGTGCTCCTGAATTCATAAATCAAACTTTAAACTGCGTACCTATAATGAATTTTAGTTACTCAAGTGTTATAAATTTTCTGCGCCGGCTACGGCAACGAATCTCGGGTAACGTTTACCTTCCAACACTATTACCTAAATAGTATGATCCGTTTCCTATAGAACAAATCGCTGCTGCAGTAGAAGAAGCGCTTCAAAGCGAGATTCTAAAGCACTGTATTCCCTTTGAAGTTTTCGAGCGTAGTGCTCCTTGAATAAATAATTCCAATATTCGTTCCTGGCTCTCGCTCTGTCTAAACAAAATTCGCAGCAAGCTGAAAGGAACTGCAGTTTTCGAGCTCCGGATTTATTTTGTTCCAGGTTTTCTACTTATCATACGGAATTTTCGAATTTTGATAAAATATAAAAGCAATTTTAATGGATTTGTAGAAAATATTTTTAGAAACTATTTATTCACCAGAAGTCATCAACAAATTGCATCAAAACAGAATTTTGCAAAGTTGGCAAGATTTATCAGAGGAATTTGCAACTATATAATTCACGAGCTTTATAAAGAGTGTTTTTTTGAGAGGTATAGAAATTTAAATTGCAATAAAACAACGATGTATTATTCGATTGACATGAATTTTTTTTTTATTCGAAAGATAATCTTGTGGCATTACATTTTAAATATGATTTCTGGCATAGGACTGCCACGGCTGGCTCGGATGTAGTCCAATCTGGACTCCAATTTTCGATGACTTTTTCCAACATTTGTGGCCGTATATCGGCAATAACACGGCGAATGTTGTCTTCCAAATGGTCAAGCGTTTGTGGCTTATCCGCATAGACCAATGACTTTACATAGCCCCACAGAAAATAAGTCTAGCGGTGTTAAATCACAAGATCTTGGAAGCCAATTCACAGGTCCAAAACGTGAAATTAGGCGGTCACCAAACGTGTCTTTCAATAAATCGATTGTGGCACGAGCTGTGTGACATGTTGCGTCGTCTTGTTGGAACCACAGCTCCTGGACATCGTGATTGTTCAATTCAGGAATGAAAGTTAGTAATCATGGCTCTATACCGATCACCATTCACTGTAACGTTGTGGCCTTCGTCGTTTTTGAAGAAGTACGGAGCAATGATTCCACCAGCCCATAAAGCGCACCAAACAGTCAGTTTTTCTGGATGTAACAGTGTTTCGACATACACTTGTGGATTAGCTTCACTCCAAATGCGGCAGTTTTGTTTGTTGACGTAACCATTCAATCAGAAGTGCGCTTCATCGCTAAACAAAATTCGCTTATGAAAATCGGGAATAACAGCAATCTCGTTTTGGGCCCATTCGACGAATCTACGCCTTGCTTGATGATCGTTTTGATGAATTGCCAAACCAAACTGAGAATAAATCACTTGACAGCTGTTAAATCAGTCGCCATCTTGGAAAGTAATGCCAACTTAAACTTCTATACCTGAAAAAAAAACACTCTGTACATTGTGGGAACAGCACAGGTTAATGGAAAATTCCTAATTAAACTCAAAATTTTGAAAATATTTCTCCAAGATATTCATTTTTTGAAGCTTTTTAAATGCACAAATTCCTTAGATTTCATTAACATCGCACAGTGAAGAAACATGCGGGCTATTGGCGACGAACATCCTAATTTTGAAGCACGGTCAAGTGACGAAAGCGACACCTGAGATGGCACCCTACCCTTGAAACTCCCACAAAACGCTCATGGGTAGCCATTCAACCTCGACATATTCAACGTGCACCAGCCCCTCTGCACAGCAGTCTTCAAAGACACCAGGCTTCAAACCTGTGACTCGACAACGCCAGCCACCATTTCGCGACCATGACCACTCGACTACCGTTGTTCCACAAATTCCTTCAATGCGATTAATTTCTAAATTTAAACCAATCACATCAAGATTACTTCAAAGTTAAAGTCCTAATTAGTACATAAAGTTAACTTTAACAGCGGATTTAAAATGCAGATAAATACTAAACAGAACAAGAACATGTCATTACAAAGGAATGAAGATTGTTAGGGAAGGTAAAAAAATTATAAGAATTGTGATAACTGAGCAGATACAGAGCTAACACCTGCACATGCTTTTGACTGTCCAACTATTCTTGCTGCTCCATAAGAAATTGGGGGCCTGTTTTCGTCAACAAACCTCTAAGAGGATAATATTGAACAGACTGCCAGAACAGTCATCTGGGCCCCTGGTACTATCTGATTTGGTCTCGTCATGGACATGACATCATCCCAAACAAAGGTAAACAATGATACTAGATTAACACGTTTTAAAACTATAATAACTGTCAATTTTGAATATAATGGGGACATCATAAAACTCTGGATTACACTTTAAACATTAAATCAAATATATTTTTTAATTTTTTCAGCGATGCGTTTAATTTTCAAAATTAAATATTTTCTTTAAAGCAAAACAAACATTTCAGCAAAAAATTAAACAGCATGAATTAGGATAAAAACAAAACAAAGACTATTTCGCACTATTTCTGGACTACCTCTTTCACTCAAGATACATCCTGGAAGAGGTGCGGTACCTTTCCGCAAATCCGTACCTTCCGAACTCCTTAGGCATGCTGAGAGCGCATTTTCCTTAAGTGTTCTTTTCCCGAATATCTCTCTCCGACCCTCTGGGCTATTAGGCGAATGTTTGGAGAAGAGACCGGAGAGGGAAAAAAAGAAGGCATTATCCTCCTGAATTATAGATCGCCGCCTCGCATCATAACTCACGAAGGACAACACACAGAGAGTGGACCGCTTCCCACGACTTTTTCCCGGATAATCAGGAGAATCATTCAGGAAGCGAGAAAATCCTGAGCTCGTGTCATATTTCAGGAACAGACGGGAACTAGGATTGAGAGTTTGAAAATCGCAGTTTTCATTAGAATCAAGATTTAGTGATTCTCAGAGGCGAAGTTCAGGGACTGTTAGAAGAAAAAAAATCTTGCAACTAAATTTATTTTTTTGCACATAATATGACTATATAAAGTAAACATGCGAGAAAATGTTCATAAAATCTTGAACATGTATCATAAAAAATGTTTACAACATGGTTATAAATTATATGTAAGAGGATGCGTGTGTTTATTAACATGACACTATAAAGCAACATGACGGCTATTGGCAAAGGACCTGAACGAAATCTGAGCTGCCTCTTTGCTCTCCTAACTTCTACACCATACCACCCAAGGCCTTTGAGCCTCCTTTTACAAGACAGATCTTCAGCAGCACTAGAGCTAGAACTCATGACACGTCGGCAATGAGTTTGTGACCATGACCACTAGGCTATAGTCGTCACCAAAGGGGGCGAGTAAAAAAGTAGTACCATAAATAAATTTTAATTCTTTTATAACCTCTTAAAGAGTGATAAAGTCAAACATATACATATTCGGCTATTTCACGATGAAGGTTTATAAGCTACTGCTTGCTTACTATGATGCGATTGCTAAAAAAACTATCTACTACGCCGCAAAGAGTAATGAAATTTAAGTGGTTAAGATATTGTGAATAAGGCATCATATAAATTCTTTTTAAAAAAGGTAACAAATATAGATAAAGTTTAAGCGAGCTTTACTAAATATTTGAATTTTAATGGTACATAGTTATAGCACGCACTGGAAAAATTATGTGAGGCAAAAAGTGTTAAATTTAAACGTTCCAATCTAACATGTAATAATTTTTCAAGTTTATCCAAAATAGTCAATCATTTAAAAAAAATTATATTTTATTGTTAATACTTTAAAAACAGAATAATTTTATAAAACCGGTTCATTATAAAGTGAAAAAAAAATTGTACATTTTTCTTCGAATAATATAATACTCATGCTTTTTATTATGTCCTACATTTTCTTTAAAATATACAATGAAACTTCTACAATCATTTGTAAATTTTATTATATAGAATGTAGGACATAAATGGAAACAAATGTAGATTTTTTTGCTTCTAATCAAAAACGGCAAGGATCTCCCACAATCTTTAAAGTATAAACAGAACCGCCCCCATAGACCGCGGCACCAACCCCCGCCCCTGGAGACATTATATCGCTGAATATAATCTCGAACGAAGGCGACGGTAACAATTTTAGATTTTCAGTTTACTCTCGCATACTAATTCAAAGGGGGTTGGGGAAAGGTGTGTGGAATGAAATATTTTAAATCCGCACACCGCTAACTGATGCTGACACTCCAATCCCGATTTTCCGGGAGAATATTCTACTAAATAACCACCTCCCCATTAAAACCAGGGCTGGAAATTTTCAGCCGCCCCAATCTCTTTCGGGGCACGCGGTTAATCTCGTAACGAACTGGTAGGGGGGTAATGCAGGTGACGTCGCCGGGGCGGAGGGGGTCTTAACTTTACCAGATTCACGGGCAGAGCAGCTTTCCTATTAATCGGATTAAAAGCGCGTGTTTCTCTGGCACCCCTATCCCTTCTATGATTTTGAGAGAAGATGTATGATAATAACTTCCCTGCGGATACTGGGAAGGATGGAATCGATCACGACGGAGGATGACCACTGGTTAGTTTGAAAATGTTTATAATTTCGAAGGAAGGGCTGTATACCGTCTTTGTGTCAGTATTTCGTAATGTAAGAAATTAATGGTACAAAAAAAAAAAAAAAGAGATGAAAAAATTTATAGCAGTAAAGCGTGAGAAGAGACTATAGTGCAAAATTTGTGAATCTTAACACTTTCAGATGGGACTATAAAACACATTCAAATCTCAACGGTTCACCATATTGAAACTACCACCATTTAAAAAACTTAATGCATGTGATGAAAAGTGAAACACTGCAATTAATGCAAGTATTTAATATCAAATATAAAACAATACAGTGTTCAAATATTTCTTTTGAAAATTTCAGAATCATTGTATCCCCCCCATAAATTGCAAGAAATATAGTTTAATATGCTGCTTTAGTGTGTGGAAATTACCAACTTCTCAAAAAAAAAAGTAGGAAACATTTCTTTAACCTTAAAAGCAAAGGCATATTAACCAGCTATATGGGTTGGCGACTATTCATCTGAGTTACCGCCAACATTAACACTGATGAAATAATCCGATAAGATAAATTCTCGACAACAATGTGATTTGAATTTACGTCGCCCTCCGAAGTCACACGAGGGCTATTGGCAACCAACGCACCTGAATTTTGAACTAAGGTCAAATGAACGGCACATGAGCTGGCACTCACCCCGCGCGTCTCCAAACTTAGAACCTCCCCAAATTTAAGGTTTATCAACCTTACCACACGACAGGTCTTCAATGGCACTAGGTTTTAAACCGGTAACACGATAACGTCTGATATGAGCAAGCTAGCAATGAATGACCACTCGGATACTGCTCTGACAAACACACAAATAAAAAGTTAAAACTGATGAAATCACATTATAATTTATTTATAACAACCTGTGCAGTTTAAAATTTGAGGTGTTTTCTACGTCTTGCTGTGTTTGCTTCATAGTCCCTATTGTACGACAAGTAGCGTCATATAACTGCATAATATATAGCGAACAATATGTTATTCTGATTAAGAATAAAGTGAAGTGACCTCAACTGGTAAAAAATTATCTAAAACAGTACGAGATTAAGAGAGATCTTTCGAAATTCAAGCACATGCTGAAGACTTTCAGAATACCGCCACAAACATGCAATCCGTCGGTCTCTTGTGTGTGTGTGTGTGGATCAAACTAGGCTAATACAGCCCTTTAAGTGCACAAATTGTGATGTCATAAACGCCATTTCTGTATCAGGGGCGTAGCTACCGCCGTATCAATGATCTGGGTCCACCAAGCTACAGGGGCCCCAATGTGTGCAATCACAATCCCACTAGTAAGGCTCCCATATCTAAAAAAGTGCCCCAAATGAATTTTGATACAGGGCCCCTTCAGAGCTAGCTACGCCAGTGTCTAGTATATAAATTTAAAAATTCATAACTATGTATATTTCCAATAGTACACAAAAACATTTAAAAACGCTTTTCTCCCTCCTGGTAGATTTCAGCATCATAAGTTACTAAGCTTTTGACATTACAGAAAATATACCATCGGATTATATACGATAAACCAAAGCAATTGAAAAATCACAGCTTTCGAAAATACAAACTACTAATTTCAAATTATGAATTAAGAACAAATGTAAAGTAATACCCAAAGGAATTTTAACAAAGTGCTGAATTATGTCATTTTTCCCTCTTTCCCCTTATCGTTCCTTCGAACCCAATAACCCACTTTCTACCTTCAGTTTATGCCTTTCCATCCGTGTCTTTTCCTCGTCACCGAAAGTTGTTCGTCTCCTTACTCACACGTGACGGACTTTCCGGTCCAGAACCTTTCCTCCTACTACGGTCCGATGCCTCCCATCGACGGCTTATGAATCCAGAAAGCTCCACGAGTTACTTCGGGACAATTATAAAATTAAACAACGCGAAACGCGGCCGGAAAGACACGGAAGATCTTTGACGTTTCCAGTTGATGTCTTCGAATGAATTTCAAAGTAATGTTGATAATTTTAAAATGCATTGCTGATCTGATTTTTCCCTACAGAGAGAACTAAGCTGTACTTGATACTAGCGCCATGTTTGGGTTCACATAAAGATAGAAAAAAATGGATGATTTTCAAGCAGTTTTAATTCCTGTGCATAAGTTATTTAAAAATCAATTTTAAAATAACTTAAAGGGCAGTATTACTTTTAAAAAAAAGATTCCGAAATAGCAGGCAGTGAGAAAATGTATTTACAGTATCAAAAACGAACAATTTGTTTTTGGTAAAAAAATATATTAATTTTTTTCAATATAATTCAAGAACAACCAATGAAATTAGCAAAGACGAAATATTTGCAAATTCACAATGGTTCAGAATGAATAAAAAGCAACCCCAAGAAAACTCGAATGTTTTTTTCAGTATTTTTTGGTTGTACATCTTACTTAGCTACAATTAGAATCCCTGGCGACAGGACTTTTAATTTCAAAGCAAAGCCTAGAGAATGCAGAAGTAGTCATAGCTAGAAATCTCAAACAACACGTTTCTACACCGTATGCACTTAAAATTTTTAGCTCAAAATGATTTAATGCTGTAATTTATAGTCTAAAATATGTCGTCTATGGCAAAATCCAATAATGAACTGAAAGTTTCAAATGCTATCCTGCTTCACACAGTAGGATCAATATAAATCTCAATTAAGTGAAAAGCTCAGATTTTAAGATACATTTAACCCTTAACGGGTTTGCCCGTACACTGTAAGGTCACTAATGCCTTTTTCTTTCAATCTGTGATTTGCACCTATTTTTATTTATTTTTTAAGAGATGCAATTTGCCCATGGTGCTAAAATACTTATGGTAAATTAATTATTAAAATACTTAATACTAAAATAATATGGCACTTTACATTTAGAACCTAAATACAATTCAAATTTCTTGAAAATGTAATCAAGTAATTGTATCCTTGCAAATTGCTTAATTCAGTGATACAAACCAAATTGTTTCAAATTTCACCATCTGTTAAGAAATATCTCTTTACCCTTAAATTAATAATAGCAAAAAGCTCATTTCGTCCAAAGCAGGGACAAAAATGTTCGAGGTCCACATCCCCCCCTAGCACGACGCTCACTTCCAATTACCCTGCAAAGTAACACAAAGAAAGCAAATCAAAAGCGGACACAGAGGAGGAAATTCCATTCGCGAGTTGTTTTCTCACAGCAGCAGCACTGCTACAACTCTGAAAAAGAATTTATTAAACGCCGTAAAAATGCAAATGGCGACATTAAAATTCATGCGGCTGGAACTAGTTGAATGAAAAAGATGAATAACTTCGCTTGCTTTCTCAATGGAGGTCCCTTTTTAATTTGCATTTCTCCCGCCGGCAGTGCTTGAAACCATAAGGTTCGTCGTAAAAGAAGAGAATGCCAAGATTCTGTTTTTCAGTTTAGTGTCGAGGTTGGTAACGATCAAACAAGACCGAGGCATTATCACACTTCTTCAAATAAACGCAAGGAAAAAAATATGGAAAAAAAAGGATTGTGGGAGGTTGTCCCGCCCCCAAATGATTATGAAAATCACAGTATAAGATACAGAGAAATTCTTAGATCTGCAGTCTAGCATTTAAATATTGGCAAAATACATATTTTAAGATTTTTTTTGCAAATTTATTTATTTGAGGAGAAAATGTTTAGTAAATATGATGAGATGTAACGAACGTTAGCTAAATCGTTCTCAATTTATTTTTAAAACAAAAACAAATTAATCAGTAAAATTAAATTGATAAAATATTTATTAATTTATGTAAGTTATATGGTGATTGTTGTTGAACTTGGCTACAAGAAGACTTCGTAATTTTGAATCAACGCTTTTTTTGTCCTATGCCCATCTTCGAATGTTTGGTAATAAGTCGACTAGCAATTCAACACAATTCAGATCGGTAAAAGTCACCAAAAGCACAGTCAACAACATTCAAAGAAATACAGTTTAAAATAGCAAGGCATATTTCGTCGTAATCTCCAGTCATGGTTACAAAGAAGACAGGAATCAGGGTCACATGATAAGGTCAACAAACACCAAAGATGAAATTAATATCCCATAAGTAATTACACCGGGGCAATCACTGATAGATCTCGTAATTTTGAACGAAACCTGATTAGATCTAATTTTCTTTGGGAGGGAAGGCGCTTCCAGATCCGTGGATCCCCCCCTGTATGCGTTATCAGACTGATAATCAACATTTTAACAGGAAAAATGTAATAAAGATATATAAGTATTAACATATATATAAGAGAGCATATACATAAGAGAGGGTATATTTTTTATGGTTCGATTTATTATTATAACAGTTTAAGAGCTATTGATCATGGATTTCGTAAACTTGAACCATGATTAAGAGTGTGACGATTCCCGGCGTGGGAACCAAGAGTTGTGACGTAACTGTGAATTTCCCGCCACACAGCTTTGAATCTGTATCTTTGTGGATCACCACGCGTGCATTTGCACCTGCAAAATTAAAATTATTGCGGGGTCCTGCCTTGGATCACCCCGGCAACCTTTGACACCACGAGGAACCCTTTTTCCGCCATTAGCCAGATGTAACTGGAAGCAAAAAGACGCCGGTTGCCGATCCCTGAAGTGAGCGAAGAGAGTAAGAGATGGGTCTGACAACATCCGTTGAGAGCGGACTCCAAAAGAAACTCCTCCCTCACAAACCACATCATTTGAACTCTAATAATCTTTTAATAAGTTTAATAACTTTAATCTATAATATGTAAATAGCTGTGACGTAAATAAACTAAATATTTAAATTAATCAATATCACGCTACTTATTAATCTCAAACGTCACAAGAGAAAGACACATGAGCTGCAATCGTTCTCCAACTTTCACACTACGCTGCGTGAGAAAGTGAAGAAGCGTGGGAAAAAGTCCACCTCGTCGAATATATATCTTGCAGCCCCTATCTGTCTACCGAGGTCCTATTTTTGAGATATAGGCAAGTTCTAATTTATATAATTTAAGACTATCTTCGCAAAGTGTACAAAATCTTGAACTAAACCCGGAACACATTTTCAGACAGAAAAATGACTCAATTTTAACGAAAATTCCCAACGTTGTAATTCACACATCTTTACCTAATACAGCGCTGCTAAAATTTCATAATATTTAAAAAATAAATAATTTTTTATTTTAATATGTAAAGGAATAGCTCATTTAGCACTACAGTATAGGGCTGGGGTGGCCAAATAGCGAGGCGCAATGCTTCTCTGCGTCCCGCCAACATAAATTTGTGAGCATTTTCTTGCATGAAAATTAACAGGAGTAAATATGGATGCAAGCTGGCTAATATAAACTTGCAGACTGTGATGAGAATTTCAACAAGTAATCTCACTCTTGATTTAAAAAAATTGTAGAAAAGTTGTGATAGGGTCCATTTGTCTCATTAAACTTATTCTAGAAATTAAATGCGAAATTAGCACAGTAAATAAACTGAATAAAACTGCCACTATTCTATTTAATTTATATTTATTGACTATTATACCTTTTCTGAGATGCAATGTTAACTAATGAATGTAATCATTTTAAAAAATAGGTGACCCTCCATTACCCTCCACTTCCACAATAAGGCCCTCGAACCCCCCAATGCCCTGGTATAGGAGCAAAAATGCGAAACAAATTTTAGAATTAAAAAAAAATAAATCAACTGCGATAAAAATTAGTACGATAAAATATGCTGCTCTAGATAGCAGTGGTCTCCAATCCCCGGTCCGTTGATCAAATACTACTGGTCAGCACAAGAAACACTAAATTATTTCCCTTTTATTTACTGTGGTATATTTTTCTTGGGTTTGGGCTACTTCTTACGAAAATCACTTTATATTCCTTGTTAAATCACTTTAAATTCATTTTTTGGTGTAGCTATATTTTATTCAGAAGTCACGATTAAATACAATTAAATTAAAATTATTAAATCAAAACAGTTTAAAATATAAAACAAAATTAACAAACGTTGACCGGTCAGCGACGATAAAAAGGTTGGGGAACACTACTATATAGGATAGCAAAACCAAAATTTAGCGTTAGCATTGTAGCACTTTTATATCTGAAAAAAATATTCCATAATCGGGTCTTATTCTTTGACAACACGCGAAGACATCTTAAAAGTAGGATGTAGCCTACATTCTTTATAAAAGACTAACATTAATACCTAAAGGAACTATTTTAATAAATCAGTTAAGATTTTTGCTATTGACGATGATATTGCCGTAGTCGCTTGGTCACTCAATGCACTTAAACAGGCCTTCCTTTACTTGGTGCGGAAGAAAATAAAATGCATCTAACCATAAACCAGAAAGCAAAAAAAAAAAAAAAAAAAAAAAAAAAAAAAATCATGTCAAGTACCAGTGTTAATGAGCCATATTTTGAAATAGAATACAGATTTGAAGCTGTCAATGGTTTGAGATAGGAACAGAACATAACATACTCAATGACATAACCCCAGAGATTCGAAATAGTCACTGCTGGTAACAAATGTCTTTATGGACTTGAAAAATATTTAAAATCTAATTTCATCAGCAAAAAAATATATATATATTTATTTACAAATCATTGGTAAGATTGTTCTCACATATGCTGCAGAAAGGTGGGCAATGACAGAGACAAGGAGCCTTGTTATATTTGAAAGAAGAGCCCTTGGAAATATTTTGGAGGCTTAAAATGGGATAATATTTGAAAAAGAACCAGTTTAGAAATTCATAACATTTTTATAGAACTAGATATTGTTAAATTCATTGCAATACAAAGGTTAGAATGGGCAGCACACCTGATAAGATTGGACGACAATCGAATCACCCACAGACAAAAAAAAAAGATCTTAGTAACCAGACCATATGGTACTCGAAAAAGAGGAAAATCAAGTCTCAGGTGGAAAGATTTGCCAGAGAAAGATGTAAACACTATTAATGTCAGAAACTGGAAAAGTCAGGCCAAGAACAGGAAAGCCTGGAATGTAATCCCTAGGAAGGACAAGACCCACTTTGAGCTGTCGTGCCATTACGGAAGGAAGGAAGCCCACATTCTGAGAGGTGTGGGGGTCACAATTTGAGATTCCTTCCTATAAACCAAGTGGCGCACACAAGGAGGGGGGACCCCCAAAACCCTTGTGGTTTTTCCCAAAATTGATTATAATTCGAAGTATATAGTACGTTCAATTTAATTAGAGATTTATTAATAATGATTAATTTTATTTATTAATGCTATTTATTCAATAATTAGTTTTTTACTGTTTTTTGTTCCCGAAAATCGACAAAATCAATAGGAGCATGATACAAAAATGGTGGACTTTCGACCCTGGACAACTCCCCTCCCCCTGAAAAATTCCTGTGTGCGCTGCTGCCCAAGATTATAATATTTCCCAGGAAAAAGTACTTCACAATAGAATTCTGTACTTATATATAAAATAAGAATCTTCAGAAAAAAACTTAAGACAAATTTTGTAAACTTTTATTACTCATAACAGTGGTACCTTATACAGAATCCTCAAAAGCAGAGACAATCTTTTGAGTACGCAAGCGCACAACACACAAATCCATCTCACTTTAAAAGAATCTTCACGTTTCAATGGGAGGATGAAAAAGAAGTGCAGATCTCTAGTATGACTGCGTCAAGCCGAAAGCTTCTGGCACGAGAAAGAGAGGCAGATGCTATCACGCACACAAGAGCAAAAAGTTATCTCTTATTAGCATTTGAAAGGGAAGGGGAAGAACTTGTTTACGTGCATCCCCCCTTCCTGCCTTCAGTGTGGGGCAAAAGCTTTCGTGCACAAGGAGATTTTCGAGAATCCTCGCACAGAAACAAACTCCTTTGAAAGAGGAAAGAACTCGGTGAAGAGAGAAAAAAATTAAGTAACTGCATAAGAGAGAAAGACCATTCACGATTATAATTCTTTTCGTTGATTGGTTAAGGCTTTCGCATAATAAAACAACCAACCAAGAGCACAACTCCATTTCTTCATTAATTTTGAAATCGTGACGTATGGAACATCATTGTCGTATAAAACTAACTTTCACTCTGAATAGTATTCGTTGGTAGAATTCATTTGAAATTTGAATGTTTAAAGATTCTTTTCATAGGTAAAGATAAATATATATAGATAGATTAGAAAAAGAATAAATATTTATAAGAATAAAAGAATATTTAATTCAGCGAAATCTATTGAAATATTTACATTAAAAAAGATCATTACTTTGCTGTACTGTTTACAATCTTCGTTGGTAAAATGTTTACTTTTCTACACACTAAATGACTGAATGTAAAAAATAAAATCAAAATTGACATACTTTAAGTTGTGGTTATTATAAAAGACGAATAGTACACACACATTTTTCTGTACAACAAATTTATTCAAGAACCCATTTATTTATTTATAAAAATTACTATAACAATTTTTCTAAATTTGAATTAACATAAGGATTCTAGGCCCTTACTCAAACTAAACCAAACTACAGTTTTATTTTAGATTTTCACTGATATGTTGTATATAGACAAGTCAATGACCGCAGGCAATGATGGTTCACAAAGTTTGAGAAGTCACTTGCGAAAATGATTTCAAAGTATTGAAAATTTCAGATGGAACAAACCATAACAGATTGGTGTCGGCTGTCACGTGCGGTTATTTTTTTAACACAAAAGTTATCCACAATACTGAGTTGGGCACAGTAGGCCTTGGCACTTCATGGGCTGTTGCGTCACTGAGTTAAGTCATTTACAAGGTCTAAAAAATAGGTCACCCTATCAATTAAGAGTAGAGAATACTTAGAAAATCAATTACATCTCTTTAATTTATATCATTTGACAGAATTTTATCCAGTAATGATAAATCTTCGACCGCTTTTTAATCTTCAGCTTTAATTTAAAAATATGACTTTTTCCTGTTACTAAGGGTCAAGTGAGTGAGCGTTCATTAATATTGTACCATTAAGCAACACCAAGGCTATTGGCGACGAATCTGGTAATTTTGAAGAAAGGCCAAAGAAGGACAATATCTGATCAGTCTCCCCCCTCCTTACGCCATTGTAAGAATTCTGAGCTACGACAGATTTAACTTGCATTAGCCCCTCTACACGGGGTTTCTTCACAGGCAATAGGGCTCAAACTTAAAAACACTCCGGCCACGAGTTCGAAACCATGATCACTAAGCTACCACGTTCATCTCGGAGGTAAAAACATTTTCTATAACTTTAAGACTTACCTTTTTTTGTAATTAAACACAACAAAAAAATTACCGCAAAATCCAGCGTATAAACTAAACTCAGTACCGCAACACCCCATGAGGGCCAAAATTTACTGTGCCCATCTCAATATACGAGACCATTGGGTGCTAAGGTGCATGAGTAGATGTCCCGATCAGGTGGTCAGCCAGAAGCGAAACCTCCAGTGTTTAGTCTCCAAGCAAGCTTGGTTCGCATTGAAAGGATGAAAGGTTGAGTGGACCTTGACCAGCCCGAGGATAGAACCGCGAACCTATGGTGTGTGTGGAAGCACAATACTCTACCACGTGGCCTTAAAATCCGGCATATAACACACACTTATACTTTCAAGTAGCATTTTTTACGCATATTCTCCGAATAACGCGCAGCCTCCTTTTTACAAAGAAATCTGAAATGTACGCATGAAATGCCCTTATGTTTTGAAATCATTTATTTGAGGTATTTTATCCCAGGCTTTTGAAAAAAATAGTATAATTCTGGAACTACAACCTCTTAAGTTGAGATTAGGTATGTTCTCTTTAATATAAACAGTAGTTCGATCTATGTAGAAGTCTAATTTTTTTTTATACTTCTCTTTTTTTTTTTTTTTTACTTTTAATTAAAGCTATCATTTTTATATCCGGCGTTTAACGCACACCCGTAAATTTCGGCCTTATTCTTCGTGTTAAAAGTGAGCGTCATACGCCGGATTTTACGGTACTTTTATTAAAAAAATTACATGTTTACACAATATTTTTCAATACTAAAAAAATAAAACACATTTATCTTAATAAAAAAAGTATAGACTTTTAAACCATTTGTTTCGTGTGAGTTTAACAACGAATGAAAGATAACAAGTACAAAGGAACAAGGTCATAACCATGACAACCCCAACAGGAAAAATTAAATTATAGCAAAATTATAAAAACATATCTAGAAAATAAAATATTTGAAAATAAAAAAAAAATTACTTGGACGCATATAAAGCGGAAATTTAGCTCTAATCCGACAAAAACTGCACAAGAAAAATAATATACTCCGATGATAAAAGGAATTTCGTTCCTTTTGTGCCGTGGATCCGGCTGGCTGTCAATTGTCATTTCGACATCAACCAGACGCCAAAAGCCACGGGCATTTAAGCAGCAGTCCGCTTGGCGAGATCCACACGAGTTGAAATGGTGCCAAGTGTGTTTGGATTGTATCAATTGCTGGCGAAGAAAACCGGCCTTTATTTAGGTCACTACCAGCCAGAAACAGATATGCGGATGTTTTGGAAGGAGCATAAATGCTGGGAAAAAAGAAAAAGATGCCAAATTTCTTTCTTTTCCCTCTGAATATCATTTACGGTTCTTAAGATGGCAGCAGCCATTTTTCATGAACGGGGTAGTAGGGGAAGAGAAAAACGGCAATGTTTTAAGTGAAGGAATAGACGGATATAATTCATTTTTTCCTTCAACCAGGTCGTGAAAAGTAAGTTATGGAAGTAGCAGAAAAGCATAAATCCTTTCTTCGAAGAGTCGATAGGAATGCGTTGGTACGTGGAGGTCGTTGGATGAAATACTGGTGGTTTTCACACGGAAGAGTATCCCTTTCAGAACTAGGGGAAATCACATAAATTTAGTTTCTATCAACGATTTAAACTGTAGTAAGGTTAAAAATGAATTCGAATAAAAAAAAAATTACTTTTTCATTTTAAAATTGCAATAGGTGCGAGAAGTCAACTGAAAAAGCAACTCGTACGGCACGTATTGCAAAGGGTTGGGCAAAGGGATAACTTTTTTAAAAGACAAGAGCTATTAGGGTCACTCATACAGTAATCATACATGGCGTGTTTGCATCTACCCACAAAGTATTTATTTATTAAATTTTCTATTACTAAGTGTCAACCCCTCTGAGCGTTTCGTTTCATGGACTACCCTGCAATTGTTTCATGCCAGCCGTTTAAATGTTTATTTCTGCTCTGTTCCCATAATCTTAAATAATTTTATATCAATTTGTTTAGAATATTTTGTTACTTAACCAGTAATCAAAACCTGAGGTAGCCGGTTAGGATGGTACTAACTTCATTGTTGTTGCAATAATTCAAAACTTTAAAATATTGATCAACTGAGCCCTGTATCAAAATTCCTTCAGGGCCTTTTTTTCGATGTGGGAGCCGTGGGACTGTAGTTACACATGTTAGGGCCCCTGTAGCTTGGGGCCCCGTATCGCTGATACGGCGGTAGCTACGCCCCGGCAACTGAGTGAAAAACACAAACAAAAAAAGCAATATAACAACAGCAGAACAAAAACAAGAAATTTCCAGAAATGTAGAGATGAAAGAGAATTTCAATTTTTTTCTCTTTCATGTTTACCATCTTCAGCAAATTTTACCATTTTTCATACAACGTAACTTAACCAGCCAAATATACAGTCAACCACTGCCTCATTGAAGACACCTACACTAATTATTTAATGTTCAGCAATGTGACTAATTATAAATAAACGCAGAAGTAAAACATGTTCTTAAAGGTGGGGGTAAAAACCATTCATAAAACTCCAAACTAGAATGAACTTCACAAATATCCTTAAACAACTTCAATAATGAAAAATAAAGTGCTAAGAAATATATAAATGTATTGAAGAAACGTTGAAAAATAAGCATAAAAAACATTTTAAATAAATTTACGGCGAAATTCAAATAAAACAAAAATAAACATGGGAACAATTTAGAAAAGTGGAAATAAAACAATATGGCTTATTATTTAAGATACTATATTCTAAAATAACTAATATATATATATATATATATATATATATATATAGGGCACTAGAAATCCCTTTGCAACAAACTACAAATTGTTGAAATAAATGAGAATTACATAAATATCCGGAAAGGTGGGGAAACATTTGAACCAACATTTTCTATAATACCACAAAGCTATCGAATATTTTACTAGCTAATGAAAAATTGTATTAATAAGACACTTTACATCAAATCCTGTTTATATTTTAATAAATTAAAAAATCTCAACTTATCTTAAAATATGGTTCTGATCATATTATTGAAAGATGCTATTATTAATCTGTTGATATTTTGTACAATATACATAAAAGTAGGGCTGCAAACCGGAACTGAACCGAAAACTGGAGGGGAAAAAAAAAACACATTTTGGTCGGAACAAAAACCGAATCGAAGAAAATTCCGGTTCGATATTTTCAGTCATTTTGTTACTGTAACCAACTTATCGATATTTTCTAATTAAACGACAACCATTATAATTATCATTACATGTGCGTTGTTTTCTCGATTTCCTGTTTTGATGTTCACCTGTACTTTTCTGTTTCAGTTTCGCATGAAGCTACTAGTAGAAGTTAAATTTAGCAGTTGAATGAACTAGAAAGTATACATAATTTTTTTTAATAAAAAATATCTGTCTGAGTTATACTTTTCGCATCTCGGTATGCGAAAACCTACGGATGTTAGATTGTTTAGATAGACAAACCAGAATCATGAATCTAGTTTTCAAATGCAGTCTTGATCATAGATAACAATGGCAATGCTTGCCGTTCTCTGCTCAGTGCTTGAATCGTATATGCTGGTTAATTGTATCAATTCCCAAAGTGTAATAATAATAAAAAAAAAGAATAAAATTTCCTAAATTTTTATAGAATCATACTTTTAGTGCAAATAAGAGTATACACAACATAACATTATTCATTCGGAACTGAATCGAAAAACGTTATTTTTAGCGGAACGAAAACCGAAACTGTGACCAATATATTTTTTAGATGAAGCAGAACGAAAAAAAAAATTACGGTTCGGAACCCTGCATTAAAGTTACGATATTTTGTAAGGTTTTTTCTCCCCCAATATGTGAATGAATATAACTAAAAAAGAATTAACCTTGTGTCGTCTGGATCAAACATGGAAAGAGGGATTCAAGGTTTAAAAAAGTGGAGAAAACCTGCTTCGCGTATTATTTAAAATAATTATTCTTTTTAAACAGGATGGACAAAAGTTCAAACAGCAAAATATTCTCAACAATTACAGTACTATGTGTTACGCATCATTTATGGTGTTTATAACACAATACCTCTATAATAGGATATAGTATATATAAAAGATGATAGTTTTCTTTTAAAACGGTTCATTAAAAAAAACCAACTTATTCAACCTGAATTCAGGAATTCAAAGCAATTTCGAAAATCAAAGCATATTTTAGATAGATTTCTAATAATCAATGCCATCAATAAAATAAAACTTTTGAGAATGGTTGTAAACATCGCACTCGATGGCAACGTAAGAGCTATAATAAAACTTTAGAAAAAGGTCACGTGATTTAAAAATTGGCTAAACTAATTTTTTTCTCACGGTTAAAATTAGTAGAATGTGCTTATACCCTCAAATAACGAAAACATTGTTATGTAACCTTATATTATTTGCAGAAAGCATATATTTTTTCGTTATAATCCTTTACTACTTCAAAAGTGCGCTTCGTTATTCATTTGTGTATACATCATTTAAATTGCCGTACCAATTATACGCTAACACTCACCATTTAAAATTTAATGGCCACAAAGAACGCAACAAATTGTGCTCACATTCTGCATATAAATAATATATATGACATCCATACTTCTCACTTAGCAGGAAGGAAATAGTTGGCGCTGCTATCGTAAATAATCAATCATTCAATAATAATATTCGAATGTAATACTCTGCGGTTTTATGAGTTCAAAAAATAATTAGATAGTTATCAGCAAGATAACACAAAATTTGAGTGAAATCAGTGGAATTTATACTTGGGATTTAAAAGCAACTGCAAATATAACTCGATTTTAGGAGTTTTATAGTATAAAATCTATTAAACAATGGATTTAATCGTTTATTACTGTTGTACTCAATGAGAAGGTTATTCGAGACTGATTTCGCAATTTTAAACCACCTTCAAACAGACCAAAAAAGACATGTATGCTGGCATAGTATTCTCTAAATTTCCACAGCATGTCCACGCAAAGACTTGATTTTAATGTTATCAAAATATGTACCAAATACACAAAGAATTATTTGATATAAAGTGCGATGATCCAATGAGAAAATTCTTTATAATCACACACAGCCATTTTAATTTCTTCAAAATAATACAAACAAGTTAAGAATTTATTCGTGGACAGGATTGGAACAATTTATTTCTTTTAAAGATGCAAAAAAAAAAGTTGAAATATATCATAGTGCATATTAAAAGCTCTCTTCAAAAATTTTACATTAAAGTGAAATTAATATAAGTATGCTTAAATGAATTATTAAAAAAACTCGCTCGAAAACTATATTTCAATTACTTTAAAAGCTGTTATAATTCAAATTCGTGTGTCGTTTTATTTTTTCAATTAAAACACGATACATTAAAGTAACATTATCTCCTTTCACCTATTAAACTAAGTTTCACGCTGCTGCACGCTCTCGTGGGTTTTCAGATGTAATGAATGACATGACCTTGAAATGCCCTTAATTTTCACGCGTCAGCAGCTCACATCACCTGTTAGTCGTAATTCCTCGCATAACATCAAACCGCATTAACAAGCAGACGAATTTAATAATGAACTCATTTATTTTTAACCTCAAAAACACAATGTATTTTGTTGACATTTAACAAAAATATTGTTAAATGGTTCTAAAATCCACGCAATAAATCTAATATTTAAAATTGCAAATTAAAATGGTCACAAATTTAGCTATATTAACACCAAATGCAAGCATTAATGATAATAAATACAAGATTAATCAATATGGGGGGAAAAGTCATAAACAAAAATGTTTTCCACAAAGAGAATTCAATACAAAGGGATTTCGTAGAATTCAAAACCCAAGATGAATGCTTACCATGAAAGCTACAATTTAATTTTCGAATACATTACTTAATATTGAAACGGGCCTTATGATAAGTAAAAGTAACTTACTAAATTTAATAAAATATTCTCATCTAAAAATCATCCCATAAATTTGAGGCGCGTCACGTTCTTAAAAGTACGACGAATTTCCTTTTGAAGATCTTTCAACATACAGCATAGAACTTGACACTCTCAAAAGGTTTTCAATATATATATATAACAAGGCATCGTTTTTTTTTACTATACAAACAATGCAATAAAATGTAGATCAGATTATAACTCCGAGTCATAACTCGAACTGTGGAATCATTTTTCACGAATTTTTATTTTACAGAGCAGTAACGAATTAGTAAGTAACGGCAAACGATTTACAACATATTTTTTAAAAATGATTCGCAGATAAATTTATAAACTAAAAACACACAACGGTTTCTTAAGTTACTGATTAATCCGCACCGTAAAACTTATATTTTTCAAAAGAAAACTATTACTATATTTATCTTAACTATTTTCCACTGGACATAAATTCTGATACCTTACACTGAATTCACAGCCGTTAAAAAAATTACTTCGTTTGCACACTTTAAAATTACCATAATAGAAAAGCGATACGTATAAATCACAAAGAAAAACGAAGATGTTTAACTATTATCCATGTAACACTTCATTCAATCTTTGAAACAGTTGGTCATAATATGAATTAACTTCGATAGTTATTGAAATTTTATATTAACAAAATAATAATAAAATCGATTAGTTATTTTAGTCCTCTCCTAACTTTCACTTAAAGTTTTATTATAATATTTAAATAAACCAATAATAAATGTGTTATATTAATTTCATACGTTTTAAAACTTAAAAACAGATGTTGAAACAAATTAATTAAAGATAAACAAATTAAAGGGACCGAGTTCTTTGCTTTAAATACTGTATACTAATAATCTGTACGTGTTAAAAACTATAAGTCGCATTATCTTCGCCATTTTCAAATATTCTGCATAACAATGTTAAAATACGGTTGAAAAATACTGTTCCAGATAAATCCCCGAGAACCTGATACATATTTATCAAAAGATATAAGCATTTAATTTTAAATCTTATTCTTCACCAATATTCGCCTATACAGTCAGCCACACAATGATAACAGGTGGCTTAGCATTCATATTTCGCCAACAGGGCAAAAACATCGATGATAAAATAGTTAACTGTTGCCATAACAGCAAATTGTAGAGGAAGAACAACAGACAATATACTTCAAATAAAAGAAACAAACTAGAAACTAAATCAATTCATACATACCCAAGGGGGAGAAATTACTCACAACCTCAGAAAAACAAGCCATACAAGTTTATGAGGGCGAACTAAATACATCTGAATGAATATTTAATTCACAGAAACCTAAATTAGATTCGATGTCATTAATCATGGCAGAAGCGGAGATTTTTTCCGAATTTAGACTTGGTTATCATTAGTAACTGACATATTTAAACTCGTGAGTAATTCCTTAACGCATAACCAATCCAAAGAGAACGGGAAAATGTAACTGTGTTATGTAAATCAGTGATGGCTTAATACACACAATAAATGGTGCGTTGGGTTTGTTTACAAATTTCATCTAGCATATATTTTCATCGATGTTTAATATTCTTCCATCTCAAACCATATAAAATATATTTATAAAACTTTAATAAGATATACGATACTTCCCATCAAAATATATAGTTGAAATTATTTTAAAGAATCCTCAGATTGCGTGAGTTTTCAGATTTTGTTTGATAAAAAGACTACTTGTAAATAATATAATTATACCTGTACGCCATTATGGTATATAAACAGTTATAAGTACTTCATAGCAGAAGTAATTAACTTTAAAATTACGTTCCCAGGTGGGTAAAGATCCACTTATTATTAAGTTTAAGGTTTACCAAGGTTTATTTGAATTTTGACTCGGTAATTTTCAAGTAAATATCGCGTTGTAAAGTTGCGTTTAAAGCGTACTTATCTTTCGAATACAAACAAAAACACGCGTTTTCAATTTATTAAGGTTTTGAAATAATTTATATAGAAGATACTTCCTTTGAAACGGTTTAAAAAATAAATATATCTCGCAAAAACATATTTCATGGAATTACACTAAGTTTCTTTTTAACTTCTCAATTCAAGAACTAACATCCGCTCACAAAATCCCACATAACCCTGATAAACATACCTTTTATTCATGGAATCGCACTAAATTTCTTTTAACTTCTAAATTCGAGAACTTGCATCCGGAAAAAAATCCTTTTATTGATACTTCCATAAATATAACACAAAAATCAAATAATTATAGAACAAGGAATTCGCACGCGCGCGAACGAGATTTGATTAATCTGCCGGAACAAAACATTTACAGTTCTAACATATGTTCGTAAGCAAGTGAAAGAGAATGTTCGTTTTACAGTGCAATGGATAAGAATTCACAATACATTAATTAACATTTGAATTTGTACTGTATTTAAAACGAAAAAAGAACTGAGGTACATATAGGTCATATATTTGCATAATGATCAAAAATTACCACCAACTACTCAACTTTTTAGAAACAGATGTTCGCTATTAATGCAGCACGAAATCCTCAGGAAATAAATGGCCAGACTCATTTTTATTATTTGTTTTTAAATCTGTTGATGGAAAAGTGACTCATAATCTACAGCTTTATCGCATACCGATTGTGTTTACAAGTCAGAACTTGTTCCATCTACCCAAAGACAAGTCGAATTTGCGAGAGGGGGAAAAAGCAGGTTTCTTAAAGTCTGCACAAAAAACTTGCGATATTTTCAAATCATCACTTATTGGTGAAGGAATTCTGAAAGCTGTTGCAATATATAAGTAAAATGGATTCTGGATTTAAACTTGTATTAATAAAAATCGGTAAACTTGTACAGCAAAAGTCGTAAAAAACATTAAGGCCTCTTATTTAACAAAGTCAATAAATATCGAAAAAAGTTTACAAAATGGAGAAATTTGCAAAACAGAGGTTCATAAAATGGTAGTCCGATTACATATGGCATTAATTTCTTTACTCAAGAATGACACAACTAGTAATTGAAACTATATATTAAATGGTTAATTCAATATAATTTTTTCCACGGCACTACATGTTCATCGGTTATATCAAATTTATTTTTAACAAACAATAAAATTGATGATTGTCACATCCAAAATGAAAACTTTTGAAACATTATTATAAATGACGAGAAAATATTAAATTACATAGATATATATCTATAGCCACCACTTTTTCTTGCATATTTCGCCAAAATGTTAACGAAATAAAGATCTTTTTCCTCTTATATTAAAATCTAACAATTATAAGAAATATAGCAAAAGTCAACAACAGGTGCAAAGTATGATTTTAATAATACACAGAAAGAAATCCATTATTTCAAAGTTTTCATTTTGTATAACTAAAAAGAAACGTATAGTTGTTTTAAAAAGGCTTTAAAAAAACTTCCGAGATATAAAATTGGAAAACATTAATTTCAAATAAGGCAAATAAACTGCAAAAGTATTACATAACACAGTAACACCTGTTCGATTTGCACTACTGTTGACGAAATTCCATAGCTGTTGTTGACAATCTGACTTATGATTACGTTATTAGTACGGAAAACCAATTCATAAACTGCAACATTTTATATATTTAAGTTGCTGACAACTGATTTCTGAAGCAAATAAGCAGTGTACAACGACCTTTCATGTTTTTTGTGAAGTACTAATCTGATCTATATGCATATAATATCAAAGACATTTCTAGTCAAATAATTTTACTGAAGTTAAGTAAATATTCACGACATTTCAAAAATATATAACACCCTTTAACGGAGGAAGAATTTAGTCACATCAGGACAATCGAACAGGTGTCAAATAAAAATAAAATATTTTCTTCAAACTCACCTTTTGACAGCTGACGTAAAATCCAAATAAAAACCGTAATAAAATCCAGATTTGTTGTTGAGTAAGCGAACGAAGTAAAAGAAAGAGAGCACAAGCCGAGTCGGTTCTTCCGAGATAAAAAAGAAACGCGAACGAGTTCAAGCACAACGAATCGAGACCCGAAAAAATTGATGAATGAAACGCGCCGATCCGGATCCGTCGCCGATGACTACACTTCAGATGAAAAATCCAACAGGCAAGGCGGCCATCTTCATTCCGGTGTCACCGGTCCGTCGCTATGGCAACGTAAACGCGGTTCAACGCCGAGGGAGGCCATGTTCGCGTTCTTTTTTCAGCAGCAGCGGCCATGACGATGCATTTCTTTTCGATGGAAGGCGTTCGAACAAAAAGGAACTTCAGTAGGGAGCAGCCGATTTCAGCAGAGTTCTGTCTTGTCAGACGATGCGATAAGCACTGCAGCAAGACGGCGCAACAGGCGGCCTTCTGACGTAGCGAACTATGCCGTCCCCCACCGTGACGTGAGAGGAGATGACGCATGCGGAATGTGGCGCCATCTATTGAAGGAATGCAAATTCACCTAGGTTAAAAGGAATTTTGGGACGCTGCCAAGTACACAAAACCGGCGAATGTTGCTACAAATCAAATGTCAAGGAAAAGATGTTTCCTTCTAAAAGGATTACGGCGTTTGTTGATGAAAGCTAGCGATTTTATAGAGCTGTTTGCTCGAAGCATAAACCTTCTTCGACAGTTAAGAGTTTTCTAAAAATTAAATTCAAACATTTGAATATTTTAGTCACGAAACTGAAACCTTATTGAGAGATCGGTAAGAGTAATGCATAATTAATTCATGAGTGAATATCCTTAATTGAAAATTTCTGTTCGCTAAGTGAGAGGGAGGTTATTACTCTGGTGCAGTAATTATGGAAAATTGATCCGCAATTAAATTTAACTTCAATAATCCAGGTGTATTGGATCAATTACTAGAAAGCTCATAATTAGTGAAAATATTGCGCTTTAAATCTATGTGCGAGACAGATTAGATAGATGAAAATAAAATTAAGAATGGAATTTATCAATTTCGTAAATTTATACAAAAGCAATGAAACAAACTAGAATAAATGTAAATATTAACTATACAAACCTTTTACACATGCACTAAACCGTATTGTTGCTATAGTTATAGTTCAATTTAGAGATATTTCCGTGTCTTCGTTTTTAAAGATGAATTTATAGCAAACATTTTGTTATTAAATTTTAAAACATTTTCTAATATATATAGCAATGAGAAGAGATTGGATTTTTAACTTAATGCAATAAGAAGTAATGATTGTGGAATATAAAATAATTACTACTTTTTCTTAACGAACGTAGAACGATAAACAGACACAACGAATCTAAGTATCTTTTTCGGGTAAGGAAGATACACGATTTTTTTAACGCCTTAAAAAAATAACAAAATTTCTTTTTTTTAAAAAATAAATTTTCAAATTATTTGTATTTTATTTCACTAAAAACTATACACATATAAGGAAACTTTTAGTGGTGCATACTATGTCGCATTTTGTCGTGGCGAGTGATAGATTTTAATGTGGCGAACCAAAGGTAGGGCGTGGCCGATGGCAAGTGAATGATTGTATATTAGATACATTTTCTATGTTGGTTGATGTTACGTATTCAATACTATTGATGAGGCAATTTGGAACATTAATCCAGTTTATTCACATCTTAAAAACACATAAACATAAAGCAGGACGGCATTACACGTAACTGAGACACGCGGAAGCCGGCTAGCTACATGATAGGCGAGAGCAGTAGAGAAGAGAGCGCGCGAACGGATGATGATGTCAAAAGGTGTCTAGGCTGCGCCAGCAGCCTTCAAACCTCTATCTGGAACTTCGGTTGACTTTGAACGGAGGTACCTAGGCTGCGCCAGCAGCCTTTAACCCTCTATCTGGAACTCTGATGTTCATGGTTTTGGAAACTTGGGTTAGAAGAGGAGGGCGTGACTTCGGAGGAGGTGGTCCAATGGGAGTGCAGGAGACATCGGCAGTGGAGGTGATCTTTGATTGGAGGTTGGAAGTGAGCTTTTAAGATTGAATTCATGTACTTTAGAAAAATTTGGAATAACGAGAATTTTGATAAATATTAAGCGAGAATTTAAAATATTTAGGAGAGAAATTTAAGGTTTAAAAGATAAGGGGAGGGGAATTTAAATTTTGTTCATTATCGCTTCTGCCAGTAGGCAGGTTTTTTCTTCGTCGGAGCTTGCAGTTTTAAATTTTGAGAGAAGGCCGAGAATTTTAGGATTTTTCTTAAGAGTTCTAAAACTTGAGCTCTATCTGGAACTCTGATGTTCGTGGTTATAAGCTTGGGTTTGAAGAGGAGGGCGTGACTTCAGGAGAGGAGGTCCAATGGGAGTGCAGGAGACATCGGCTTTGGAAGTGATCGTTGATTGGAGGACGGTAGTGAGCTTTTAAGAGTGAAATCATGGACGTGGGATAGAAGTTTACTTTTAAAAATAAAAAAAAGAAAGTATTGATAGATAATAAGGGGAGGATTTTACAATTTTAAAAATATTTAGGAGAGAATTTTTTAGGTTGAGATATGTAAGAGTAGAGAAATTTAGACATTATTCATTATTGCTTCTGCCAGTAGGCAGGTTTTTTCTTCGTCGGAATTAGAATTTTTAAATTTGGAGAGGAAATCGAGGATTTTAGGGTTTTTCTTAACTAATTTTGAAATAAGATTAAAGAGCTCTAAAACTTGAGCTAGATCTGAAATATTGTCTTCTTGGCTAAGAAATTCACGTGGGGAGTCTTCCTTTTTATTATTATTATTTTCGGGTGGGGTTTGGCTGGAGATTTCCCCACTAACAACGTTGGCGAAGGAAATTCCCTCTTTGGTCCATTTACTGACGAAATTTTTCTTTTTAATTGGGTCTGTAAAAGCGGTTCCTTTCTTAGGCTGGGGGAATTTGGGCATTTTGTATAACACATGCCGAGTGACCGAAGTTCCTGGCAGTTAATACAAAATGGGTTTGTTAGTCTCTCTTTGATGTGGCAGTTCTTGGTGGCGTGCTCTTTTCCGCACTTTAAGCATCTCGGCTTCATGAAGCAGTTCGCGGCTGTATGGAAAAAGTTATTACAGTTGAAGCATTGGGTTGTTCCTCTAACGAGGTAACCTTCTACTTTCACCTGTAAGTAACTCAAGTGGGCTAGATCAAAAATTTTGCTATTATTTGCATTTAGCGGGAGAATTACTAGAAAATAGGGGAGTTCTTTTTTAGTTCTTTTTGAAATAAGTTGCGTGCAACTATCTATAATGAAACCTTCATCGGCTAAGTCTTTTGTTATATCTTCTATTTTTGAGGAACTAGGGAGGCCTTTCATTACTGCTTTAATCGGTTTATCAATATTGCGTTTAATAATATAGAATTCGAAATCTTTATCCGACTCCAAGAAGTGGATAAGATTTCGGTATTCTTCGTGATCGTTAGTGAACATTTTAACTACATCATTAACTGTTCTATTTCTAATATTGGGGAATTTTTCAGTAATGCATTTAATTTGTTCTCTGAAATTATTTTTAATTTTTAACATGATGGGGTGGGGAAGTTTTATCTTGGGAGTAACTACTTCGATAGTTACTTGATTTGTATTCGGGAGTGGATGTTCAACATCCTGTTCTAAATCAGAGAAATTGTTACTCGTTACTATGGGGTCCTGGGTTGAGGTGGGGGAGACAGGCCTAGCTCTCTTTTTAGGGAAGATAAACTCTTCCGTGGATTCCTTGCCTTTATTTTTACGCTTTTTACATTAACTTTTTATTCTTATTACCTTTACTATTGGTTTTTAATTCCGGAGGGGGGACTTTTAAGTTAATTTCCTCGACTATCGAAGTAGTGGGAATTTTATGCTCATTGCAATCAGTTCTGGTGCATGGGGAGGGTTTTAAGCTCACTTACCATTTCCTCCTTTCTCTTGATCATGGCTTGTGTGCTCGTCAGGTAGAGTTCTTTGAAGGAATTCTGTGGGCTGAACGAACGTCCGTCGTGCAAAGACATATGCAGGGCTGAGATACCTGTAACGGCATCTCTAAGTTTCTCGCAGGCGGCAACTTGAGCTTGTCTCGTTGGCGAAACTTCCATATTCTCGCTAAAATCACTCATGATTGTCGGTCCGGTCGTGAAGATCAATCGTGCGTGGTCTCCATGAGAGCGCGCGATTTCCAGATCTCGGTATTTATAAGCAACGGGACGTCACGTGATTTTAGGAGGTGGATGGAGATAGTTTCTTCAGTCCCCGGTAGGCGGGTAACCAATTAAAATAATTACATGGCTGTCCTGAAGGACTGGACGTTAATAATTTAAGAGCTATTACAGAGTATTGGAATTATTACATACATAAATGATATTAATTATTTTTCAAAAAACAGATTTGAATTTTTTGGAAGCAAATCTATTAACCGTAAAATCCGGCGTATAACGCGCCCTTTTAACACAAAAATTAAGGTCGAAACTTAAAGGTGCGCGTTAAACGCCGGGTATAAAAACGATAGCTTTAAAAATAACAAAAGAAATGTGCTTAAAAATTTTTTTTTACTTTTATATGTATCGAAATACTGTTTTTTAAAAGAAATGACTCGTCTTATGAACTAAAGGAGTTGAAGTTCTAGAAGAAAACTATTTTGTCACAAAAGTCTGGGATAATACCTCGAATAAATGACTTTAAAACATAGGAGCAATGCATACAATTATTTCAGATTTCTTCGTAAAAAGGGGGTGCGCGTTATACAGCGAATCCACGAAAAAATTAAAAATTTAAGCTTGAAAGTATAGGTGCGCGTTATATTATATGCTGCATTTTATGGTGGCAGCAATGTAAAGTTCTCAACCACTCATATCATTCGCTTTATGTCTAATTAATAAAAAGAATTGAAAAATTTGATGATCTGTATGAGAGATTATAATCCTGAATTGAGTTGATTTGTGATGGGCCATGATAAATTTCATAAATATCATAATAAATGTTTCCTAGGCGGTTTATTGGAATAGGACCATTTATTGTTGAAAAAAAACGAGCAACATTTTACATAACAAAACACCTTCCCGAAGGCTTATCAAGTTTCACTTTTTTTTATAATCCAAATCCCCTTCGGTTGTTACTTTTTTCTCAAGTAAAAGCATGTATTGTCATCAGAACCTGGGCTGCGATAATAATCAAGGCCGCAGAATCCCAGTGGTCACGGTCGCTTTGTTATGGCCGGCGTTTTCGATGAGGGATCTTCAAGCGCCACCAGAACTTATCCTGGTGTGGCACCTGAAGATCCCCTCACCCGACATGTACAGAAACTGTCGCAATCTAAATCTGCCGAGGTTCGAAGTCCTAACGAAGGCGAGGTTTGGAAATTTTGAGAGGAGTGCCATCCCAGGTGTTCCTCCGCGGGATTTGACAGACGCAAGTTCTGTCTCTAATAGCCCTCATTTTGCTTCATTGTGCGAAGTTTATCAAAAACCAAAACCAACAAATACTAATTAAAAACTATGTATTCAGGTACATTACCCAAAGTTAAACAATAGCTTTTAAGCGTGGAACATTAAGGTAATATCTCACGTTAGATATAATATCAGTAATAAAAAAGTAAAAGGTGTTTTTTTGAGAGGTATAGAACTTTAAACTGCAATAAAACAACGATGTATTATTCGATTGACATGAACTTTTTTTTATTCGAAAGATAATCTTGTAGTATTACATTTTAAATATGATGTCTGGCATAGGACTGCCACGGCTGGCTCGAATGTAGTCCAATCTGGACGTCCAATTTTCGATGACTTTTTCCAACATTTGTGGACGTATATCGGCAATAACACGGCGAATGTTGTCTTCCAAATGGTCAAGCGTTTGTGGCTTATCCGCATAGACCAATGACTTTACATAGCCCCACAGAAAATAGTCTAGCGGTGTTAAATCACAAGATCTTGGAGGCCAATTCACAGGTCCAAAACGTGAAATTAGGCGGTCACCCAACGTGTCTTTCAACAAATCGATTGTGGCACGAGCTGTGTGACATGTTGCGCTTCTTGTTGGAACCACAGCTCCTGAACATCATGATTGTTCAATTCAGGAATGACAAAGTTAGTAATCATGGCTCTATACCGATCACCATTGACTGTAACGTTGTGGCCTTCATCGTTTTTGAAGAAGGATTCCACCAGCCCATAAAGCGCACCAAACAGTCAGTTTGTCTGGATGGAACGGTGTTTCGACATACACTTGTGGATTAGCTTCACTCCAAATGCGGCAGTTTTGTTTGTTGACGTAGCCATTCAACCAGAAGTGCACTTCATCGCTAAACAAAGTTCTCTTATGAAAATCGACCATTATTTTCGAAATAAAATTGCACAATTTGAAAGCGTTGTTCAGGCGTGAGTCTATTCATGATGAATTGCCAAACCAAACTGAGAATAAATCACTTGACAGCTGTTAAATCGGTCGCCATCTTGGAAAGTAATGCCAACTTAAACTTCTATACCTAAAAAAAAAACTCTGTATATCTACATCATATTCAACTTAACAAACATATATTGAAAACAAATAGATCATTTGGATAATTTTTAATTCATTTAAGACAGAGGCGTAGCTACCACTGTATCAATGATACGGGGCCCCAGTGCTGATATAAGCTCATTTCGGCCCCGGGCACCGAAGATGTATAGCCCCCGGCACAGGAGAATCGAAATTTGTAACCAGAAAATCTGGTTGATTTCAGTTTATCCGGGACCCTGGGCACCCGTCCCAATTGCCCAATGGAAAAACCGGCACTGCAGGGCCTCCAAGATTCAGAGGCCTCAAAATGCAGAAACAAGAAATCGTAAAATGTTAAGGCGTCCAATAAAGAGCCTCCACGGAATTTTGATACAGGGCTCTTTAAGGACTAGCTACCCCAATTAATATAATGTACCCGATATTATAATGACGACTGAGTTTCTGAACCATACTATGGTAGTTTTTCTATAATGTGTGTGTGTGGGGGGAGTCAAATTCGGAACATTATTTTTTCTTTTCTTTTAGAACAATGCTCTAAAATCAAATTTTAACTTCGCTAATTTATAAAGAAGACTGCTATTTTTTTATAAAAAAAAACAAAAATCCTCAACTTATAGATTAATTCATATTTTTACAAATAAAACATGTTTCATATTTGTGTCTATTATACTTAAATACTAAAGGAATTTCTATAATTTTATGAATTTAAACGCACTGTATAAAAAAGATATATGTATTACACAATAAAATTGTCCTTATAACGTAATTTGTCGTATTCGGACATTTTTTCGATCTGAAAAGCAGTCATGCTCTTTTCCTCTGTATTTATATATATATATATATATATATATATATATATATATATATATATATATAATAACCAAATTAATATTTGAGACGTATTTTCGAGTATGGATTATGTTCTGCAACATTAGTTGAAAACAACCTTAAAAACCTAGTTCACGTTCTTTTACCTAGAAATCTTCAATAATTTATATATCAATACATTAATTCCAAGGATTTATTATTTACGATATGAATTCTTTTTCTTTATTTCCCAATCTCAACTACACAATCAAATACGGGAGATATTCGACAAACACACAAATCAATATCCCCAAACACAATTACAGACAAATAGAAAGGTAGCAGGGAAATGTATTGTATTACGTATTTTTGAATGCAAAAGAAGTGGGGGGTGGTCACATGACGCCGACGTGCTTCGCATGCGACACCAAACAAACACACAAAGCAAAAGAGATGTAGAAACTTACGAATGCAGTCGAAGCAATGGCATTGCACTTACCTGCAAAGACAAAAAAAAAAGAACCATTAGTCATGATATAATAAAAGCACAATTCTCGTCACGAACATCAGATAGAATTCAATCACACACATAATATATTCAAAGGAATGAACATTATTCATGCAGATATTTGATCCACTTGGTGGAATGAGATATACGTAAAGATAAATGAATTTTAGTTAGTTTTTTAGTTGTAAATATCATAAAACAGTTGAGTGAAAGTTTGGACGGTTCATGTATAGTTAGACTTCAATATATAAAAATTCTTTATGTGCTTTTTTCTTTCAACTTGCTTTTATCCTTATTTGTTTGTTTTTTTTAAAAAAATTAGGAATGAAAAATACACAAATTTCTGGTATATATCTATAAAAAAACATTTAACATCGTAATTTCACAGAGAACAAAGTTATCGCGGTGGTGTAACGGAGAATATTAGGGCCCACCAGCAAAGTAAAGTTTTTGGCCCCGATTGGTTAAATATATATTTGGCTTCAGTCAGGCTTCAGGCCCCGTGAATTCTGCCCTCCCCTGCGATGCGGGGATGTACGCTATGCCCTCCAAAATGAGAGTCTAATAACGTCATGTGAGTGTATGAGTGAGTTATTGACGTCGCACAGTTTACTACTCTAGTTCTTTTGGCGACGGACCTCGTAATTTTCAACTATCGTCAAGTGACGAGGACTCACCTGAGTTGGCCCTTCCCTCTCCTAACTACCACACAACACCAAAGGAAGGACGTTTGAGTCTCGACAGATTTAACATGCTTTACCCCCAGACACGGAGGGTCTTCAGCGGTACTGGACTTGAACTCATGACACAATGGCCACGAGTTCGTTTCCTTTGACCACTAGGCTACCGCGGCCACCAAACACCGTCATCCTATAAGCAACACGAGAGCTATTGGAGACACACCTCGTACTTATTAAGCGTAGTCAAGTAACAAGGACGACATCTATGCTTGAAACCCCTACCTCCAAACTAACACACCACGCCAACAGGAGTACTGTCAGCCACCATGGAGATTTAACGAGTAACAGCCCCGCTACATGGAGGGTCTTCAGTGGTTCCAGGACTAGAACTCATGGCAAGCCATTCACGAGTTCATGATCATGACCACTAGGTTACTGCGGTCACTTTCCGCTCTCATAAACAGAATTCAATGTGAAAAATATTTTCAATATGTGTGGGATATTTAGTTTTACCGTATTATTTTTTAAAAAATTAAGCATATAAAAAGCCCAATTCATCTCATAGTTTCCAATTCATTGAAATTATTTTTGGATTTTATTAAGTGAACAATAAATGGGGACACACACACATTTTTATGGCGAATTTTAAGCCAAACACTGCGAAACAAGATATTAAAATATTTTCAGTGTCTTGTAGTAAATTGTACATTCAACAAGACATAATATTGCATTGTAAAAAAATTTGAAAGCATATTCAGCATATTTAACAACATACATAATTTAAACTTAACAACAACAACAAATCAAATTCTGTAGCATCTGTCCATTTTTCACACATTGTTTAATTTCAACTTCTTTATTTATCAATCTCTTTGCTCCTATTGTAACATCTCATACAACCACATTCTAAAAAAGAAAAAAAACCTCATTCTAAAAAAGAAAAATTAAGACGTAATACTGAAATATACTAACAAACAGAAGCAAGAAGCAAATGAATTCCAATAACTGTAATTCCTTGACACTAATTTTAATCATAGGAGAAAGTATTTAATTATACAAAATAAATTTTAAAAAACTCGTGAAACAATATTTCTGGAACATTCAAAACACATGGAGCATATCAAATAGAATGTTTTTTCAAAAAAAAATCAAAAATGAGAGAGAAAATAAAAATTTTATTTCCAGTAACCGTTCATAAAGTAAGAAACCCTTCCTCGAAAAACAGTTTAAGGAAGCACCGTGAAACATTCTCATATACGATAGGAGCCACAACAGCAACAAAAAAAAAATCATTTTTCTTTTCGATAATCTCAAAACTAGAAACGTGTTTCATTTCCATTTCAAAAACGCATTATCGTTTGCAATCACCTTCCTCCTCTCCCCCACAAGCACCTTCATCGTCATCACCTTTCTTTGAAAGAAGGAAAAGGAAGGGTGGGGGAGTTCGTTATCGCACGCGCATTCCTTCAACCCACTCAACAGGTCTGCCAGAAATCGTTTTTCTTGAGCTTTCTTTCCTCCCTCCAAACGAGAAGTAATTATCCCCGATAAGGCATCAGCAAACGATTCACGTGTGGAATCAAAGTTCGAGAGAGAGGAGATAAAAAAAAAATATAACCGCTAAGACATTCGTAGCGGCACTGTGTGGGTAAACACTGTGGGAGATAATGGTGTTCGAGAAGAGCATTTACTGGAGCACTGTACAGCACAGATTAAGAAACAAACACGTATTCTAACAATATAGAGTGAGGAAATGCGAGTGAAAAAAGTCGTGTAAATATTTGAATAGTGCAGCAAAACTAACGCGCGTATATTATATAATAATTTTAGTTATGCTCAATAAGAAGGATTTTTAATAAGGATTCAAGGGTTTGTGTGAGGAAAAATGCACTTTTTTTTTCATAAACTAAGTCCTGCAATTCTTTTCGTCGTAGAGTACATAACAACGTAATTAATTGTACATAATTTTGATATTCTTATTTGAAATCATTTCTCCGTTTCGCCGGCGCAAGCGATAAAGATAAAAATGATACAACTGACTCCCGCTGGTAACCTAAGTTCTTTTTCATTCAAATAGATTGTGATCCACATGTGCGAAGCGACCCGACAAATGATGTTGTTCACAGAAGCTATGGATCACTGACACTAAAATCGTCTGGGTATCGGAGAATGATAAGGTGTGGCGCCATTAAAGCCGATTTAAGAATCGGCTCACATCTGTTATCCCCATGCATGAGAGAAGAATACCCAGTCTTTTTTGGAATATACAATGTGCCATCTGGACCTCGGTCACGCCGTACTCAAACTTGACAAGTATTGTCGGGGAGTGTCCTACTAATTAGCCGACGTCACAGGATGCATTAGAGAAAGAAAAGTCCATCTGAGATGTGGGGAAACAAGAAAAATTAAGAACATCTATTCTATAACAATGCATTATGATAGATAGACAGTGAACATGTAATTAGAGTAGTTTAGAAGATTATTACAGAATGAATGTGACATGGCAATTAAATTAACCAATGGTTAGTTGCAGCGATTTCAAACAAAGGCCACGTGTGTCAGGAGATGACATCAGTTAAACCTTTCACGGTAGTGAGTGATCACTAACGTCGGACACAAAAAAAACACGAGCGCTATTGGCAATAGACTACGTAACTCCAAATTTCGGTCAAGCGACAAGGACGACACCTGAGACGGCACCTCCCTCTCCAAGCTACCACACTGTACCAATGGGAGGTGCATCAGTCCACCTCAACACGGTGAGTCTTCAGTGGCATGAGGGCTTGAACTTATGACACGCCAGCCATGAGCTCATGATCATAACCACTTTGTTACCATGGCAACAAGTTATCACGGTAGAATAACATAGATAAAGAAAGTTGAGGTGCAAAATCTGTAGTTGATTTTGTTATTCAACCCAATCATAAAAGTTCAACAAATATTAGATATGTTAAACGCATTTACGCATTTGTATCATGCTCCTTTTGATTTTGCCAATTTTCGGGAACAAAACACAGTAAAAAACTAATTTTTGAATAAATAATTAGCATTACTTAATAAAATTAATCATTAATAGCAAATATTTAATTAAATTTTTCGTACTATATACTTAGAATTATAATCAATCGGGAAAAAAATCAGAGGGCTTTGGGAGGGGGGGGGGTCCGAACCCCCAGGACCTTCCCCTTGTGTGCGCCACTGTGTATATCCCTTAATTTTCAATGTAGTGATTCAAAAAAAAATATTGCATGAAAAAAACTGCAGTAAATCAAATTGCGGTAGATAAAGGGTTAATGCTTATGGATTAATTAATCAATATGTATAAGTATAAGAAAGAAATTCGAATATAAGATGTATTTGTGACGGCTTCCAATAAAAGGTAACCTTCAAACTTCTCAAACAGAAATCTACTACAAACTCACCTCCAATATCAACCCTTAATGAAACCTCCCAACCGCATTAGTGTTCCCTCCACCAGACTAGTCACAATTACAGATAGCTGAATATCGAAGCCACATTACGAATGCAGACATCCCTCTTCTCTGATGCATAGAGATTTCAATGCCGGTTTCTCTCCAGACAGGACATATATTAATGATGGGGAGAGAAATTCATATCTCGACAACATGACGTGCCCTATGAGGTTACAGTTTATGAACACAGTTCCCTTGCCAGTAAATATGAAGTCATAAAATTACTAAGCAATACATACCCTTAAAGGGTCAGTTCAAAGATACTTAACGATAAGTCTTCAATATTAATGTCTCGATTAATAATTATATTGATAATTGATTTATTAATATATGAAGGAAACTACATTTCAATAATACACATAGCTTCAACATAGTCCTTACTTAGCACAAACATGCAGTTTCACAGAAATATATATTAAAAATATTATACATATTAACTGTCATATATATCGTTCACGTTTTACAGATATACACTTACGGACAAAAAAATTAGCGCATCAAGGAGTCGTCAAAAGGAAACGAAATTTTACATACGTGATGACTACGTTGATATAAGCAAATGATTAGAAAATCAAAGAAAAATAATTATTCATTTCAGAGAAAAAAGAACGGAGGATTTAATACCCTGTTGAACCCCTTCTAGCACGAATGCGCGATGCGATACGATCGGGCATTGATGCATAAACGTTCTGTATGATGTCTTGAGACATTTCGTTCCATACTTGCTGTAACCTTGCCTCTAGTTCGTTCAAACTCGTGGGATGCCCAACTCGCCGTCCCAAATATGCTCGATTGGAGACAAATCTGGGGATCGGGCAAGCCAAGAAGAGTAGTAACAGTGCGGAGACAGTCTTGTAACACCCTCGTAGTGTGAGACAGAGCATTGTCTTGTTGAAAAATGGCACCTGGGAGCGTTGCATTAGTGGCAACACATGTGGTTGCAGGATGTCATGGACATACCACTGGACTGTCATGTGTGTGGTGCCGCGTATCAATACTAGGGGAGATGTAGGCAATGGCACCCCATACCATCACACCAGCTGTGGGAGCAGTGTGTCGCTGCAAAACAAAGGCAGGATTGAGGCGTTCACCACGGGGTCTCCACACACTCACAATTGTCATCACTGATGAGATTGAATCTGGATTCGTCGCTAAAGACGACCAGGTTCCATTTCGCTGCAGTTCAGTTTCCTCGTGCACGGCACCGCTCCAAACGGAGGAGTCGATGGGTGGGCGTCAAGGGCAGCTCACGTAATGGGCGCCGTGATCCCAAATGTCCTTCAGCCAGGCGCCTTCGTATGGTTCGAGAAGACACAGGGTCTTCTAGAGAAAGTGCTACCTGTACCTGGATGGCGGCCGATGAAGCAGTTGGCTGTACACGTGCATTTCTTACGATGTGGCGGTCTTCTCGACGACTGGTCTGTCGTGGACGTCCTGAGCCTGGTCCTCGTGTAAATGACATCTCTCGGATCCACTGGTCCCAACACCTCCTCACAACACAATCAGAGTGGCCTAATTGACGAGATACTCGCCTTGCTGACCACCCAGCTCCCATTATGCCGATGATTCCCCCTCTCAAACTGCGACAGCTGCTCATATTGTCTTCGAAAACGAAAAAATGACATGTCTACCTCAACTCTTCCTTTGTAAACGATTCAGCACACTCAAACTAGCTTTGGTTACATGTTTTATACTCCACGAAGAACGCCCTCTACCGGCTATACGTAATGCGCAATCACGCTGCATTTCTAATCATTTGCATATCTCCGCGACATGTACCTTCATGCCAAGTTTCGTTAGGATCCAGCAATTATTTCTTGGTGCGCTAATTTTTTTTGGTCCATGAGTGTATAATAAAACCAGAGGCGCAGTTACCGCCGTATTAACCGTGTCAATGATACGGGGCCCCACACTTCAGGGGCCTCAACATGTGTGAGCAAAAAAAATCATAAAATGTTAAGAATACCCAAGGAATTTTGGTACTGGGAACACTCAGGGATGGCTACGCCAGTGAATAAAATACTAAGCATTTTACTATCCATAATGAGAAGGTTGGCTAGGCTCAAGAACCATAAACAAGGATGCAATGCAATCACTAAGAAGCCATTGGTAAGATTGAGCCCCATTCCTTTATCCCTATAGCCGTGATCCCAGAGTGGTCATGGTCGCGAAATCGTGGCCGCTGCTCTAAAGTCACGGGTTCGAAACCTACTGCCACTGACGACCCGCCGTTTAGATGGACTGATGCACATTAAATTCGCCGAGGCTTAAAGTCATCCCTTTGGCATGGAATGGTAATTTGGAGACGGGCGCCTGCTTGGGTATCATCTTATAATTTGACCATTGATCTAAATAACAAGATCAACCATCGTTGGTCAGGAGTGAGACGTTAATGAAAATCAAATCAAATCCTTTATCCTACAGAAAAAAGTCTTCCCAATATTCAATTTACTCGATGACAAAAGTCATGCACAAGAAAACTGAGAAAAAGAAGAAAGAATCAGAGAAAATAACTCTCTCGACAGATGAGTTCCAACACCAAGCTAGAATCAAGTATAACAAATCAACTTTGATGAGTAAATTTTTAAGTCTAGTCTAAATTGACGTAATTGAAGATGATAGATTAATATACTTCTCAGAAATGACTCAATTGATTCACTTCGTAATGTTTGGTTTTGGTAAAAAGAATGAGATGCTAGAGCTGCTCTTTGGAACATTTTCAACAAGAGATCCTGAAATGTTTTTGACAATTTGCACGTACTATCCTAACTACAGTACCACCAATATAGCTAGCTAAACATTGAAAGCAAGTTTGAAGAATTTTCATCTGCGCATGCCCAATAGTTTACCGAATACTGCATTCATCCACTCATCCACCAATTCGTGGCCAGACCACTGCACGCTATGAGTAGGAGGGAGGGAAAAAAACCGTTTCGCCACGCCGAATCACATTACAGGAAGAAGGGTGGGGGGTAGAGAACACGAAATCGCCGCCGTGTTACGAAACGGATTTCATTCAACTTCACGAGAAAGAGAGAAAAAAAAGAACCCAAACAAAGATTTCACGACTATGTTGCCCCTCCCTTTTGGCAGATGAGATGAGTAAGACAAGACAGAAGAATATAGTACGTTTAAAAAAGAAAGAAAGGGGGGAAAGTTGCACGTTTTGAACGAGGAAAAAAAAGGAATGAAACAATGCCAGGCGAGTATTAGAACGGGATAGAGCGAGGAAGTAAAACAAGACGCAGTGAATATGGTCACTGACCCTTCCATGATCTAAAGTGAGAAGATTGAAAGGGGGAGGACTTCCGATACGATCAGACGATATGCGAAAGTCGTGCAGAAGTAGACGGAACTCACACCTTGAAATGAGGATGCATCACGTATGGACAACCCCCTGTAACCTTGCATGGGAATCCAAAACACGAAGTAACGCGTAGTTCACATTTATCTCATGGCCACAGCAATCTTTCCGAACAAGGCTATTGTAAGAGATCAATATGTACTGGATTGATAGTTTCACACTTTTTCTTGTTCTCCATCAATCACTTTGCATGGTATGATGTATTTTAAGAGCTTGTATGCCCCCAAGGTGCCTCTGTAGACTAAATTGTGTTTCTCATATATCTATTGTATTAGAAAAACTCTCTCTAATACTTCTACTTTAATTGTAATAAAGATATCAGATCGTGGCGTGATTTGTAACATCGAAAAGACGTGATCTAATAAAAATAATTAATTAGTTATCAGAGGGAGAGAGCTATATATAAAAAATGAAATTGATAACGGCTTAACTCATTTTTCATTATCTTTTTTCTCATAAAACTTAATAACATTTATTAAAGAAAAATTGTTATTCAAATGATATTTTCTGCTTGTAAGGAAAGAAGGAATAACTTTCAATGTTATTCAACAAGACGATCAAGAGATATCCTGGTCAATACAGATTTTGTTTAATTTTAAATGTTTCGCTTATTTAAATTATTATTTTTATTTTCTTAATCTTAACTTATAAATTTTCATCATGGATGGCAGCAAGACTCCAGTTGAACTGCTGTCTCATTCTGATTGGAAGCTCAAATTTACTGATCTATACTTACTCAAATAGCCGAACTCATGTGACGGCCTATCAAAACGCTTTCTTCCACTTTTCGGACTTGGTCAAAAATTTTCTGCAAAATCTTTCCCCCTTGGAACTTCGGACTTTTGCTGCAACTGGATTGGTTAAGCTCGCTTCGCCCACTTCACTTAACTCCGAAAATGTTACTTTTTCTAGCTTTTAAAAAACATTTTTTCTTTATTAATTTAATTTTCTCACCTACAAAGTATATATTTTTAAAAGTAAATATTTTCCATTTCAAATTTTTTAACTTACACTGGGCAAAAGAAACTTCGTGAACTGTCATTCTACAAAACCCAATTCGAAATTCGACAAGGCTAAGAGCTCCATATAGTTATTCATCCAGTAATATACCGAACATCCGAAAAGTATGGCTACATTTTCAAATAATAATTACAAATAAACTAGCAAAGGTATTTACTTACGGTATTTTATGTTTCCTAAGAAAAAATACTAAAATTATTTCACAATGTTTTACTGCACTATTTCAATGTACGCGCTAATAGTTGCACGAAAAACATCGAGTTTATACGAGATTTCTGGCCACTTTCTATGTAGCATTGCAGTATCAACATCCTAAACAACTGCTGCAATTCGACTATTCAAATCATCAGTGTTATGAATTGAAGATTGGTCAACATGGCAGTGCAGATTTATGCTAATTTCAGGCCCTGGGCGCGGAAGATCCACTGGCCCCCTTGACACTGGCGAATTGAAATTTATTACCAGAAAACCTGATTATGTCCATCTTATCCGGGCCCCTGGACGCCCTCCCCAAGCGCACAGTGGATAAACCGGCACTACAACATTGTTTTTTACACATTCCTACAAAAAAAAGTCATGGTGCTATGTCTAGAGATTTAGATGGCCAAAGCATTGGATTGCTCATTGGAGAGCATTCCACCCTGTGACGGGCTCACGCGTCTTGTCTTTAAATACGTCCTTTGGAGCCAGAATTAATGGAAACTCTTTTCCAACCCAAACCAAGAAGTGAAGCGTGAAAGAAAGATGCAAATTAGGAAGATTTTAAATATCGGAACTTAAGAGTAAGCGGGATGGCAATTGGAGGAATGTAAACATAATCCATGGTTCAAGCGTGAAGAAGTTTTGGAAAACGTCATTTGGCGACTAGCAGAAATTATACGTGATAGAGATACATTGAGTCAAGGTGCATACCATTGCATTCGAGTAATTACACGCCTTCATCTAAGATTGTTGTGATCGCTTCTACAGACTACAGCAAGGTAGCATTGACTATTTAATATTAGGATCAGTGATAGTATTGGAATTGAGTTTAGGCGAGTCAGTAATTGATAGTGGTCCGGGTTAGGTTAATTCGGTATTATATAAATTGTGTGTTTTGCCACCGTAGATTATCTCACATATATATATTATTATAATCTAATTTGTGTTAAAGCTTAAGTTAAAAATCTTAATAAAGAGATATTAAGATTATGTATACTTCTCTAGTTCTTCCGTTAATCCTACACCTCTAGCTAACGCTGATAATCAAAGAGATGTTCATCCTAGGGGGGGGGGGATATCAAAACCCATCGCTTAGGGAGCTTTTTTTCTCTCCCAATCTCCATTGTGGTGGTGCCCCATTAAAGCTGTACATGTATTGCAAATTTTATTTCGATAAATCCTTTTACAACTTAACTTATTCTTGTAGTGAAGCCATTTTTAAACGAGAATGTTGCAAAACGTGGACATTGCGCCAGCTAGTTTTGTATTTCAAAAAACAGGAACCTTATTCTTTTCTTTGTTGAACGCAAAAAAACCGTAAGTGAACATCTTTGTTTACTTTTAATTCATTTGGAAAATGTAGTAATACTTTTCATAGATATATATTCTAACCATAATTTAAAAGTAAGCTACTATTCAAATACATTTCTTATCTATTTTTCTTGAATTATACAGATTACAAATCTCCTTTCTAATCATTTCCCAGCTGCCCCACCCTCATCACGATAGCAAACGATTTCAGGAGGGTCTACAAAAATGCTTTTCTTCCCTCAACAAACAGGTGATGCGATGGACATTAGGCCTCAATAGCAATCGCATAAAAAGAAAATGGGGGTTGGGGTGGTCAAAACCATTAGGAGTGGACAGTGGGGCGAAGGGGATGTATTGGTCAAGAAAAGAGGGGGAGAAAAGAGAGTGACCAGGGTCGTCAAGGAAACGTGCTGACTCAGAAGGGGACAGGCGTCGTCGATGCAAAGTCGTCTCAACGGCAAACACACACAACGACCAATATTTATCGACTGGTAAGGAATCGATCGTTTGCAGAAGCAGACCTGGATCAAACGATCAGATCGCCGCTTAAGACAACTGCGAGGAGCCGACAAAGTAAATTAACACAGTGGGTGGGAAATAGATTTATGTAAAAGCAATCTTCCAAGCATGTACCAATTGAGCTAATTTTAATCTGGATGCTGGCAATTTATTAAATGACTTATTGATCGTGACATGAAATGATTTTGAAGCATAACGGTATTGCAGTGAATTAGGTATTATACTATCAGCAAGTGGAATTTGCTTTGAAAAGGTAACTAAAAATTTATAAGATTATTATCATTCTTTAAAATTTAGGATGTTGTTAGGCAGAAGGAGAATTCAAGACCTCTTCTGGCACAAAGCAAAATTTTAAACTTACCTACGATCATAAGCGTACAGAAGTGTGGGATTTGGGAGTTCAAATCATAGACCAACAGATTTTTAATTTTTATCTTTGAGATTATCCATTCGACAATGTGTTTTTTAAAATATAACGCCCATCCCCATAAGAGAAGCCTGTGTACGCTACTGCCCCTGATGCTATGTGCTTAATTTTGTTACGAAATTAAATACATTTATAAGCACAAATTCAACACAAGTAAATGCAAGCATACATCTGATGACAATTTAAAAATCAATGGCTTAAATCGTGACAACATGAGTGGAATTATGCACAATGCCTCTGTTTAATGAAAAAAAAAATTCAAAACTTCTATTATTAAAATATTTTACTCGTCTGCTGATTTATTTGATATAAAATTCGTTTCTAAAACGATTTTAATAAAATTTTAAAATAATAAGAATTGTCTTTAAATATTCTTATTATTTTACTTTCTTTTTCTGCTGTACCAAAAGCGCTGTGCAATTTTTTTTATTACATTAGTGATAAATAACAGACAAAACAACCAGTGTCTAAAAGCTTGGCTACACGTTTTACTATCAATTTTTTTGCTATAACTTTATTAGCTGTTCAATTGTTATATTATCTGATAGTTGGATAACCAAAGAAAAATGATGAAATTATAGCTAGGTATTATTTGTCAGTTTTTAATAGAAGAAAAACATATTTAATAAATCGTTTAAATTGAAATAACACAACATAAATGACACATAAGTGACGTTTATTGCTTTTATTGAAATACATCAGAAAGAGAATCATAAAAATAAACCTTGTTATTATTAAAGAAAAAAATTAAATATAAAAAATTGTTTTTAGACTAAATTTAGACAAGGTTTAAAGTATTCGATTAAAGTTTAACAGGTCTAAAACTTGAGCTTTTTTCAGACAGGAGAATGAATCAATATTAATAGAAAGTATGTGATAGCGACATATGTACTCGTGTACTATATCGTATTTTCAAAATTGAAATTAAAAAGAAAAAAAACCTGATTTAATAAAATAAACATGTGGTTTTCACAATAACATAAACAATTAAGGAGGGTTACAACAGAAACGAAACCGGAAACATAATGTCAACAAGAGGGAAGGAAAAATTTGCTTTCTAATAGAAATGAGTAGCATATTAAACTACAATACTCTCTATAATTTAGTAAAGATATAATAACTTATTCATAATGGATTTTTTTCCATTTGAAGAATGTTTTAAATAGAGTTCCATTCTCAAAGCAATGGACAAATACAGATTTATGAGAAATATAACTAACATCATTAAGAAATATTGGTGTAACTGTGAGAACCCTCCCCCTCGGGTTCCACCCTGGACACCAAGATTGAATAGAGGCAAAGAATTACCAGATGACATTTTTATAATAACAAATTATATTTATTCACTTGAATCAATTATCAACCTTCTAAATACAAAGATGAATCAATATGTCTAAGTCAATGGGATTGAATTTTACTATTAAATTAAATCACGAAATATGATACTAATCAACTATTAAACTCAATGTCGAACGGTTTTACCGGAATAAGAGGACCGAGAAATATACGCAATTTGAATTACTAGCAATCATTAACTTTCCACTGACTCTATTATATATTTACTCTTATGATCCGATAATTGAAATTGAAATATCACCTGACTTTTACTACTTCACTCCTTTCCAGTCGGCTTAAGCTTTCCAAATGTAGATCGCTGCCTAATAATCAGCCAGAAACTAATCACACAATCACTTGAATCTTCTTAGAACTCCGTCAATGTATCATCTATGGGCTCAATAGCCTTCTCCCTGCTAACTTACAACCCTCTCCTTAAATGCTTTGATTCATTTGCATATCCCGGTTTCTCCTTTTAGAGCTGGTTGGAAATATACGCGAATTTACAATCCCCAAAGACGCCCAAGAGTATTCGTAATAAAGTGCAGTACAGATTCGTCACATAACTATCATTAAAGACTCACAGCATTATTTTTTCCAACATTAAAAAGTATTAACAAGAAATTAACGAAAATGAAGACAGCTAATTTGAAAAGTATATACGTATGTACAGTGGCGTACACAGGAGTTTTTCAAAGGTGGGGGTCCAAGGTCGAAAGTCCATCATTCTCGTATCCTGCTCCAATACGTCACCCGACATAAGCTTTTGATTTTATCGAATTTTGGGACCAAAAACCAGTAAAAAAGAAAATTATTGAATAAATAATTAGCATTGATTAATAAATTTAATTGATAACAACAAATACTTTATTAAATTTCACGCACTCTATATACATAGGATTATAATAAATCGAACGAAAAATTAAAGGCTATGAGGAAAGGGATTCCGGACCAGGGGACCTTGTGTACACCATTGCATATATACATACACAGAATACAGCACAAGACGTTAACCAAGATAACCATCCCTGTAAATATGCAGAATCTAGTATTTGAATGTTTTTGAAGTAAAAAAGAAATTTTAAGCCAATACCTATTGTAAACTCGTGGGTTCTTTTCCGACCGTGTTCGAATTGTGACAAGAAAATAATTGCAGACAGGGTTTTGTCCCACTGTTTATTCCACACCTTCTATGGGACATTTCTTAAAATAAAGAATATATTGAGATGTTACAAGATTACGATACATCGTTCAGCCGTGTCTACTTTTCACGACCCCGGCTTTTTTCGTCCCCCTCTCTCTTCTCTCCCGTTCCGACCTTTTTCTCTCCTCCGTCGTTGCCAGATCCTTTTCTTTATATCGTCTCTCGTTCGACCTGTTGCCAGGTGCAGGCAGCGGTTCCTTACACCTATGAATCGAGTCAAGCTGATAAAGCCAATTATGGCTGTCTCCGGTAAAATTACGAGAGCTTAAACTAAACGCGAAGCACATTTTCAAACAGAAAAATGCTTCAATTTCCATGGAAATGAGCAATATTATAACTCATACCTCTGTTAAAAATATAGTGTTTTTGAAAAATTCAAAATATCCCATGAATAAATTCTTTTTCGTTTTAATACGTGAGGGCATCGCCCACTTAACATTACGATGTAGGAGAAAAAACGCGAAACACATTTTATACCATAAAAAATGAATCAACTCAGTTAAAAATGAGAATATGATAAAAAAATGCTGCTCTCAAAAGGATAGTGAAACCAGAATATCACATAAATTTTTCATTTCTTTTATATCTGAAATTTTTTTTCCAAATTCGGGTCCAATTCTTTAACATTAATCGAAGATAGCCTTTTAAAAAAATCCTTAAGAAAATAAAAAGATAAAGCTATTTGAAATTATATACATAAGATTAAAGCTTTAGAATTGTCTTGAAAAATTGGCAACACAGCGCAATCAAGTTCAAGATTGGGTCTTAAGCTCAGTTATTTAGAGGTCATTTAGGGAACTTCCTCGATTCTTTATCATTTCAGGGTGGACGATTCTCCCTCAATTAATCATCATCCATCAACAGTATTCAGAAGTTAGCGTAACAATTCGAGCATCACCGAGTTCTGAAAGAGAGTTCACCAAGAGAAATCAAGATTATTTTTACCCCCAAAACCCATGATAGTAAATAGAATCCAATAATATTTATTTAGGTTATCTTCTAGCATCTACATAGAACTTTTTATGTCTCTCGTCTTATTTTTTCCCTATAAACGTACATCTGTTTACTGCAGCTCCAGAGGTCCATGTTAATGTTCTTGAACAAATATCGATCTTCCAGAAGGTGCCATTCATTTAACTATGTGACAGTAATTATGGTGTTTTAACTTCTATAAGTTTTTATCTTCTTTTATGAGAAACTTATTCTCGTAAATTACCATATAGTTTCTCCGAAGTAGAAAAACATGTAATTAAATCACTTCCTTCAGAAGTAATTTTAGAGCGTGCAGGGAGTTAAATTAGTACTTTCAACAACTTGATCTATTTAATAAAATAACAGATATTTAGATACTAAGTACGCATGTTTGTCACAAGTATAACAGTAAGGGAGCGATGTCTTGTATTTAAAAAAAACCCGTTGTATTAAATATTTTAACGGACTTTTTATCCTTATACGATTTTTACAGCAGTATACCTTACTAAAACAAAGATTTCTGAAATATTATAAACACAGTGACAACGAAACAAATTTAATTCGGAAATTCATACGTGGTTTTAAACTTAAACTAACACTGGCATCACACTTCACAGAATCTTTTTTCCATGAAGAAATAAATAAATAAATAATAAAGCAAAAATAACAAAACTCTGACATGAAAAACGATTGATTTATTGTTTATTAGCTTCGCATTTTGAAGCTATACGATAGCTATTGGTGACGGGCTTCGCAATTTTACAAATGGTCAAGTGACATCCGAGTTGGAGCCCCGTTCTCCAAATTTCCACACATTTCCAATGATAGAAACCCGAGCCTCGCTTGATTTAATGTGAGTCAGCCTCTCTGCATAGCAGTTTTCTTGCACCTGAGTTACCGAGCCCAGAGTTGAACAGAAATAATGCATGCTATAAGTTTGCGAATATTACCACTCGGCAATCGCATCCGAGGCAAAGTAGCTGTCGAAGCATAAGCTAGCACAAAGTATTTCAAGTACCACTCAGTGCTCTGAGCCAAAAACCAGAAAAAAAGTCTTTATTTTGGTCGGCACGAAAACCTGAACTGAACCGAAAAAAAATATCGGTTTATTTCGGTTCGACATATCTTTAGTCATTACGTTACTGTGCACACTAATCCATATTTTCTAATTTAACGTCAACCATATAATAATCATCACAGAGACATTGCTTCTCGATTTCCTGTTTTGATGTTTAATAGTTCTTTTCTGTTTTAGTTTTACTGAAAACTACTTGTAGAAGGCAGATTTTTTTAATTCAATTGAATGAACTAGAAGTATAGATGATTTAAGATCAGAATATACATAAAATAAAATTATTCATTCGAAACTAAACCGAAAACCGATTATTTTTGTCCGAACGAAAACCAGGACTAAAACGATATATTTTTTTTAGTTTAACCGCAACAAAAAAAAATTACGGTTCGAAGACCTGGTACAATTGGCGTAGCTCGCGTTCTGACTGAGCCTTGTATCAAAATTCCTCAGGGACCCTTTTTTTAAGAAAATCAATAAAAATAGTCGCATTTTAGTAATCTAATGTGAGAGTGTCAAAATATTACACATTTTGGGCCCCTTATGTCTTGAGGGCCCCATATCAATTGATACGGCGATAACTACGTCCCTGTAAAGAACCTATCTCATATTTTTTTTTTAAAAAATAATGTAAAGAATTTTCATTTGATGTCCTAATTCATCCAACCATGATTTACCTTTACAATAAAAATCAATTTTTTAAATTATTCATCCGAATTGAATTGTAATTTTTCATGATACAGCTGGTATTGGCTAAAATTCATATACTGATAAAAAAAAAACATGTCTACATAGAAACATACAAGTTGAATTTTTTTGAAACAAAATCGTCCCTCTACTTTTGAAACAAAATGAAAAAAAAATTCTATCTGCATTTAGATTTAAACTGAAAAAACTCCCAAATTACCTCAAAACAATACATACTTTGATTTTAGTTCAGCAAGTAACACGTCTAAGAAGCTAATCAGGTGTGTGCATTATAGATACAAAACTTTTTTACTTTGTTTTGTTCAAAATAAATCATAGAATTTACAATTGCTATTTGTATATAATTCTTATAAAATTATTTGTTAGTTCCACAGCTATCAGACAATATGTACCAAATATTCAAAAAAAAAACTTAAATTTTTTATTAGTGTTGCATTTTTAATTAATCACTGAAAGCAGTAGCTATTACTTGTCTTTCCTAAAACCGAAAATATACACGTTAAAACTTTATAACAAGAATTACTGTTATTGACGCATAAACATACACAAATCGAGCAAAATTGGGTTTTTTATCGATATCTCTACAGTTTAAGTGAAATAGGTGGATATTTTTTCTCCTATTACACCTCTACACGGTAGGTCGGCATACGATCTATGAAAGGCCTTTCACGACAGAGCACCTGTTCCATGAGGGGTCGGCCTGTGACGTGGGAAAGACCCAATGACTGGATAACATCGGCCCAGGGACGGGAAATTCGAAATTCCGGGGCTCTTTCCCGAAATGAGAAAAATTCTAAACACGCTTATCAAATCAGAAGATCGCAGACCAAAAACAAAAACTTTCCATAAGAAATGCGGTTGACATTTGGTCGACATCCATCAAGAAAAGATAAAAATCTTTCTCAATAAACTGCATAAATGGTACAGCGCTTCTACTTCAAAGCAAAGATAAGGTTTCAGAATGAATTGCTTCATTTTATTCAGAGTGAAGTCTGTCATAAAATGCTCTATTTACTTCAAAATATAATAAATTTTTCTAAGATTTTTGAATATTCTTTTGAAAACAGTTGTAATTAACCTATGTAAGTTAAAGATTTGTTACCTAGATCTGTATATTTATGTAATAAGTCTCCCAGAATAACAACACTACAAGCAAAAAAAAGAAAAAAGAAAAAAGGTATTTACAAGTGTGTGAGAAGTTATTTCTTAAGTTATCCGAATACGTTCGGAGCCGTGATTTTGCAAAAGCGTATAAATGGATAATATTTATGGTATTTAGTGTCACTTAGATTAAAAAATGTAAATAAAATTGTTTTAAAAATAGTATTACTATAAAAATGATTTAAGTACAACATTTTGACAAAAAATGAACATAGAATCACACATATTCAAAATATTCTCCTTTTCTGAAAAATGCTGCCATTATAATAATATTTTGCCTGTTTATAGCTCAGACCTCTGTACAAGGGATCAACTAGAATTTTTGAAATATACAACTTAGAAGTGGGTTTATCCATGTTTTACGACAACAGAGGGGAGAAATTTTAAGAAAAAAACGCCGATGATTATTTCAATTGGTTGTAATTCTGAAAATAATGTGAATTTGTCAAAAAAAAAATAGTTCAGACTCTCTGGAGAAGTCTTTACTTTATCTAAGCAAAATATTATTATTTTAGAAGCATTTTTTATAAAAGGAGAACATTTTGAAAAAATGGTTATTCTAAGTTAATTTTTTGCCAAAATATTGTATTTAAATAAATTTTTTTTGTTAAGATGTCCTTAAAACAATTTTATACATGTATTCTAATCACGGTTCTGAACGTAGTCGGATACCTTAAACCTATAAAAAAATTAAAACAACTGCTTATGAATCAAAATGAATTTATAATCATGGTCGGAGTTTTCCTACATACTCATGGAGCAATGGTCTTTCAAACTTTTTTGACTCACAAAACCTTTACAGCTTTAATTTTTTTTGGAGGGAGCCCCATTCCATACATAAACACTTAGAATAAATCTTACGGAGACACGGTACGATTTACGCAAAGATTTTTAATTTAAGGATTTTCAACGTTTTTTTGGTAGCTTCTTATGTGTGTATACTATGTAAAACAGATTTTGTGCTCACAATTTTATAAAAAGCTAGCCATTTAATTTTTTAAGGAGAAAACTTAAAATTTGTGAAGCGATTTTAAAATGCTATTTCACCCCTACAAAAATTTACGTACACGCTTGAAATTTGATTTACAAGAGCGTCAAACTAAGTATAACAAAAGTTGGCATGGGTTTTTTGATAACATGATTGGTTTTATACTGATTGGTATAATACAAGATTGGTTTTAACATGATTGGTATAGTACTTCTTTTTATCAAGGCTCGATAAAAATTCCTTAAAAAATGCCTTGATTCTAAATTTAATTATTTTTTAAAAAAATAAGTATTGCTTTGATCAAAAATGCATACCAACTTTTGTTACATATACTATTAGCAATAGGTTAAAAAAAATCAAAGCATTAGCACAATAGATAAAAAACTTTAGCATTTTTAATGAAGACAAACTAGTTATTTTATCTTTTTGAGATAAGTAAGTTTAAAGTTTTGATTTGTGTGTGTGCGCCATATGGGGATGTGAATAAAAACGAACGTAAAATCTATCATAATTCTGTGTTTTTTAAGTTGAGAGCTTTCAAATTTTGTGACGTTATAGAAAAGTATATAAAGAATAATTTAGGCTAAAAAAATTAGATTTGATTTTTTGGTAGATTTTTGTCAATTGAATTGTTCTGTGTCCCCTTAAAATAATATTTTACGTAAATCTACAAGATTTAGAATAAAAAAGTAAAATAAAAAAGATGTAAAATAAAAAAGTATTGCATTTGTTATAAATAAAGATTAATATAATTTTAATATATTTACTGAATTATATTAATTTGTGATTTAAATGTCACACCTACCATGCATTCATTACATTTAGAAACTGGGATATGTGCTTGCATTTCTTCACATAGTGTCGAAATCTAAGCCTATTGAAATTTATCTGCAGTCGCATTTAATATATATTCTGCGTTTATAATTTGTTTTTATATTATATTTGATTTTTTAGCCACTCAAATTGAGAAATATTTCTCATTTAAATACTTTTTTCGGAACGGCATTAAAATTTTTATAATTGTATGAAAAATCCTGTGTGTTTTGCATGAATTTGCAAACTAAAATTTAGAAGCGGTTCCCGCTTAAATTTTAACGTCGAATCTGTTGATATGTCAATAAGTTGTTCCCTCTCCTTCACATTATAGGTGCTTTCTTTCCTCATAAATAAAAAGGAGCATTTTCCATTAGTGCTAAACTATTCAGTTGTGCTAATAGTATTAACGAGTAAAAAGTTGTTCCGTGGGATCCGGGATAGCAAACAATAGAATATTAACATTCCAGTAAGTAGCACATATAAAAGGGAAAAAAGTTTCAATATTTTTTTATTATAGTACAATGAAAGTTTATAAAAAAGTATTACAAAATAGAGTTATTATGTATAAATAGAATTTTCAGTTTTAATGGCTGGGATGAGCCGTTAGATACTTGTAGTTATACAAACTTAATATAGAACTTGAATTCATTTTGCCTACAGAATTCATAATTTTCTCTTCGATTTTTTACTGTGACTAGTAGAACTCTTTGGCATGCCTTGTGGAACCCCAGAGTTCCATGGAACACAGTTTGAAGACCACTGGGTTAGAACATACACTGGTCACACAGAATATGGTAAAAAGTTTTAATAATTTAAAAATAAAACAAACTTATGTATAAATATGCAGCATATTTTTATATAAATGCAAAAATTCATCTAAAATATGTGTAATGCAGAAATATTCATATTAATAAGTTAATTAAGCCTTAAAGATACTATATACATAATTGTGCAAAGCTCCAGCAAATTAAACCAACTCGAAAATCTCAGTTTTCCCCTGGTATGTCTATTATTCGAGTTACATAAAATATAGATATATTTTTACTTTTTTCATCTGCATTTTTAACAAAATAATTTAAAAGCAATATAATAATTGCCAGGTCGAAGGCCTCACTGGCTTCATTTGATAGTTACCGAGTGTTAACCATTAACTTCACACTAAAGCATTTCTGCAACATATTATTTATTTTAATTTAACAGGCTCAATATTTTTTTTAATTACCCACAAATCACTTATCTGAGGAGAAAAAAAAAAGATTACTGCAACGAAATACATGCTAATTTTGTCACTAGATGGAAGTACATTTTTTCCAGAAATCATAACAATTATAAAAATCTCTGATGCCTCAAGAACTGTGTTTTGGCTATAAAAAGAATCCATTATATTTTATGCTTCCTCTTGTTTATTGACGAAATAAATTACCAGGTAAGAAACTTAAACATTTTATGATGAATAATAAAATCCTCATATAAAAAAAAAAAGCTTTGTAATTTACAGCACTACTGCGCAATGTTGCACTTTTGCAACAAACAAAAAAAAAAAATGACTGAAATTCAATTTATAACTGCTTAATTTTTTTTCATAGAAATTTTAAAAATTGCGAAGTTAAGGGTTAAATAAGTGCTTCAATTTGTTATAAATTAATATTTATAAATATAATTTTTATTTATAATTTTTTTGTGTAATGTCACAGTAGTAGAACATCTTGTCACATAGCTTGCATTTAACTTCCTAAAAATTTTCAAATAGTGACTACTATACTCTTGTCCATTGGAGTTTTATAACCGTTCTAAAAACATAAATGCTTTATTCTCGAAAGCATTCCTCTGGAGATCCTCAATTGGAGATAATAATTCTTAAAGGCCCTAAACAAGACAAAACCAGTACGTGCAGCTGTTTAAACAATTTCTGTTAAACAATATACACTCGTATGTCATGCGTTGTTTTTTGCAACAACGTATGTTTTCGTCAGATTTCAAAAGAAGAGTCAGAAAGAAAAGAGAACAATTTGCAATAGAAGAGGAAAATACAAAATAGTAAATAATAGAAGTAAAAATTAGCGCATATAAGTACACATTATTAGAACAATTCTAAGAGAGGAAATAAATAAAAATAATCAATGAAACAAAGATTTTAACTAGAGAAAACTTTTTATATCTTTATACTTTTAACTTGTAAATATAACCATTAATCATACACTAAATTGTCAGAAATCTAATTTAAATTTAAATTATAAATAGAAGTCTACGAAGACAGTGTATGTCTAATTCAAATGGCCACAGTAGTATAGTAGCAAAATCCTAGTCTTCGGAACTAAGGTTAAGGGTTAAACATAGTTTTAAGGTCCCAAACAGCCTTTCGATATTTGCCTAAGTCACTGTGTGTGTGTGGTCTGGGAGGAAGAGAAAATGTTCTCAGAATATATTTTTAAAATTACTCTTCTAGTTTATTAACTGAACTCAGTGGCACAACAGCCCATGAGGACCAAGGGCCGCAGTACCTATCTCAGTTTATAGGACCTTAGGCGTTGGGGTGCATGTGCAGATGTTTCGGTCAAATGGTCAATGTGAGACGAAACCCCCAGTGATCAGTTCCCAAGCAAGCTTGGTACTCATCTATCAACCCACTAAAGGGATGAAAGGCTGAGTCGACCTTGCCCAGCTCGGGATTTGAACCTCGAACTTGTGGTGTGGAAGAGCGATACATTACCACTCAGCCACTAGACTTTCTAGTTTATTAAGATATTACTAAATAACTAATTTTTGAAGTACTATAAGAGAGTTTCCAAAACCAAATACCATGAAAAAAAAAAAACACGTTAATCTACATAATAAAGCAAAAACAGAAAAACCAAAAATAAAGATAAATATGGAATTTTTTAAAAAAAATTAAATTTGCAGAGAAGCATATTCATTAAGATTCCACCAATATTAAAACAGAGTAGCATATAAGAAAAAATTGTGAATAAATATATACTTCAAAACACATAATAAACATATTTTAGGAATCATGAATATATATGCATGTGTATGTATACCATAAAAAATATACTAAATTGCTATAAATCTATAAAGCTAAGCAATATATATATATAAGATTATAATATATATAATAATTATATATAAGCAATATTTATAGGAAAAATGAATATATATGCATGTATGTATACCATAAAAAATATACTAAAAATTGCTATAAATCTATAAATATCTAGGAGTATAACAAGACAGTATGGATCATAATAAAATGTTTGAACGTATGAATAGCTTCAGAAAGGTTTTAAACCTTTCTGAAGCTATTCAGAAGCTATTCAGAATTTTTTTTATTAAATTGTAAAGAAAAGCTAAGTCCTTTACATTTAAAAAGGGGCTTTACGGTTTATATAAATCCACTTTTAAATTACTGCCACACACACACACACACACACACATTCCAATCTTTTTCCTGCAATATCAGTTATAAACATATGTTACATATAAAATCACATTATTTTACTACAAACTAAAAAAACCAGATATCTTAAAGATTAGAATAGCAGTAATTTAAAAATAAATTTAGACCAAATAGCTCATTCAAATACTTTTTTAAAATGTTTTTACCAAAACTATTAATCTTTTCTTCATTACCTAATATCTTAAAAATTCAAGGGTAAAAACCTTCTTGAAACTATCAAAGTTTTAAAAATTTCCCTATAATCTAATATTGAAGTCTCGAAGTTTATAGGTTATTTTCTAAAGTACCACTAGCAAATCGATTTAGCAAGCTATAAGACCTTGTTGTCTTATTACTTCATGTTAAAATGGTTAAGGCTATGTGGATTTAAAATTTAATATCCTTCAGTAGTTTTAATACCATGCCATGCATATTTTACGATAGCGTACAGTATATTAGAAATTCTTTTAATAACATATCATATACTTAATGATATTGTACATTTTTCAACATAGAACATGACTTTTTATAACATGCCGCATATTTAACTATAAAATTTCTTATTAACACATAAAATATATTTTTTGACAGTTTTCCACAGTTGACAGTTTTTGACAGTTTGATAACATTCCACATTTCCGTATATAACAAAAAAGTCATATTTTAAGAGGAACTCATAAAGTAATTAAAAAAAAGAATGCAACTCAACATTACCGAGATTAAAATCAGTTACTGAATTTGGTTTTAATAAACCCCATTAAAATTTCCCTCAATCCCTCACGAAAGAAAACTAGAGTTTCATAAAGTGTCAATATACTCATAAAAAAGTAACATCCCTTCATCAACCCCTCCCCTTAACCTGATAGGGATCGAGCGAGGGCGCATGCACACCACACGCCCCTGCTCGAAAAAAATAACTTTTCGCTACTCTTCTATCTCTATCGCCCTGATTTCCTAACATACACCGTTACAAACAACGCAATAAAAGAAGCGAGCCAAACAACAAAGGAAGCCCTCCCTCCCCCTTTTTTTCGCAGGGGGTCTAGCAGCCGCAGAGATAAAAGGCGCCCTATCTCTTGCACGGCCACCCCCTCTCTATCTCCGCCCTGCATGCACGATGTCGGAAGTGATATCTGCATCCGGTGACTAGTGCGGTTGCCTTGGTTACAATCAACACATTGGGTGCCCCTTTTCCCCCATTCTAACTCTCCTTATAGAAGAAAAATATTTTTTTTATTTATTTTATCTAGTAACTACATAAGGTGAATGCCTATCATAGACAGGTAAAAGAGAGGGATAAGGTCTTCGCTTACAATTTATTTTCTTCAAACGAAAATCATTTTCTGAGACTTAAAAAGAGAGCGAGAGAGAATCTATGCGCACAAATGTCAAATTAGCTCTCAAAACATTTTCATAGAACTTTAAAAGGAGGGTAAATTTAACGTAACAAGTTTTACTAAAACATATAGAGACAGACTTAATCAATTCAGGATTCATTTAAATTAATTTCATTGCAGAGCACACAGCACAGCTAGTGATTACAGAAGGATTGTACATCTTGGACTTAAAGTCACTAAAACTCGCCCGCTGATACCTTATTTTCTATAGAATACTACATCTCACTACGTAAGGATATTGAAATTAGAATTAAAATTAAAAGAACTCCCAGTTTCCCCCCTCATTATTCAAAACCGCAAGTTAAAGGTGATTTGGGAAACTGATTCATTTTGACGTCACGGCGTTGTGTGGAAGTTTGGAAAGTGAGGGTGGAAGCTCAGATTTTCTCCTCATCACTTGGCCGTGATTCAAAATTCGGAGTTCTGTCGCTTCTGTCAGTGCGGAGGAAATCAAAAATCAGATCAAAGCAAATCATCTGAAAAGACATTCAAGTTCGGAATCCTTTCTGCAACAGCAAGTGAAAAAACAGCATTGCTTGTATTCAAGCATAACTTTTAAAATCACTCGGCTGTATAACTCTCAGCACTCATTTTATAAGAATTATATCTATATTGACATACTGAGACATAATTAGATGTACTAACGTATTCTCAAAATACGTCCCTTAATGATAATTTTTTTTTCTTCCAGTTAGCATGTAAGATGTACTGAATATATTTCAGATCCGTTTAGATTATTAAATACTATGTACTCTGTTATGAAGTGATAGAACCATAATATAAACGAAGATATTTAAATTGAATCCCAGAAACAGCTATTTTAACTCAAGACATTTCCGATTTTATATTCAACATCGAGTATAAGAGATATTGTTTTGAAAGATGAGAACTATATTGAAAACCTTCTCTGGCGATATTATTCAATTTATTTATTTCTAAAAAAAGATAAAGTTCTGTAAAATTATATCTTTTTATAAAATACAGTCCACACAACTAGCGAAATATATATTATTACTGATTCTTTGGTACTCTAAGAATTCTTTAAAAGAAAATGATAATATAATAATAATAATAAAATAAATTTAAATACGATGCAATTTTCTCAATAATAAAGATTGCTACTGATCTACTTTTTGATGAGTTATATTCTCCCAAATATATATATACACTGCTGGACAATTGCTAAGGACGGATCACAGATTGCTATGTAGCATAACATTAAGCGAGACATGAGGCCTAGTAGGATAAAATATAGTTGCCACACTGTTCAGACATTAGAATAAAGAATATTTATTGTTCTGGAAAGAACAAAAGCTGTGAAACATCTGAAAAAAAAAATGTTCATTTGATCTGCGTACGGAGAAATGGAACAATGCATCTAAAAGTCAGCAGGCACCTAAAAGAAAGGTATCAGTACGGGATATGTCCACCGTGGAGTGTGATGCAACATTCCTCACGTCGTACCATACTTTGCACAACATTATCCAGCAGCTGTTGAGGCAATTTATCCCATTCTTCTGTGAATGCACGGATGAGGGTGTTCTTGTTTGTCGGAGGATAGTTTCGACCAGCAACTTGCCTCCCCAAAGCATCCCACACATTTTCAATTGGGTTTAGATCTGGAGAACGCGCTGGCCATACGAGTCGTTGAATACCCTCGCTGTCTAGACAATCCTCAACAGCGAGTGTTCGATGACATGTTGCGTTGTCGTCCATAAAAACAAATTTATCACCGACAGCACCACGGAAAAGGCGAACATGAGGAAGTAGAACTTCATCAATGTATCGTTGGCCCGTCATAGTCCCATTCGCAACCATATGTAGCCGCGTGCGGCCATTGATCATGATGCCGGCCCACACCATGATACTGCAAGTCGGATATCGGTCCTTTTCCTGGATATTTTCTGGACGATAAGCAGTACCACTCTCGCGCCAGATCAGTTGGCGTCTACAATCCGATGACAGACTGAACCTACTCTCATCTGAGAATAGTACGCATGCCCAGTCCTGTTCAGTCCAATTGTGATGCTCACGACACCATTGCAAACGGGCAGTACGGTGCTGTCTGGTCAATGGGACACACACAACAGGTCTGCGTGCGTATAGTCCTCCTCCCCTCAAACTTTTGGCAACAGTTTTTCGGGAGATCTGCTTTCCTGAGGCAGCAAGAAACTGATTTGATACCTGCTGAGCTGTGGTGCGCCTGTTCCTTTTTGCTGATAGGACGATATATCTGTATTCTGCAGGCGTCGTACTTCTAACACGACCTCCCCCGTGCCGTCTACTACACATTCCAGTAGTTTTAAATAACTTCCACAGCCGTGAAACAACGCTGTGAGCGATGTCGAACTCCCTGGCAACATCTGTTATTTTTCGCCCTTCTTCGATCTTTCCAATAATTCGGGCACGCATAAAATCATCTATGTGATGTCGGGAAGACATGCCAAAAATTTTAAGTTCGTCTATTGAATCTTTCCTGTAAAACTTTGACTTGAAACAACAACTGTCCACACGCGTCAAAACCTTTAAAGCTCTTATGAACGCTATCCCGTGATGAACAGACGTGGGAAAAAAATTGCATATACTCATACTTCTTCTTACTAATATCCCGCACTTATTCTAATTTTCCACATTTTGCTTCCTTTCATTTTGTGGTTGCTATGGATGATAGTGTTATCCGTCCTTAGCAATTGTCCAGCAGTGTATATATATATATATATATATATATATATATATATATATATATATATATATATATATATATATATATATATGATGGTATTTTTTTACTATTAAAAATAATAATTTTTTTTAGAATACTAAACATTATTCGAACTTTAGTGTTCTTTGCCTTGATGCTCAGTTTGAAACTTGGTTTTCAAGAAGTTGAAAATCATCTGAATAATCTTTTCGATTAAGGTATCCGACCACTTGCGACAACTTTTTTTTGAAAAAATGGAAATATGGGGATTTTTTTTGTGATTTTTAGATTTATTTAGTATATTTTAAGGGAAAACTCTTACAATTGAAAACAATTTTTATTGTAATTAAAATGGGAAAAAACTGGTGAAAATGTACAAAAAATTACATAAACGGGGCACGCTCTGTGCAAAAATTTTATGAACGAATTCTCAATTTTTCAATTTTGATGTGTTACTTAGTTTTTCAATGTTTGAAATGACCTTCAGGATAAGAGATGTTTTAATTTTTACAAAAACTAGAGCCTTTTATCTTAGTGATTATATGAAATTGCTTAAAAAAACAGTGTTTATATTCACATAAAGGAATGTAAATTTTGAAATAAAACAGTGATTCATTAATCTGAAGGTCAAAACACTTCTACTGTTATACGGAACATACACAAGAAATTTCAGCAAATCATTTTCAAAACTTTTTGAGCAATCGCTGTCCCCGTTTGAGCTTTTCGAAAAAAACACCACATTTTGAGTAAAACGCATTTTAAAGTTTGACATCTTGTGGTAAATTATGGCATCTGCTTTTACTAAAACACTTGTAGTTTTTGTTCTAGTGGACGGAAAATAAAAAACTTGGTATTTTTATATAAAGCTAATAAGATGACCTATAAAATAACATGATAAAAAATCTGTCAATTTTTTTTAAAAAAATCATGATTTTAGGGTAGTCGGATATCTTAAATCTTGTTCCTATTCGTAGGTCTATCTCCCTTCCTTTTGGAACTGTTTCAAGTACTTTTGAAATAATCTTGCGGTCATGATTAATACCTCTAAGCTATTTGTCAAAAATCAGTTGCAGTTTAAATAGTTGCTTGCGCATTTTTATGAGCATTCAAGAATGCCAAGAGCAACACATTTTATAGTTAATATTATTTATTACTTATATATATAATGACAATATTTCAAATTAAAAACAATTCAACGGCGAAATTCCGCCAACTATATCAATTACTTGCCTATCTTTCCCATCGTCAGCTACTGAAAAGAAGAGGCAATAACGAAGATATCTAATGACTCTTTCCTTGTTGAAAACAGGCGATAAGGCGAGGAAATGACGCGCCTTGGCGATAAATATACAGTAAGATAAATATGGAGCGAAAGGATGGGGTATGCAGATGGTTTATCTCGACCAGAAGTATGCAGTCTTTTTTCTTTCGCTATTCCTGCTCCATTAGACATTTTACAAAGCATCATACTTCAGGTGTCTTATCAGATGTGTGAATACAAAATGGCTCAATTCACTTTGCACACGATTTTCGGTTTTTTTTTTTTACGTAACTGTTTTTCTTATACTCCATGAACTCTATAATGTAATTTTCGAAAAAACCATACATCTGCGTTTAAATTATTAAATCAAATGTTAAATCACTTGGAACAAACACAAGTAATTTATGCGTTCTTTTGTACATCAGTTTTTTAACAGCGAGATCACAATGTTCCATCCGAAAAAAAAGATGGAATTTCTAATTTTTTTTTTTACATTTTTCTAAAATGTCTTTCGGGGAAAAATACACTCATTTTAAAATAAATTTCAGAGAGAGAAATTCACTTCACATTATTTTCATTCAAAGGTGCCAGTTATATTTTGGTTTGATTCCATTTAATGTAAGTTATATTAGAAGTAGTGTGATTTCCTCTCAATTACTTTCTATAACTTCTCAACAGCCAACACAATTATCTCGATTATCACTACAAACAAACACAGTACGTCGTGTTGAAAATTCCCCCAAGAAACTATTCTTGGTACTGCAAACCACGCGCTATGCGTCGGTTTATTACCGAGGGAATTCAATTTTCTTAACCCCAAAAACAGTCCGGCGCTCTGCGCTTTCAAAAACAAAGGCCGTCTCTCACCCCTAACAGTCCTACTAGAGGGTCAATCACTTTCTCTCTACAAAACAGCATCCCCTCCCTTGCGGATGCGGGAACGTCGCCAGTTCTTAAAGAATCTACCGCCAAACAGTAGTCAGACACTACAGGCAGAAAGAGAACTGATGACCAATCTTATCTGTTTGAATCACAGTTCGCTTGTCTTCGCCTAGAATTTAAAAATAGGACTGAAAATTTGGAGAAATTTTTAATTTATACAGCAAAAATATATTACATATTATCCCAATGTTATCATATTCAGACTTCGCTAACCAATAGAGCAGTATATATTCTTTTTCACTATCATTTCTGTTTAAATTTATCTATACTTTTGCTTTAATATTTGATCCCTATTCTCTGCCTGAAACACAAGTGCAAAGTGTATTTTTAATATTACACCTTAAGGCATAAAAACTAAATTTGCACACAACATTTTTCTTTAAATATTAAAAGTACATTATAAGAAACAGAAGTATATTATGAAGACTGGAATATTTTTCTATAGGAAAAGATGTTTCGAATTTGGCTCTTCCGTTATGCATTAGGCAGAGACAATCATACGAAGAGGTAAAGTATTTTTCCAATGCCAAGAGTAAAATTCAATCTTCAAAAATGGGCAATAAGCACTTAAAAACTTAAGTCGAAAAATAACTATTCAGTGGTAGCTATTCATTATTGATGTAATAACATAATTAAAAATCTCCAAAAGAAATCAATGAACGGCTGGAAGTATCTTGGTTTACACTTTTACCTATCGCCAACTTGAGTAATTATTATCCTCATATTGGACAAAATCTAACCTGACAGAAAAACGAACTGCAGGTGCAATTTGGTACAATTGTTGCTCTTCTTTGCCAAAGGGGAGGACTAGAATAGGATTTTACCCAACGAACTATTGGCAAAGAATCCTGCAATCCTGAATCCCAATTAAGCTTTAAAGACAATATTTCAGGAGGGATATCACTCTCAAATTTCCACTAAGACCCTTATAAGTAGGGTTTGAAACTTCTTTGGATTTAGCACATAACTTTCATTATGTCACGTCTCATTACTTTACAAAATTTATGCTGCAGAGAAGTTCAACCTTACTTACGACATGCTGCAATAAGATTTACAACTTATGTCATTCATGTCAATATGAAGCAACCCATATCTTTTTCTATATGCACTGTGTTTAAGTGGCTGAAAGTCCTCCCGTTGGTATGTTCTGGAAGTTTTCAGAGGGAGGTAGCAGCTTTGGTGTCATTATCTTCCTTTCAAGAAGGTTCAAAATTATGAGGTCCGCCGCCAATAGCCCGTGTATTGCTTGATAAAGCAACTAAAAATTTTAAAAAAATCAAAAACCAAAACAGCTGTGTTTAAGTGGTTCAGTAACTTTCATTGAGTCACATTATTGCTATTACAAACACCACATTAAAAAACCATTTAAAAACATGTTAGGTATTCCCTTCACACACACATACCCGCATGAAGTTTCTACCAAAAAAATACTAAAACTACATCTTTAGAAAGGGTGGGGAGGGTCATTCTTAATGGAGAGGCCCCCTTTTTTTCTTTTTGTAATTAAGGAGAGGGCGCGACGATACCTGGCCTAGCACGTGCAGCGGATATCCCATGTCCCGAGAGGAAGTCCCAGTGTTGGAATGGAATGACTTCCGCCCTCCCCTTCAACGCAGAAGAGATTGAAAAACAATAAAGAGTAAAAAAAAAAAAGACTTTTTAAAAAAAAGTTTCAGGAGAGTATCAGAGAACGGCTTCTCTTCCGCCTTAGTCCCAGAAGGGCGGTTACGGACCTGCTTAGCATGCGCTGGATGCTGTCGACCTTCCAGAAAGGGACTGAGGATTGGAGACCCACCACCGAAGATGTTCAGTGTGCGACGGAAATAAATCTCCGAGAAATAAAGGATCCAGTAGGTTATTTGAAAGAAATTTCTTCGCCCCCAATAGCATACAAGAAATTGTCTTATAAATAGAATATTGCACTGAATTTCTAACAATGCAAGAGCACTTTTAACATGAAACACGTTCCGTTAGATGAATCCGGTGAATTGTGTGACGGTTTTCTACAATGATGCTTTGTAAAAATGTTTGTTTTTAATAGAAATTTTTGTTTCAAGCTGGTAACAAAGTAAAAGGAAGCTTATGTTAAATTTAAAATTCAATAGTGATTCAATATTATAAAATAACTTTTATTTTACCAATGCCACACACTACAATAGCACATATGCCATTAGTGCACGTGCTCTAAAATATTTTTTGACAATTGAATTATGACTAATTAGTGTAGGGCACACGGCCAAATGTCCAGCGGTCATAGGCTGACCAGAGTCACACAGAGTACAGTCCGGTGAGTCGGCGATACCAATTCTGTAGACATGAGATCTTAGATAGTCATTGACCTGCCAAAAGTCTAAAATGAGCTACAGCAGCTTTTTCTGTTGCAAAGAGTAGTTAAAAATGTTCGAAAAGAAAGCTCATACATATATATATAAGAAGGTGATTCATGTAACAAAGAAAAATGATGTAAAGGCTGGAGGAGGACTTCTAGTGGCACACAGAAAGGGTGTTAGGTGTTCAACCCCTTTAGACCAACATACTAAAACTCGGCGGGAATGATAGTGAGAGTTATATTAACGTAGCATTTTCAAGCAACACGAGGGCTGTTGACGACGAACCGTAATTTTGAACCTCGGACGAAGACGCCATCAGAGCTGGTGTCTCCCTTTCCTAACAACCACACTTCACTAAAAGAAGGGCATTGATTCTCGACAGGTTTAACACACATCGTCCTTCTCTACACAATGGCTCATCAGTGGCACTAGGCTCGAATTCATGAAACTCCGACCACGACCTCGTGAACATGACTGCGGCTTTTGCCACTCGGTGCATTTCATCTACGTGTATTTCAGAATGTAACCCCTCTCCTACAAGAGAAGCACCTCAAAAAGTTCAATTTCATTCACTGGCGTAGCTAGCTCTGATAGGGCCCTCCATCAAAACTCCTTTGGCGCTCTTTTATAGATATATGAGCCCTGTTAGTGGGATTATAGTTACACATGTTGAGGCCCCTGCAGCTTGGGGGCCCCATATCATTGATATGGCTGATATGGTGGTAGCTACGCTCCTGATTTCATTATTAATTTAATCCTGGATGTAAACTAAACTAAACTCAGTGGCGCAACAGCCCATGAGGGCGAAGGACTACTGTGCCCATCTCAGTATACGTGACCATTGCGCGCTGAGGTGCATGAGTAATTGTCCCGGTCAGGTGGTCAGTCTGAAGCGAGATTCCCAGTGTTTAGTCCCCAACCTTATAATTACAAACATTAATCAATATGTCTACGTCAATGTGATTGGCCCTTACTATTAAATTAAATCACGAAATAGGATACTAATCAACTATTAAACTCAATATCGAACGGGATAACCGGAAGAAGAGGATCGAGAGATACACGCAATTTGAATTACTAGCATTCATTACATTCCCACTTACTTTATTATATATTTACTCTTATGATCCGATAATCTAGATTTAAATTTCACCTTCCTTTTACTACCTCACTTTCCAGGCGTATCAAACTTTCCAATTATATATCACTGCCTAATGATCAGCGAGCCGCTAATCGCACAGTCAACTTGAATCTTCTTAGAACTCCGTCAACCTATCTCTTGGAGTAATAGCTTCCTGTTAACTTACAACACTCTCCTTAAATACTTTGACTAATTTGCATATCCCGGTTTCTTCTTTTAGAACTGGTTGGAAATATACGCGAATTTACAATCTCCAAAAATACCTAAGAGTATTAGTGATAAAGTGCCGTACAGATCCGTCACGATCTCTTCATCCACGCGACCTAGATTTGTAGGAATAAATGACTGATTACCTAAATTCTCCATAATAAATCTAATTTATTATGTCTAAATATATATTAATCAACGCAACACAAGTCTTACTAGAGGGATATAATCAGGAGTGATACCACGTAATTCTAAATTCTAAGTAAAAAGCGCATGGAATCCTAATCACTATCTTTATGAAAAGCTATTCTAAGAATCTTTATCCGCCTTATATAGATTCCTTAACACACTAAAGTCCGTTGCGTAATTACACTTCTATAATTAATATCTTACCAATATCTCACGGTGATCAGCCTCTCAGCTTTCTATCTTTCTTCTATTCTATATTCTTCTATTATTCATCTCTACTATTAATCTTCCATTCTACTACTATCCAACTTCAATTCTCCTAACACGCGAATGCTAAAGTTCCAATATATATCTATTAACTAATCTGCATATGGCAGTTTCTTCTTGAGAGGATTAGACGGAAATAATGCCATTCTGGCCCCAAAGATTCCCCAAGAGGATTAGTAAGAACACCCGATAAAGCACCGTCACAACTTTTGCCTATGAAAACCTTAAGAGAAATCCAATGAACTATAAAAATAAATTTTGAATATTTTCACGATTTCCCCCATGCTTAGTCTAACAAGTAAGAAAACAAAAAGAGAAGAAACGAACCTATGACATTAAAAGTCATATAATTATAACCTGCCTAACTCCGGTGGAAATTCAGCGAAGTTTTCACTTCGAGTCATTCCTGTGTGGGAAAACATTACCACGCTGCACAGAAGCCGATTACCCAACACCACAACCGGAAAAAACATATCGACTGGAATCACATTACTTCCTATTACTAGCACGACTACCGTTCTCTTCTATTGTGTCGCAATCGTACTGCAAGGTCTTTCGGAAAACGGAAAACTCGCTCGAATTGCGATCTGGAAAAAAGAAACAAAGAAAGAAACGTGCGTGCTTGAGGTAACTCGAAGCTACAATCGCTATTCATTATGAAGTTTCGGAAGATCATTTTCGTTGAGAGAAATCATAAAAGCGTTGACAATATCGTGTCGTGTCCATTCTCGTCACCAATTCTCAACACGTTCGCCAAATGAAAAGAGATCGGCTCACGTGATTGGCATTTATGTCATTGAGAGTCAAAGATATGGTGGACCAGCCGATAGAACGCAGGTTTAACAGTGTATATTACAGTTACACTCTAAATTTAATAGGTAGCTTTCTCAAATTAAATTTGACCGAATATCATACTCTCGTGTCAATAGGGAGTTACAGAAGGCTATTCAGTAGGAATAATAAAAGAATGGACAATTTCATGTCCATTTTCATCCCTAGTTCTCAACACGTATCTCGAATGAATAGTGCATCGGATCACGCCACAAGTTATATGTTCAGGTGATGTTGACCAACCTTGGGAAAGTACACAAGTGTTATGATAAGTTTAAAACATATTTCAAATGCAATTTAATTTTTTTTAAAATCATGTATATTGAATTTGTGTCAGTAGAGCTATCTCGCTTTATCAATCAGTTGAAGAAAATCTTTCGCAAAGACAAGGGATGGGCAAATAGCACCCCGTGGGCCACATGTGGCTAGCAGAGTTTTTTTCTCGGCCCGCTAAGACAGAAAGAAAACCAAATAGAGAGAAAATTTTCTCTACATTTGAGCCGACATATATTTGTGAACAAAGTTTTCCTTGATTGAAGATCAAAAAAATAAATGCAGAAACCAGTTGACTCATATTAACTTTCATGCTGTAATAAAATTTTCAGCAAGCAATTTTCTCCTGATTTAAAAAAAAATTGTAGATTAGTGTGTGGCAAATAATTAAAACTAATTAAGCGGATTTTACAATTTAATTGCACCTCTTGATATGAAATTTGCACAGTAAATAAACTGAATAAAACTGCTACTATTATATTAATGATTTTAATGGTACAATTTATACCTTTTCTGGTATGAAGGTACAACTGAACTCAGTGGCACAACAGCCCATAAGGACCAAGGGCTGCAGTACCTATCTCAGTTTATGGGACCTTAGGCGCTGGGGTGCATGTGCAGATATTTCGGTCAAGTGGTCAGTGTGAGACGAAACCCCAGTGCTCAGTTCCCAAGCAAGCTTGGTACTCATTTATCAACCCACTGAAGGGATGAAAGACTGAGTCGACCTTGACTAGCCTGGGATTTGAGCCCCGGATCTGCGGCGTGGAATCGCGATACACTACCATTCAGCCACTGGGCTTTCTGGTATGAATGTAATGGCCACGGTAGCCGAGTGGTATAGGTATCGGGTCATGGCCTGCCTTGTCACGAGTTCGAGTCCAGTACCACTAAAGACCCGCCGTGTAGGGCAGCGATGCACGTTAAATCTGCCGAGAGCTGAAATGTCCTCCCGTTGGTGTGGTGTGGTAGTTAGGAGACGGGGTGCCAGCCCCGGTGTCGTCCACGTCACTTGACCATGGTTCAAAATTACGTGGTCCGTCGCCAAAAGCCCTCGTGTAGCTGAACAGTGCGACGTTAATATTCAATCAATCAACTGGTATGAATGTAATCATTTTTTTTAAAAAAAAGGGGGGGGGTGACCCTTCGATATTCTCCGTTTCCACAATGTAGTCTAAACAATTGCCAAACCCTTGTGTAAGAGATTTAAAGTTCTTTTCGACAATTTTAAGTATATTTGATAATTTTTATTCATGTGTCAGATAATTACATGTAAATATATTCGATAATCATTAGTAAATAATGTTTCCACTGAGAAATGTCCTTTTCAACTAAGATAAATGGCAAACATTTTAACACAAATTGACGATCATTTAAGTAACTATGTCGCATATTTTAAAAGTGAAACATCTATATGTATTTGATTATATTTTAAAGTAAAAAACAGAAACACTATAAAATTTGCTCTTTATATGTCTTGACACTCAAAATGTGGTTTACTAAGACATTAAAAAAGTAGACATTACGTCATATAACTAATTACAATCCAGACGATTCCCAATTTGCGGAGTGGATATAAACATTTCCGCAAACATCAATCATCATGATTAATATCACAAAATGAACTATGAAATACAAAAGCAATCACCGACAGATAAGATGAATCAGTGCATTTCGATCCAACTAAACTAATTGAGAGATTTTTCATTCTTTCTGTAGAGTAAGTTACAAACCATTGAAAAATAAATGTAATTGTTCGAAAATCAAAGCCTTGAAACTCGACAGAGAAACTGCCATAAAAGGCGTTGAATGCTGTGCGGTGAAGAGGCTATTGTCCTCAAAGGCATTGCGACACAGATTTATACTCAGAGATAACTGTAAATACAGAATGATGGATGAAGCTAAATGGGTAGACAGTTTTCAAACAAAGATAGCGAAACCCGAGGGAAAAAACAGCTTTCATTGATGCTTTCTTTGCTAATAAAGACAGAATTAAACTTGCGCCTTATCAGTGGAATGTTCAAGTACGGGAATAGGTGCAGAACGAATCCGTTTGGCTGATTAAAAAAAATTATTTTCCTTTGATCTAATCTTCGACCAAAGAGTTGGGAAAAAAAAGTAAAAGATAACTATATATTTCCATCATGCGTTAAAGTAACAAAAAAAAAAAAAAAAAAGAATACTTAAAAAAGTTTATTTTGTATGCTTAAGCTTAATTCATGAAAAGATTTCGTATATGCTATTTTCCAAGAGCGCAATGATTTTAAGATTAGCATGTTCTCTAAATTCGTAATTGTAAAGGTGGAATTTCGACACAGGTTAAGCTTTACAAGACAACCTTGTCTTTGGTAAATATACGACAGACAGCCTGAACTAAACGCGAAGCACATTTTTAAACAGAAAAATGTCTCAATTCTCATGAAATTTATCAGCGTTCTGACTCATACATCCGTTTATACTATAGCGTTTTTAAAATTTAAAACTATGCCATACATATTTTTTTCCTTTTAACATATAAAGGACTAGCTCATTTAGCTTTGCGGTATAGGAGAAAAAATGTGTAACATTTGATAATACGGAAAAAAATGGATCAACTTAAATAAAAATGAGTAGTATGATAAAATATGCTGCTCTCTGCAGAATAGCGAAAGCAAAATATTATATTTTTTGTGGGAGTAATGTCATATCTAAAAAAAATATTCCAAATTCGAATATTTTTTCCCGAGAGATATCAGTGGCACTGGAAGAAGGTTGGTTGCTTTATAATATTCCTTTTATCATGTATTCATATGAGAAAAGTTGAGGGTATTCACTAATGGACGAGTTTTATTTTCTAATCTTACTTATTTAACACTAGATTGCCCAAAGGAAGTCACTTTGGCTGCTTTTTAATTTCGATTAGAAAAAAATTACATACATAATGAACAATTTCTTAGAATTTTTTAGAATACATTTTTTTCCCAAGAGAAGAAAATTTTTTTACTGTTAATATTTACTAATAACTTGTTATGTAACTGTAAATAATATAAAAAAATATTAAAAACTAAAATTTTTTTTAAACAAAATTTTTTACACATTAATCATTCTTTCACAATGCAGTCATTTTGACTGCTTTTGTGCATTATAGGCATATACTAAGTTTCAGTCTTTCTAATGTTAAAAGTACCGGATATCAAATGTTAATCCATTGCATGCGGGTACATTTCACCGTGGACTTAAGCACGCAGTATTTCGTGATTTTTCGAGGGATTTTGATCATTCAGTAAAATCATAAAAATGAAATTTTCTAAACATTTCTTTTAAATTTTACACTTAAAATACACGCTCTTCGACTTTTAATTTTTTTTTAAACGAAGCATGTGAAAAAACGTTATCCGCGCTGCAAATAACACAAAAGTTCGTTACCCGTGCGCAACTCGTTAAATAAAATATCAATTAATAACATTTCATTAACAATATGAAGTTGAAATTAATGAAGAGGGGAGATTAATATTATACAATCATATTCAAAATGGTTCAAGTATTGTATTTTCCTTACCTAAGAGATAAATGATAAAAATAATCCAAGTACATATTTATATATATCTATAATTCGAATAGAAATATTGTAATTTTTAACCAGTATTTGGATCCTGCATCTGACAGTAACTTACTTATTGCTTGCTCACTGATTCATCGTGGTCTAAGAATTTTTAAATGCATCTTTACGTAAGTTACCTATTTCTTATAATGAATGGATTCAGACCTTCTATCCATAATTTTCACAATTTCTCTCTGTATTATAAACAGAAAGGGTTGGCTAGCCACAAAACTGGTTAAACCCTACTTTCGTATAAAATTAAAACTGTTTGATTCTTGAATCCTTAATGTTCAAGTGATTTGTGTCTCTCCAGCAAAGATTACTAAGACTAAATATATACAGCGTAATCAAATTTTAAAAAAATAAATTTTTCATTCGTACTTATGAAAATATATTATTACTAGTATTATCGTTTTAATTGTGTATCACATTACATTATAATTGTATGTACAAAACATTATGCGTACATTACCTTTTAAATAGAATTATTTAAATTTCGCAAATAGTGTTGGTTTTCTAAAATACCTAGAATGCATTAACAGAATATAAAGCTATTTCTTTAATTTTTTTTATTAGTGGAGGAACATTTCTCTATTTATACATCATGTTATCAAAACCAGATGTCCTACACAATGTAAAATTATTTCAAATTCACTGCATCAGAATTAACATCGATGGACAATACAAAGCTTAATTAAACAACTTAATCAAACGTTTAGTTCACATCCTTTTATGTTACAAACGAATAACTCCATTCATATCAAAGCAACCATTTTCGAACCATGACGCGAAATCATTTTCATATAAATGGGCCATGATTTTACAACACTTCATTTAAATGTTAAGCAGTGGAGACTATTGAAGGGGGGGAATGTATGTACATCGCTTCGTTTGTTAAAAATTGTTTTAGAAAGGGCCCATTTTGGCAAAGAAAGCCTTAATGATGACAGTTCACAATTACCAAACCGAAACCATATCCCCATTGCCGTGGAAACTGTGATTCAGAACATATTCTAAAATTCAACGCCCCCACCCCCTTTAACGTTCTCTCCCCCCTCTCAAACAATCTCTCTCCCATTTTTCACTCGAGAGCGAAACGACGCGTAATTGAGCTTGAGTTGCATCATCAAATCCCCATTTATTCTAGAAAGGGTAAACAGAACAACGGCCTCTAGACCCCCCTCCATCTACATTCGGTATTAAAATGCCCTTCCCCCAGTCCCTCCAGGTGAACCCCAAGACGTAAAAGGAACACTAAGAATCACTAGAGAGGAAAGGGGAGGGGGGTAAAAGGATAGAACACGAATAATTGCATGCCCCCCTACTCGGAAACGAAGAATAATTTCAATCATCCTTATTATATCTCGCTCATAAAATTCCCATTTATGTAATAACAATACTCTGCATTCTCTGTTTCCAGATGAGGGGTGATTCATCAGAATTTTGAAACAAACCTTCCATTGAAAGTGGTGGGAGGGGGATAAGAAAACAAAGCGCCCCCCCTTTTCAAGTTGGCATGGTACGTTTGCGTAATTCGATTTCCGAAAAGAAAAGGGGGCATTTTAAAATGCGAAAAGGAGGAATTAAATTAAAATTGTGTGGCTCTTCTGCGTGCATTCCAAGAATTTATTTGAGTGGAAAAGGGTAGTTGTGTGTTTGAGGATATGTATGAAAATAGAATTTTTGTTTTGTTTTACAATACCGGATAATGCATTTACAATTTGTCCATACGCAAAGCTGGTTCAGTGAGCACTTTTAGAATGAACAATATTACTTAAGGAAAGTTTTTTCCATCATTCATTTTCGATTAAGTCACAGCAAATTCTTAATAGAAAAAAGAGGAAAAGGCTTTTTAGATTTATTACTTTTGAAAAATTTTAGGTTTTAAGAGGAAGTTAAAAATTTATTGAAGTCTCTATAACCAGGATGCCTGTATCTTAAATCCAACCAGGTTTTAAAGCTCTCGTATAGAGCAAATAGTTTTACAGCAGAAATTTTTAAAAAATCACTTAAAAACGAATGAAAATTAATAATAACATTACAAATGTTACTTTTCCATTAAAATACATAAATAGTTTAAATGTTCTGATGAAAATTCATAAACATAAGCTTTAAAAATCTAAACAAACACAAAAAGTAGAAAATGGCGGTAAAAAAACATACCAAATTAAATATCGAATCTGAAACAGATCACATACCTAAAGAAGAAGAAAAATTATTAGTGTCAAACATTAACATAAATAAATAAAGTACACGGAAAAATAATAAAATATCTATCAAGATAAAAAATGGATAGCAAAAATTATAAAATGATTAAAATTATGAAATTAAATATTACTTAAGCAAGAGAGAGATTTAAAGTTGTACATTATAAGCTTGAATTAAGTGTACGAATTACGTAATAATGACGACACAAAAGTGCTTTAAAGAGTATATTCTGTTGCAATATAAAATTCTCAAAGTAAAATAGCAACATGCACATCATATTTAGATACAATCTGATGAAAAAGTATAAAATTCAAAGCTTGGTGTCAAGACCTGAAGAAATGAAAATCGTTAAAATTTTTTACTTACTTGATGGATAAAATAAAATTGCTTATCATTTTATTTTCAATTATTAGTATGGTCTAGTTATTTATTGTCGCGAACTTTGCGGTCGAGAATGTTCAAGTCGATTTGCGGGTTTGAGTCCTAGTTCAACTATTTTTTTTTCTCTAATAGGGCTACGTATTGGTATTTCTACCTTTGTAGACCTAGCAAATTCCCCAGTAACTGTTATCACTTGTTAGTGTGGCACCAATTAGGCGATACCAATTACCGCAAGTAATTTTGACGCCCAGTTTCTTCCCCAGACGGAGGCCCCTGAGGACTGCCGAAGCGAAATTTGTGCTTAAGAATCCTAGTTCAACTATAGAAAACACTGTACGGAATAATGGGAAGGGTTTAAGTTAAACGGGACTGATTTTACGTTGTCAATTGGCATAATGTGATATCAAGCAAATGGGTACAAGACTGGTATCATCCAATAACATGACGGTGGTTAAAAATGATTATGTCAATTACCAATATCCCTTGATGTAAGTTTTAGTGAGTTATTTATTCGATTCAAGCATTTGTAATACCATTTTGTTTAAATCACTGAACGAGTATGCATCACTACATAAATACATGTATGTTTTAGGTCCAAAATAAAAAGTGAAACTAGGGATATTTTAAGGCATGGGCATTCTGAACCCTGGCCCAGGACCTCGTCTAGTTCTCAGTCTCGATTAGATCATGATCCGAATAATTTTAATCGCCAAATGTAATCCTGTGCATATTCTCTGAAAAATAGGGAATTTCAAACAAAATGCCAGCTGGCAACAGTGGCATTTGTTTTTAACCTTTCTATTACGTCATGTCCATGTCTTGGACTAAGTTTACCACCATACCCCATCATTTCTCATTTAGTCGAAAGGCGGGAGCGGTCGAGTCAGTTTGTGAGAATGTGAGTCATTTACTTGCTACGGGCTACCATTTGTGCTAGCAATTGACAACGTATGATATATACTGTCTACTTAAAAAATGCCGCGGGTAGGGGTGACTTTTGTATCGGGGCACAGGGTGACAAGAAATCTTAAGACCTACAATAAAAGTGAAAAATGCATTTTAGGGCTATAATTAATAATTGATACCGATACGGTCTTTAATGGATAACAATAAATAAAATTAATACAGTGTGTTGTACATCATTAAATAGTAATAAAACTGAAACATCAAGACGATACAAATTGATGATACATTCATGAATTGCAATAATATGAAACATTAAATGACGAATGGTTTTTCTCTCATTTTAATCGAATCATTTGAACATCCCAATCCTATCTGGTCCACACACATGCAGAATCCCAGACAACCCCCTCCTCCTCCAAAACAGCCCTAAACTTAAAGCGGATTCGTGTCATAAATTGAATTAATCGTAAAATCCCACGCGCGTGAAGAGCACTGGGAGGGAGCGAGTCCACAGAAAAGACGTTCCTCCACTAAAGGTAGAAGGGGGATGGAGACCGAACCAACCCTTTCGACCATTAGGGGCAACAGCAGCATGCAGATGAAGGGCTGCCGGTTATTGCGGTGTCATGCAATATTGCATTTAGAACAACGCACGGGTGGTCGAAATGCGGATAATTATGCGCGTTCACGCCATCCAGAGCAGGACATCCCATCCAGAAACATCACCCACTCGGACGTTGCATCCAGAAATGGCCGCAAAAGCAAACATTCGGTCCAAGATTATATTGTAATTCATTAATTGGTAGTGGAGAGAGATTAGTTTGTCGTGCTCTTCGAGGACGTAGTGTTCATTAACAGAACTCCGCTCTCTTTGGACAATAGGTGTCGTTGAGCTGCAATATTAAGATTAACTGCAATATTTAGATTAAATGAAATACTAAGGTTTAACGGAATTGCACGATTACAGGCGATTCTAGATTAATTGCAAATACTTATACGTGAAGTTAGATAATTAAGTTTTACATCGTTCAGTTGTACAGGATAATGGTTAGGAATAGAATGTCTTGGTCATACATGATTCTAAGATGGATGATACATGCATTGGAATATGCTCATGGTTGAAATGCTACGCGACTGAATTTCTGCGCTGAACCTGCTTGAAATTTCATTTAAAGGTGTTTTAGTCATTTAAATGGGTATAAAGATAATCATTTAGATATTGATAACATACTGGCGACTAAAATCAATGAATTATTCAGTTGCTATATCTCGGTATTAACTCGTGAATAAATTAAAAAGGAAATGTTAAGAATTTATATATATGCATATACATCTGTACACATCTCAGAATAACAAAATCTGCAGCTAGAAAAGCTTTGTGAAAAATGCAAATTATTGTTTATGTTTATGCTGATATTCGTTACAAAGACCTAAACTGGTCATCTACATTGCAGTAAAATCCAGATTATGTTGCCTAAAGTGCAGAAATAATTATCCTAAAAGTGTCTAACAACAGCTAACAATGAATATTACAACATATCCCCTCCAAATAATGATGCAACTACTAAAAATAAAGTATAATACCGGTTTTTAATGTAGTACGAGAGTTTAATCTTGACAAGAATAACATAAAAAAAATGGTAGGGTTTGCAATGGCGTACGCAGACTACTTTCATGGATGGGGTTATATTTTTTTTAAAAAAAGTCGACGAAAGCTCCGAGATATGCTAAAAATTAAAAATCTGTTGGTCCATGGAAGGGGTTTTAAACCCCAAATTCCAGCCTGAACGCCACTGAGAATTTGTCAACAAAAGCTATAAAATAAGGAAGTGAGAGCGAGTCCGAAATATAGAAATATTCTTTTCCTTAATTATTGATGACTTCGAACACTTTCAAATTTTCAGAAATTTAAAAGTTTTGTAAAATTTTAGTGTAAAAAAATTGATTTTATTTTTTAAAAAAATCATGACTATATCTTCAATAATTACTCTCCTAATACACCGATCCTTTGTTTATATATAATCTTATTTATTCCAATCTAAGCAGCCATCGACGACTCTATGCTGATAAATTCTCAACGTGTTTTTGTGAAAAAAAATATTTAAAGTATATTTTATACGGTTTATTGATATCCGATATTTACGAAAATAAAAAAAATACTTCAATGAGAACTAATAAGAAATGAATACAAAATATATTTACCAGTGTTAAAAACTTTCAAATATATACATGAACCTGCAAGTATTCCAACCTCAGTATCATGTTCAATTTTTCCCAACCAACGAATTTTTCGGCCTTTGATTCTAAGCCGCATCTGATTTTCAGTAGCATTAACACTGGAGATAAAGTGCGGCTTCGATTCAAATATATACGTTATATCCTCCACAAAACTGATTGGCTCAAAAAACTAAGTCTTGATTTATACAAACATGAATACCTTGCTTTTGGATTTATCATTGCACGTTAACAATTGCTTTGACATTACAAGCTACAAGGAAGCAAACTACTTTGTAATCATCATAACTTTTGTTCTTCCTCAAGAAACTTTTTCTTTCTCGATCCATAATAATCATCTAAGACCTTTATGAATGGGAGATATCAAATCCACCCCTATGAAAATAAGACATCACAGGAGGAATTCTTTTGATGTCCTCCAATCCACTGAAGCGTACGCAAATTACCAAACATATTCTAGATATCCATTACGACGCATAAGTCCTGTATCACAAACGGCGGATAAGCAAACGAACATATACGTCCAGTACCACTAACTCAAGATCAGCAAACGAAATAACGAAAACGAAGCAAGAACCCAGAAAAGTTGGTTCAATCCAGGGATATTGCTTGCAAGATGTTCACGTAGTTTCCGGATCTCAGGGTCCTGATCCAATCAAGAATCCCTTTGACAAAAGAACTTTTCCCCACATAGATCTGCTGTGGGGAAATCTGGATCATCAGGATAGTTATATCGCCACCTAAGGCACTGGATCATGATAAACTTTGGTCATAAGGTGTTAAGTGAAAAGTTTCCCTCTCCTATATATATAATAGAAGACTAGTAGCACAAGGAAACATTCTGTGTTTTATCTTACAAATATGCCAAGGCAGAAATTGTATCCAAGTTACGTTAAAAAGAAAATCATTATATAAAGGGGTGGGATCTTAATATCAAACCTTAAGATAAGTTGTACCATAAACATTAAGTAATAAAAATAATTTTATTTTAAGGTTTATTTATATAAATATATTATAAGCATTGTGCTTTTTGTAAACTTGTTTACAATTTTTGCCATGCTGGCTTTACGCCAAAGCCAAAACATTATGGCAAAAATAAATTAGTATTTGCAATTGATAGGCATATACTAATAATAAATAACATCTAGAACAAAAGTGAAGGGAAAAAGCTTGCAATATATTTTGTGATGTGTGTGTTCAAGGATCTCATGAAATTTTAATGCTTCCCTGCAAAAACATTTCGAAGATTTATTTATTTTGGTACATTCCAAGACAATTACTTATTTGGTCTTCCAACTAACTTTAGGAGAATTATAAATATACAGATCACAACAAGAAAGTGCAGTCCAAAAAAAAAAAACATTACAGGACCCCAATATTTAAAGAAGGGAAAAAATATATATATAGTGCTCTTCTATTATATCTTTCGACTTTCGAGTTATCTTGAATACCTCATTTGATAGGAGGGGAGGGGGAGTATAATAAAAGTAATAACACTACAGTAACAGTAAAAAATGGATACCTAAGTAATAATTTAGCTTTTCATCTTTTAAATCTGCAGGCTTTGTAATATTATAAGATACAAGCTCGTGTACATAGACAATCCTTCTTCGGACTTTTATAATCTAATCATAACTTATCTACGGTAACACATGAAAAACAGCAATGTGGTACAGGAAAGTTTTTCCCGTCTTGAGATAAGCGAAACATGTCTTATGATGTGTATCACGAAAGTGAAAAAACAATATTGCAGTAAACAGACTTTGAGCCTTTTTAATAGCCTTAACTAACTGGATCTTACTGTGGCATTTTCACCAATGAAAAAAGTCTGCATTATTTTTTAATAAATATCTGGAATAACCATACATTCTTATTCACCGCTTTGATCATATTTGTTAAAATAAAGCTAGGAAACATACGGCATTTGGTGTACGAAATACTTAAATAATATGTAGATATTGATTGTTTTCATTTTTCTAAGTTTCCGGTTCGAATCGGATTTCACAACTGCAAAACAGCTAGAACTTCTTATCTTGCATTGGTGATATTGCATATTACACTGCCAATAGACTGAATGGAAAATGTTGGATATAGTGGAGAGGGGAGGGGAGTTGACACATAATTATACGACATAATTAATACACAGGGTGATTTTAGTTAAAGTTCCACTTTCAAAATGATGCAAAAAAAAAAAAAAAAAAACTCTCATCTCAGAATGACTTTTAATTCGAGCGGAATATACTTGAAGAAGAGGGAAACTATATAGCATAAAGAAAAAAAAATCATTGGCGCTTTCATTGTTTCTTTTTTATGCGGTTAAATTTGCTGAATGATGTAGAAAACATTTTTTTCGTCAAAAAACCGAAAAACAATCATGTACATCGAACAATGCAGTTGGTTTAATGTGCAACCCATGCCAAAGCCATCGTAATTGGGTTTAAAAAGCAACTTGTAGTCCACTTCAGTTTCGTTATGCCGCTTACAGTGCTGTCTGTTGATACATTTTGGAACTTTCGTCCTGTGTCATACCGTTTCCTCCCTCTTCAGATCAATTTAGTACAAATCTGAAGCTATTCTGATCAATGGTTCTTTTCTTCTACAGCAGTTTGAAAGAATTTTAATTGTAATCACCTTGACATACATTTGCCTATATCCATTTATTGAAATACTAAACCTGACCTGAATTTTTTAAAATACACATCGAAATTATAAGACTTTCCTCTGAAACATACTATTACAAAAGAGACTAAGAGAAGACGACAGCAATTCTACCCACATCTGATCATTTCAATTCATCAGTCCAGTCTCGGAGTTGGACAGAGCACGTCCGACGCCTCATTTCCTCATTCGATAAGGATTAAGGGAGAGTTCTATTCCGAATTCCGGATATTCCATTTCCCGTTCTTCTCCCTTTTCCCGGATTCTCTGTGGCATTTAAATCCGGCAAGAAAATATCTTCCCTTTAGGTTGAACTTGCCTGGTGCTTTACGGTTGCAATTCTGTACATTCAGAGGCTTAGAATTTCTCAACTGCATTAACCCGTTGAACAACGAATGTAAAAGAGTGACGTGAAAAATCAAATTTCAGACTGAAAATTCAGAGCCTGTAATGTTTAATTATTGTTTATCCTTACTTAATAAAAAAATAGTACAAAAGTGTGTATGATTTTTAAATTAGAATTAAATGAGTCATTATGAATGAGACGCATTTCTACGGACAATTTAACAGTACAGCTATAAAAATGCAAATACAGTTAAAAAAGAGTATTACAAATGGAAAGCTCTTGTCATGATTACTGAAACTGACTACCCCAAGTAGCATAAGCGCCCTCTAGCGACCATTCAACTTCAGTGGAGGTCAGGTGAGGAAAGGATGTGATGGCTATAAAAAACCTTCCATGTTCTTAGCCCATTGTTTTTTTAATGATAGGTGTGTGTTGTATTTACGTAACCTAACTTAAATTATTAATAACTATTACTATAAAGAGAGACTCTTTATTGAACCTCCCAGATTAATCGGATTATATTTACGTCTGTAGAGATTAAAGATGAAAAAATTATGTACATCGTATATTCAAGTGAATAAAATTCGAGCTTTATCTTTCTAGATCTACAGCAGGAATTACTCTCAAACCACAAATTCTCAAGTAAATACTTTAAAAAAAATTGAAACTGTTTATCATAAACAATAAATTTTTAACAGTTTATGTTAAGAATTCTCTGAAAGATTAATCTGTAACAGAACAGTGACCTGAAACTTATTATAAGCGCTAACAGTAAAAGAATAATTCTCAACACTACTAATTAAGTAATAATTTAAAAATAATTAACAATCAATATAAGAAATGTCATGAACGAAATCTCTAGATGTGAATGATATCAAGGTGGTAAAATGCTTCTTTAAAGTGGGTAAAAAATAACAATGGCAAAATGTCTTAGAGTACCGACAAAGTAAAGAGTTGAACTTTAAACTAAGCGTTTATTTCTAAACTATATTGGAACTAATAGCATTAGAATGCAACTGTAAGCGCTTGTTGATACATTCAATCGAATAACTAAAAAAACTGACTACTGTTATAACATAAGTCAGGCTCATTGCCAAAAGAGGAGAGCGCCATCTGGCGATATTACGTAGGAATTAAACTACAGTTTGCGGGCGTAACAGTAGGTTACAGTTTTTTTTTTTTACGTCGCAATCTGAAGCTACAAGATTTACCTCGTAATTATGAGCCATGGTCAAGTAATGAGGACGACAACTGAGCTGTGGCACCCCCTTCCCCGAACTTCCACTTCACGCAATCGGGAGGACTTTGCCCAGACAGATTTTATGAGCATCAACCTCTCTACACGACGGGTCTTCAGTGGTAAAGGGCTAGAACTAATGGCATTTCGACCCAAAAGTCTGTGACCATCACCACTGTAGCCACATGCTTTTATAAATGTATTTTTAAAAGGATGAATTACTGATAAAAATTCAGAAATAATAAATAATTTAAAGTAAATCAAAATTATGGCAAACATTAAAATAAATAACGGTTAACATTTCGGCCTGTTAATTTAAGACAATATTTAAATACGATGGAAATACTGAAATTGGAGAATTTTGACCAGAATGTGTTGGTGAATGTCTGAACTGTAAAGGTTTAAGACCGATTTTTATACTTAAAAACCAGAAAGGATCAATAACGCTTTTCACAGTATGCATGCGGATAAAGGAGGACAAAATGAAAGAGTGGTCAAATAATTAAATAAGAGTTATTTAAAAGTTTATTAGTTAAATAATTTTACTTCATATTTAGCTTTCTTAAAATAATCATCCTTACATTCAGTTGAAATTATTACCCATATTTCCATCAGAGAGTACTTAAATCAGAATTATTATGCATCATTTTCAATTTAAAAAGGATGTAAACATTTTTATACAGACAAAATGCGAAAGTAAACAATTCTACGGATCCAGAATCACACCAATCACACAGGCACTTAATTCCACATTCCAGGAGAAATACCCTAAGAACCAGTCTTTACTAATGGAAGGCAGATCAAACGAGCTATTTACACTGCAATCTCATAAATCCCGAAGGCCAGGGCGGACATCCGTTTTAATTACAACCAGAGAGAGGGCGCCTCCTAAGCCCCTGCAAATCTCTTCCCACAAAACGCTTCCAGAAAAAGGGGCAACAGAGATAAGGCAAATTCACGTACTAGGAAGAACCGGGGCGCAAGATAAGGGGGCAGCCCGAGATTAATCGTCTCGTCGCTTGGCATGCATGGCTCGCCGCAAGGGCTATAACATTAAGGATTCAGAAAACATGAGACGAGGGCTTTTTGTTTGCTCTTTGCGGATGGTGTTAGATCTAAATTGAATTATGAATCCTTATTTTTGTCTTTTTCTTGTATACAGAATAGAATGATTGAAAGAGCACATAAATTGATGTTTATGAGAAAGCAACACACACACACAAAATTGCGTACACAGCTGAATGTACAGACACATAAAAAATTGTTTTAACTGAAATGTAAATAACTCGTATTTATGTTTAGTTTAAATTTTACATTCATGTTAACAGTGCACAGAGGGGTTATTGTCATGTTACTCATAATTTTTAATATATGTGATCAAATCAATATAATAACACTTGTAAACAGTAAAGCAAGCCTTAATTGAAGGAGAATTCTTGTAACTCAAAGAGGAAATGTTAATTAAAATTGCAAGAAAAGTATTTAAAAATAATATTGTTAGAAAAATAAAACCTGAACTTAGATATATTAAACCACAAGTATTTTTAGTTTTTAATCACTAGTGGATACATACTATGTATAGGGCAAAACCCCATTGTAATTTCATGTGGATACATGGTGTATTTAGATGTACAACCAGCGTAACCAGCCCAGGAAACATTATAAGGTAGATTTTCTCTTTTATTGGGATCGCATAAAATATCAAAAGTTAAGTTATAAAATGTCTGGGTTACAAAAATTTGAAAAAAATAGGAAAAATAAAATTAAACATTTTTGTGAAATTGCTCGAAATGTTCTTTGGAATGAAAAGCGTTTCCACACGAGTCGACCTTGCTAAGCCCGGGGTTTTGAACCTCATGCCTGTGACGTGGAACAATTAATAAAGTAAGTCATATATTAAAAATAAAAAGTATTAGTAGAAGTTTGATTTTCTTTATGCTCATTTCTTTTTTTTTTAAAAGATATTTTTATACCCAGTGTATAACGCGCACACGCGAATTTCGATCCTATTTTTTGTTTTAAAAATGCGCGCTATACGCCGGATTTCACGGTATATAGACAGATAAAAGAGCAAAGTGCTAAAAGAATTAACTTATATATAAACGAGAATAAAACTAAACATTTATTTTGTTTAAAGTCTGACTTATGTAACTTAGTCATCCAGAAACTAGCAATTATCAATTTAGAAAAGTTAACAGTATTACTTATTAGGGAACTGAGATAAATAATAAAAATAAGCTAGCCCCAGAAATTTATAAAAGAATCATTGCTGGAAATAGATGCTTCTATCCAGTGGCGCACACAAGGGGGGAGTCCTGGGGGTCCGGGCCCCTCCCCCAAAGCCCTTGATTTTTTTCAGATTGATTATAATTCTAAGTATATAGTACGTAAAATTTACTTGTTATTAATGATTAATTTTATTAATTAATGCTAATTATTTATTCAAAAATTAGTTTTTTACTGTGTTTTGTTCCCGAAAATCGACAAAATCAAAAGGAGCATGATACAAGATTGGTGAACTTTCAGCCCCGGACCCCACCCCCTTGAAAAATTCCTGTGTGCGCCACTGCTTCTATCCCTTAAGTTATTTAAAATCCAGCTTTTTCAAATTAAGAACTAAATTGCTTCTTTACAAAAGTCTTATAAGATCTGTCTTGACTTATGCATCAGAGACTTGGCCATTGACTTTACGTAATGATAAAGAAGCTTTGGGAAATTTCAAGAGAAAGATCTTACGCTGCATTCTTGGTGGGATACAAGTGTATGGATTATGGAGAAGATCTAACTAAGAACTTTACGAACAACCTGATATTGTAAAATTTGTCAAATTACAGAGACTTAAACGGGCTGGTCATCTGGCTAGAACGAATGAAGATCGCTGCTGCAAGAAAATCTTTCTGGCAAAGCCCATGAAAAATAGACCTCGGGGCAGACGACCCCCGTTAAGATGGATTGACTGTGTCGAAAAAGATCGAAATATTTTAAAGGTCAAAAACTGGGGGAAAAGTTGCCAAGAGTAAAGACGCCCGGAGAAAACTTCTGGAGAAGGCCAAAGTCCATCCAGGAATGTCCAGCCATTGAAGAAGACAAATAAAAGATGACTATCGAAAATATTGATGAAAAGTTGGGAAAACATTTCCTTTCCATTCTAATCATCCAAACAAAACGCGGTCCAAGTATGAATAAACATTGAATTAAAAAAGAAAAATACTAGAAAAAACAGTTTAGTTGTCATATGTAATAAAACTAGGTGATGCAAACTCATGACACGAGAGGAGAAATAGAAAAGAAAAATAACGATTTACTGAACTGGAAGGGTAGTTCATGGAAGAAAACGAAAGGTACAGAACGGATAAACAACAGAACTCTCCTCAGAAGCAACTATAACGCAGGAAAGAAAAAAAACTTTAAATTTAAAGAAAAAAGATTAAGAAAAAAAAAATAGCAAGCTAATACTACGTGGCATGTTTATGGGAAAAGGAGAGAAGGGGGAAAAAGAAGAAATGAAGAAGTCTTGTTCTTTTCAAATAATAATAATAATAATAACTATAAAAAAAGAAGGGGGGGCGAGAAGAAGTGAAATTACAATTTCTGCCGTTTCGTTCTCTAAGTGGCTGCGCAAATAGCAAATTGGATTTGGAAAATTCTGAGAATCGGGAGAAGGTCGAGATTACAGAAAGGAGCGCGGGTGAGAGAATACAAAAAAGTGCGAAAAGAAGAGAGTCGAGTTCACGTGACCCACCTCCACCCCTCTCCAACTCTTACACTATCGCTTTCTTCTCATTAATTCCATACTCAGGAAAAGGGAAGGAAAAATTCGGACTAAATTGAATTACGTAAGTGCAACGACGGAGCTGAGTTTTTTATTTTATTACGGTAACATTTTCATTGCATTTCAACACACTTTTCTCTCCTCTACTAGAGAAACTGCTGGCTTTCTGAATTTTCGAACGAGGTTTGTAAGTGCGGCTGAAAAAATTCTAACCAAGGTTGTTTTACATTTCAATCGTTGGAAATGAACACTTTTTTTTTATTACTTTCGATATATTTTTACACAGTGTGTTAGTAGTTGAAACAAAGAATTAAATTCTTTTTCGCAAGGTATCGAAAGTTATCTGGGAAGACAATAATCAGAGTTATTTTTTACGGGAGGTATAGGTAAAGATAATATTTGACTAGATAAAGGTAAAATAATTTTATGTTCGATTTTTATTTGCTTATTCTTTTTAGATTTTTTTTTTAGTTTGTTTACTGTGCGATGGCATTCGTGAAGTATTTGGTTCTAAACTGTTAAACAGATTAAGTTTTTCTCCCCACACCGAAAATAGAGGTCTTCAACAGGATATTCCGTGGAACTTACACGGTGATCACTATTTGCTTAATTAAAAATCCAAAATTTTAATTTTCATCAAAGAACAAATACTCAAAAAGGCAGTTTGTTTTTAAAAATAAATATTTTATGGACAAAATAAGATCTTAAAAATCGTAAGTCACGTACTTCCAGCATGAATGGATGAATCAGGAAGCTTGCCAATGAAGGAGAAGGAACAACATATCGACATATCAACAGATTCGATGTTTATGTCTAAATTTAAACATGAACAGCTCCTTAAATTAAGATTGAAAATTTGCAGAAGTTCCTCACACAGTTACAAACATTTTAATGCCACTCTGAACAATGTGTTTAAGTTAAAAATATTTCATAATACATATAAAACTAAATTGAATACAAAATTAATAATTACATATGACTAAATTGAATTACGTAAGTGCAACGACGGAGCTGAGTTTTTTATTTTATTACGGTAACATTTTCATTGCATTTCAACACACTTTTCTCTCCTCTACTAGAGAAACTGCTGGCTTTCTGAATTTTCAAACGAGGTTTGTAAGTGCGGCTGAAAAAATTCTAACCAAGGTTGTTTTACATTTCAATCGTTGGAAATGAACACTTTTTTTTTATTACTTTCGATATATTTTTACACAGTGTGTTAGTAGTTGAAACAAAGAATTAAATTCTTTTTCGCAAGGTATCGAAAGTTATCTGGGAAGACAATAATCAGAGTTATTTTTTACGGGAGGTATAGGTAAAGATAATATTTGACTAGATACAGGTAAAATAATTTTATGTTCGATTTTTATTTGCTTATTCTTTTTTAGATTTTTTTTAGTTTGTTTACTGTGCGATGGCATTCGTGAAGTATTTGGTTCTAAACTGCTAAACAGATTAAGTTTTTTTCTCCCCACACCGAAAATAGAGGTCTTCAACCAGGATATTCCGTGGAACTTACACGGTGATCACTATTTGCTTAATTAAAAATCCAAAATTTTAATTTTCATCAAAGAACAAATACTCAAAAAGGCAGTTTGTTTTTAAAAATAAATATTTTATGGACAAAATAAGATCTTAAAAATCGTAAGTCACGTACTTCCAGCATGAATGGATGAATCAGGAAGCTTGCCAATGAAGGAGAAGGAACAACATATCGACATATCAACAGATTCGATGTTTATGTCTAAATTTAAACATGAACAGCTCCTTAAATTAAGATTGAAAATTTGCAGAAGTTCCTCACACAGTTACAAACATTTTAATGCCACTCTGAACAATGTGTTTAAGTTAAAAATATTTCATAATACATATAGCAGCAAAAACCAAAACAAAGTATGGAACCAAATTAAAACTAAACTCAGTGGCGCAACAGCCCATGAGGGTCAAGGCTTACTGTGCCCTTTTCAGTATACATGACCATTGGCGCGCTGAGGTGCATGAGCAGATGTCTCGATCAGGTGGTCAGTCTGAAGCGAATCCCCTGTGTTTAGTCCCCAAGCAAGCTTGGTACTCATATATCATCCCACTGAAAGGATGGAAGGCTGAGTCGACCTTGCCCAGCCCGAGGAGAGAATTTCGGAACTGTGGCGTGGAAGCACGATACCCTACCACTCAGCCACTGGCCTCATGGGAATAAATTAACGTAGAATATAAAATGTGATTGAAGGTAGTTTCAATATATCTAGATTTCGATAGTTTAGGTAAAAAATGCAAACGCATATTCCATTGTTGTTGTCATGTGTTTTATCCTGGGATACATAGAAAGACGAGAGCTGGATTGATTGAATATTAACGTCGCACTGTTTAGCTACACGAGGGCTTTTGGCGACGGACTACGTAATTTTGAGCCATGGTCAAGTGACGTGGACGACACCTGAGCTGGCACCCCCGTCTCCTAGCTACCACACCAACGGGAGGACATTTCAGCTCTCGGCAGATTTAACTTGCATCGCTGCCCTGCACGGCGGGTCTTTAGTGGTACTCGGCTCGAACTCGGGACAAGGCAATCCACGATCCGATACCTATACCACTCGGCTACCTCGGCCACGACGAGAGCTGGAAGAACAGAAACATACAAAAGAAAAACAGACTTTTTATTACAAACGATGATTCCAGTATAGAACAGAAGGGGTGCACTGCTTTCCATTCGAGACGGGAAGGAGAAAGTCCGACTTCTTTTCCCGAAGGTACATCCATGCCTAATTCGGGATTCAAACCCGAGGCCACTTGATTACAAGTCAAGGAGCACAACCACCATACAGGCTGAGAGACGCATATTCCAGTTATTAAACATAATGCAATGGTAGATGCAACATGGAGCACTAATTAATAAGTAAATTAGATTAATATTAAATTTAAAAAAATCAATAAAAATACATTAATTTTTTAATTGTCTTTACTTAAAGTAACTATAATTTGTTAAATGACTTTAAATAATATTTCAAGATATTATATATTTCCGGGGATGAGATTCCCCGGAAACACCTCATAGTTTCCGAAAAAGCCGCATGAGAAGACAAAGTTTGAAGACACTGCCGCAAACAATAATCGCCAAATTAGGCATACATAGATCATTGCGCCAAGTGTCCAAAATTTCTTCAGAAATCATTACTATAATTTTTCAGTGTAATTCCATCTATAATTCTCTCTAACGTAACTACATGTATAATGAACCAAGACGTAATTGTATTTGATGTAATTAGAAATTTAATGTTCTATCGTATAATAATAATTTTTTAATGCTAAAATAAATCACAGGATAGTTAAGTAATAAAAAAATCTGCTCGATTGTTCGGAAAAGAAACATTTAATCAATTTTATCCCATCCTAAAAAGCTTCTTAGCAGTCACGTTACACTCCCTTAAATTAATCAGTATCATTTTTAAACAGCATCTTCCTATACCATACTTAATTAAGTATCATTTAGACGAACACGAATTAAAAAAATCCCACTTAAATTAACTAACCAATCACGTAGAATCAAACTAAAAGAGATTTAGCAACACTACACGCATTACTTTAGAATTTTTTTCAGCAACAAGTTCACAAAGAAAAGCCATCTTCTTCCTCGTTCCCATGAAGTTTCTTATTAAGTAACTACATCGAAAATTGCGTTCTTGAACATCGATCTAAATCGATTTTAAGATGACATCGTCCTTCTGTAACTAATTAAGAATCTTTCCGGCAAATTGGATGTAAAAACTATTCTGGTTAACTAATCAGAATTAAAAGAGAGAAAGAAAAGAATGCTATTTAATCAATCGATGCACATTTTTCTATTAAAAGTTTTGGGAAGAAATCAGACATTATTACTGATACCCGCACACACTTTTTATACGACCATTTCCAACCCAATTATAATGTTAAAAGTGTGAGGAGTATCGATTCTTCAAAGATTAGCTTAAAACTTCGGAACAAACTTTTTTTTCTCGTTTTTTTTCTGTAAGATATCTTTCCTCGGGCCTACGCAGCTTTATTAATTTTTTCATAATTTGTTTTCTTTTTTCTTAGTTGTAATGACACGATTAATCAATATCGTTCTAAGATCTGAATCCGAATTATCCCGATTCTTTGTTGTTATTAAACGTTAAATTCCCCACTCAAAAAAAAGGGAAGGGGGCTACATACTAGGTTACCAATAATACACAAAAAAGGTGTAGTCTAGGTGTATTTGGCAACACTGTTTTCACAACATCTCCATTACACGCATGTGTGTGGAACTGATCCCATGATGATCTACGCATGTTGTTTTGCTTCTGCAGCTCTAGGAAAAATGATTTCGATCTCGCTGTACTAATTAATTTAGGTTTAGTTAAAAGTATTTAGATTTCTGTTAATTCTATGTTCTGTGTGTTTGCATAATTGTAGAGTTACTTCTAATTAAAATATGAAAATGGATATATAAGGTTCTCTGTTTATTATTACAATTCTTTGCTGACCAACGAAGTTTACAAAATCGCTCGCCTTCCTGAATTTCGAAGACAATAGGAATGAGTAGAGAAAGAAGAAAGTGTAGCATTTTTTCTAATCTAATATAATAATTTATAAAACTTTTTGATTTTACAAAATTATGATTGATTTTTTTGCAACACTGGGTACTAGATACTAAGGGAACTATTAATTACACAACTAGTTTTCTATAATTTAAATATGAAACGGCTAACTCAATCAACAGCACGTAATGGAATGATCGACAAAGCATGAAAAAAGAAAGTCCGATAGTAAACAAAAACAATATAAATAATTTCTCACACACAAATAAAAATGCAAAGCTCAACGGTAGACATAAAACACTGACGAATTTTACAAAGAAAAAAAAAAGATGAAGACAATATTTTATTAGTTTTCTGTTTTAGTGTAGAAATAACAAACACTACTTGAATTCCCCACAAAGATCGCCAATATCACTGATAATTTCTGTATTGTAGAGTTTTACGATTAATATAGTCTTTCCAGTAAAACGTATACTTAAGATAACAGGATTAAATTCAATGCAGAAAGTGCTTTGTATCTTAGCACAAGGTCATATATATGATAAATTAAAAAAAATTATTTTATATATATATACTCTTTTTTAGATTTAGAATTGGTAACGAATTTATTTGCTCCAATGAGCGTAGCAGTAACGCAACAGGCTACTGGAATAGCTCATGCATGTTTGAAATATAATTAAAAATCAAGAATAACATTCAACTAGCATTTCATTTTCCAAAACCTACACGTCATATGACGCAAAAATTTCAGTTCTATATAAAGGGTGTTTTTTAGAGGTATAGAACTTTAAATTGCAATAAAACAACGATGTATTATTCGATTGACATGAATTTTTTTTTATTCGAAAGATAATCTTGTGGCATTACATTTTAAATATGATTTCTGGCATAGGACTGCCACAGCTGGCTCGGATGCAGTCCAATCTGGACGTCCAATTTTCGATGACTTTTTCCAACATTTGTGGCCGTATATCGGCAATAACACGGCGAATGTTGTCTTCCAAATGGTCAAGCGTTTGTGGCTTATCCGCATAGACCAATGACTTTACATAGCCCCACAGAAAATAGTCTAGCGGTGTTAAATCACAAGATCTTGGAGGCCAATTCACAGGTCCAAAACGTGAAATTAGGCGGCAACCAAACGTGTCTTTCAATAAATCGATTGTGGCACGAGCTGTGTGACATGTTGCGCCGTCTTGTTGGAACCACAGCTCCTGGACATCATGATTGTTCAATTCAGGAATGAAAAAGTTAGTAATCATGGCTCTATACCGATCACCATTGACTGTAACGTTGTGGCCTTCATCGTTTTTGAAGAAGTACGGACCAATGATTCCACCAGCCCATAAAGCGCACCAAACAGTCCGTTTTTCTGGATGTAACGGTGTTTCGACATACACTTGTGGATTAGCTTTGCTCCAAATGTGGCAGTTTTGTTTGTTGACGTAGCCATTCAACCAGAAGTGCGCTTCATCGCTAAACAAAATTCGCTTATGAAAATTCCGCACAGAACCATTATTTTCGAAATAAAATTGCACAATCTAAAAGCGTTGTTCAGGCGTGAGTCTATTCATGATGAATTGCCAAACAAACTGAGAATAAATCACTTGACAGCTGTTAAATCGGTCGTCATCTTGGAAAGTAATGCCAACTTAAACTTCTATACCTGGAAAAAAAACACTCTTTATAACTAGATTTAATGCATAAATCCACACACATAAATCTTAATTTGCTAATCATTGAATCATCGCAGAGAAAGGATTTAACAACATTACATGAATCAATAAATTTTCCCCGGCCACATTACTGACACTACACCTTATTGAATATTATTTAAGACAATAAAGTAGCCACCATTATTGTACACAAAAGAAAATTTAATCAAATGGAAACCAGAATTTACCTATATAACAAATTTATTTACAAAATTTAATGAAGTTAAAATAAGGACCACAATTTCAGAGTTTCTTGCCTAAGTTAAACTACAGGAGTATAATATTAGACATCGTGAATTATCCCAGTGTTCCTCAACTATCCTAAAAGAATCTACCAGGAAAAATGAAGCTTTAATCTACTGTCAACATTTATTCAGATACTAAAACTAGGTTTGAAAATGCTTTGACTATGGTTATACCACAGTAGGTAATGAATTCTTACGGTCATACTTACCGATTGCAATATCGGACCAAAAGTTCAATACCGGTATTTTTTAGATCTTAATACCGGTAGAAGAAATTTTAGAAAAAGAAAGAAAATACAAGTGTTTTTTTTTTATTTGCCAGTTGCTTTACTACAGAGTGTAAATATCACAAAAATAATTTGTAACTTATAAATTATAACAGTATATAAAGAATCACAAAAGAAAAAAAAAGAAAGAAAAGGAATATCTTATTTACACTACGCCACACCATATTCTTTTCATCATACGAATAATGCTACCAATCCGAAGTACTATCAAATGATTCTTTTATGTTCTTTAAAGTCATTCTTATTCATTATTATTTATAAGTATATATATAATGAATATGAAAAATATTTTGAGCCCTAAATTCATATAATATGCAAATTCAATGTGAATAACAAACTCAACAATTTAAAATATATCGAAGTAATACATACTTTGTTCAGAATACAACCTTGTTTTCACAGATACGAATATCAGACTACGAATCCTGCGCGTGCGCAGTATCGCTCTGAGCTGTGATAGGGTAGTTTTGACCCACCTCCTTGAATGATTCTCATATTTTATCACTTCTTTTGACTGTACAGTGCAACTTTATATCCCCAGTCTAATTAATTTCACCGGTTAGGGAGACACACATAAACAAAAACGTATGCAATTTTGCTATGTTAGCGATCCCTGAACACATACAATGGAGACAATTTTAAAAGATTTCTAGTAAATACCGAAAAACCGGTATTTAAATTTGTGAATACGGGTATTACAGAATTGTACAAATGGCTCAAAATACCGGTATTCGGTATTGCAATCCCTAGTCACACAGAAAAAAAAATATTATAAGAGGAACTGATCGGAATATAGGCATTAAAGGATATCTTAAGTAAAGTTTAGAAACGGATGTCAGCAATTTTGGCTTTAAAAAGACAAACCAGTTATTTATCCCAAATTATGGAGTATTGAGAGAAAGTTTTTATTTCTTTTCCTAGGGAGAAGGAGTTTTAGCGTGGTTGCCTGTCTCTAAAGTGAAAAAAAAAGTAAGAAGAAAAAGACTGGACACTACTAATCGAGGAGATTTAGGGTTAAATCTGACAAGAGGGATGCCAAATGTTGAAAATTTGCTACTGAAACACCCGGTTCATCCCTCTCATTAAAAGCATTTGTTTACTGATTAGTTATTTTACGTATTAATTAAAATTAAGTTTAATTAGTTAACATGTGTTTCTCAAGTTTTAAACACTATACCTCACTACAGTTAGAAGTTTAAGGTTATAAGACTAAACTTTTTAAATGTAGTGAATTATAGCTGTTCATGAGCTATCAAAAGGACATTTTAGTTGATAAATTTTTAAAAATTCAATATTAGCCCTAAACAGGGATCTACCCAAAACCGAAAAACATGGCAAGGGGTCTATGAGATAAGTTTGGGAACCTCTCTGCTTTAAATCTATCACAAAATCACTAAGCCTCCTCTCCGATATGAATTCGGCAATTTAAACTTATATGTGTCGCAGGAAAATGATGGAATAAGGAATTTCATCAAATCCCTAAGGGAGAGGATCAATTGACGGGAGATGTCAAAAATGACGTCTCTTGAAGGTTATTTCCCTGATAAAAGTAAGGGATTTGAACAAATCCTTGACAAGTTTCATTGAAATGATGAAATAACATTGTCAAGAGTTTAAAAGTGTTTATTTAACAAATGTGGTGCATTATTAAACGTAGAAGTAAGTAATACAACAATAGTCAATGAAATACAAATTAGTTATTCGAAACTAATTAACAAATAATTAGAAAATTTGACTGGTATTTTTTTATGTGTAACATCTTTTCTCTTGGTTGCTTACACACTAAAATATCAATCCCTATGTTAATCCTATGGTGCCATTTTTTTTAAAATATGGGGTTGATATTTAGGGGATCGAAAGTACTACTGGTTAGGAAGTACAAAGACTCGAGCCCCCAGGTGTCCCCCCGACCTGAACAACATTTTGCCAATGCAAATTCTGACTAGTTCATTTCATCATTTCACTAAAACAGTTCAGGGTTTGATAAAATCACTGACTTTCATCAGGGAAATGACTTCGAAGAGATTTTATTTTAACATCTCCCCTCAATTGATCCTATCCCTTAGGGATTTCATGAAATTCCTAATTTCGTCATTTTCCTGCGACATATGCGTTAACCTAGCCAACACATCTGGTGCATAGGTTACATTGTTGCATGCTGCCGGCCATTAATTTTAGTACGATTCTTAGTGAGATGGATTATTCTCAAGCATGCCTATGAACCATGCCACACTTTTTCACCGCACTAAGTGCAAATTCTTCCGGTCGAACAAAAATCAAGATCCCTCCATTCGTGTTAAACACGGGATTGTTTCTATTGGGAGTGCAAACGAAGCGTGATAACACAAAGCGACACGTGTCACGTCGTTTATCACGCACAGCCGATGAGAAGGGAGTCGGAGGTCGAACAAATTCTTATTTCCTCCCCTCAGAACAACAGCAACAAGTTCAGCTTTCAAGATGCACTGACCCACAAAGCCTTGTTTGGATCGCAGAGATCCCCACACTAGATAGAAAGGAGTCTGCGGCTATTCAGACATCTGTCGTCGAAGTCTTCTTTTTTCTTTGAGTTTGAATGTGGGAAAAAAGAGGAAGCCCTACTTGAAAGGAAGTCGGAAAGATCTAAAGCCAATTTTGATTAGGTAATAATCATCATTAACTGTTTTAGAAATACTCCAAGAAATGATTTCTAGTTGTTCATTTCAGTAACCACGCACAAATGCATTTTATAACCTAAATGAAAATAATTCTCAAGATCCTGTAATTATCCTACGTCGTTCGTTCTAATTGAAATCATAACTTCTATTTACCTAATTAACCATTTATTATTATTTTTAAAGCACATAACTTTATTTACAAATTTATATAATATAGAATCTGCTAACGTCATCTTGTTTGAATCCTTCTCCACGATTCTTTAAGTTCCCGCTAAAAAAAAATTCTTCCCTGCAGCAGCGCCCTCTTTTGACCAATCAAATGCTTGCTGCAAGCTAATTCTTTACAGTCTTAAAAGACTCTTTTTCGTTATTTAATAATAGTTATCTTAACTTTCTGTGTATGTGACGCAGATAGTAATAATGAATTTGAACGGATCCGATAAGCCAATAAGAGTTTAAGTAAAGGCTAGGGGAAAAACGTAGATGGAATGTTGTTAGGCAGCAAACGTATATTTAACAATAACCATAAGTAATTCAATAAATAGGCGATATATACAATATATATATATATATATATATGTTTGAATACACATTTAACTTGGCAATTTTTTAAATAACTTTTAATATTCTTGCTATTATTATATTGATTGTTCAAAAACTACTAGCGCTCATGGTCACAAACTAGTGGCTCGCATTATTTTTATCGAGTCGTCTTTCGAGTCCTGGTAACACTAAAAACCCATTGCGCAGTAAGGATGATGAACGTTCAATCTGTTGTGCCGAGCTCAAAATCTTTATGTTGGCTGAGCTCGGGATTCTGGAGAGTGGATTACCAGCTCAAGTGCTCTCGTTTGAATGTGGTTCAAAATCATCAAGTTATCCAGATTGCTTCTGAGAGCGAGATTATAATAAACAATCAATCAACACCACAAAAAGTTTTAAAAGGGAAGTTTTTCTTACATGAAATCTTGCCGAAATTTCGAAAAAAGGAATTTTAATGGCATATTATTATAGAAATCACACCCACCAGTGCTGATACTAAGAAGGGAAGGGGAAATTTCCGTAGGGAAAATTTATACACTGGAAAAGGCCCGTGCAACGCCGGGCCATGCAGCTAGTTCATACATGAGTTATGTATTTTCCTAGAAAAAAATATGTATACTTATTTTTTTAATAAAATGGTAATCGTGACCCAAGCGTACCTTTTTAAGTGTAAAAAAAATAGTATATACTAAATAAAATTTCTGAAAGTATTATACTTACTTATAATGCCATGCATTATTTGACACTGTTTTATTTTCATATCATAAAAAAAAACATTCTTGATTTTATTAAGGGGTTACTTCACATTCAAAACATAATGAAAGTTCACGATAAGCATAATTATCTTTCTGAAAAAAAAAGTTTTATAAAAAATAATACTTGATCTATTAATTTCATTTGGACAGACTATCAGTTTAAATAAAATAAAATCTTAAATTCGGTGATTTATTAAAAATAAAAAAAATGCTATAAAAATAAAATAACTCTTAATTTTTAAATTCATGGAATACGTTGATAAATATGTTCGATTATAGTAGAAATATAAGCATGTTCTAGATTTTCACCTAAATTCATTATTATTCTGATACTGTGAAAAGATCGGAGCTTATGTATCAGGAAAATTTTTTACTCTTTTTGAACTGTCTTTACACTATGTTAAAATTCGCAATTATTATTAATTACTTCTGTATATATGCCATGCATTTTATTTTATTTTAAGTAATGACTCACCGGCAAAATAATTAATACACGCGAGTACCTATTTTTATCTTAACAAAAATATATTTATTCCCTTAGCATAAAGAACAAAATTCTCGAACGATTTATAACTTTCAACATGCGCATTCATTCCATTCGTGAGAGGTATAATTTCTATAAATAAACTTTCTACTCGCGGCAAAGAGCGCAAACGGGATTCTTCTGAGAAATTGCCATTTTATTCCAATCCTATTTCATTCTTCTTCGAGCAAAAAGAAAAGATAATAATACAAAAAAGGTAGCGAAAAGAAAAAAAAAATACTATTGAGAACTCTCAAGCGTCACACCTTGTCTGTCCTATTTTTAATTACGTGACTTTTTCCCATTCATTCATAAACCCGGCACTCTCACCTTGACTTACAAAACTGTTACCCCTCCAAAAAGTTTCTTGCACCAGAGGCCGCTGTACGAGCGTGACGTCACAACTCGGCAACTCTTCCCTTCAGTTCACTCGGTGTACGAAGTGACAACAATAAAAACAAAATAAGCGTAAGAAGAAGGAAAGAGAGAGAAGGAAAAATACAACAATAATAATAAGGATCCGCCACCGCCTGCCAGCAGTCTACGTCAGAACAATTGATTTTCCATTATCTTTGGACTCAGAGGCCAATGTAATGGTTTAGATCAGGAAGACTGTGAATAAGCCTTCTCTTTTCTTTATTTCCTCACTCCCCCTTTACTCTATCCCTTTTAATATTTTTTCCCTCTTCCTTTTCTTGGATAACGGCCACGTTTTCAGACATCCTTTGTTATTTCGTATGAGAGAAAAAAGATGGCGGGAAAGACAGCCATTTTGGAACACATACGAAACTTAAAGACAGTCGTCTACAAGTAAAGAAACTAAAGAAAAGGGCTTTAGTTAGATAAGAACGTGGTGTGTTTCCAATAAGTCTCAATTAAACAGATTCTATTAATTAAGAAAAATTAATCTTAAGCCCCTTTAGTCTAGTGCTACAGTGATCAAGCAGTAAAGAACAAAACATATAAACATTTGATACACTAGCGTAGTGGGCCCTGTACCAAAATTTTGGGGGACTTTTTTTGGAAAATAAATAAAAAAAACTTTTTTGAAAGTGTCAAATGTTACACATGTTGGGGGCCCCGTATCATTGATACGGTGATAGCTACGCCCCTGATTTGATATGCATTTTGTACGAAGTAATACATATCGGGAAGAACATATGCAAAAATCCACTAGTAGAACATTTGAATGCTCCTTTTTCTCAGAGAAGCGTAGCACACTTTAGTATAAATTATAGAACTGAAGTGTATTGATCGAGCAAACTTAAGTGCAGTAATAATTCTTGTTAGCTATGGGATCACTGTCAGGTATAATTATTCCAAAGCGATGTAGAATAATATTATAATACATTTTTCTAATTATTTTTATCTTTATTTATTCGAGAAAATTAATATATTCTTTTAGTATTTGTGTAAAACATCTTTGGGAAAATTCTGATATATATTTAATACAACAAAATTTACAAAAACTTGAGAATGATTTAAGTCCAAAACTGTTCCACGAAAGCAAATTTCAATTAACAAAAATGAATAATACAATCTTTCACTGAAAAAAATATACATTGCTTAATCAAAATACAAGCACGCAAATTTGAAAATAATAATAATTTTGAGAACCAAACGATACACTTATATTGCTATCAATGTGTCCTCAAGAACAGAGATTACTGATCAGTTTTCAAATGAATTCAAAAATTGGTCTGTTTTTATATAAAAGACCTTACATTTGCATAACCCAAGTTCTTTCAAAGTTATTTAGGAATGCAAATTTGGTAGTATAAATATTCCATCAAGGAAAATAGATGCAGAATCTCGTATTCACACGAGAGATCGGATTATTTTAAGGATTTCAAATCATTTTTAATAGTTCAGATTCTGAACAGAATTTCAATAATGAAAATGTAAATATAATTCGATCATTCTTTTTTGTCTAAGAAATTGGGACAAAATTATATACACAAATGCAAATTACTTAGAAAGAAAATTGCACGCAATAGAAAAATATGCTATAGAATATTTAACGAAATTAGGTTTCTCAAAGACACCCACCATCTTGTGAAAATCACATCCAGAATTGATTAACAGATTATCTGGCGAAATGGTAAATCCAAATCTTAGATTTAGAGAGGTTGTGTTAAAAACACATTTCTTCAGAAATCTTTATGATAGTAGATTTGGATAAGATTACGACCTTTGAAGATTTGGTATGTAAATTTCGTTAGTTGCTTAAAAAAGTATTTCGGCAAGCCAAATATCAGACTTTTTTTATTTACTTGTTCTTTTTTTTGGGGGGGGGGCTAAATTTTCTTTAGAGAAACCACATCTACTGTCCAGTATCTTGTTCCTACTCTGTCTACTCAATAAATTCTTTGTAGGACTAGAAACCAGATCTACTGTCCAGTATTTTGTGTTCCTATTTTGTCTACCTAATAAATTCTTTGTAGGACTAGAGACTAGATCTACTGTCCAGTATTTTGTTCCTACTCTGTCTATTTAATAAATTCTTTGTAGGACTAAAAACCAGATCTACTGTCCAGTATTTCGTTCCTACTCTGTCAACTTAATAAATTCCTTGTAGGACTAGAAACCAGATCTACTGTCCAGTATTTTGTTCCTACTCTGTCTAGTTAATAAATTCTTTGTAGGACTAGAAACCTTAAATAACAAAATCTGGAAAATTCTTATTTAATCTTCGTAATTTTTGCGGCAAACTGGAATGTGTGTGGGATTAGAATTTCCTACCGTACGTTTTATCCAAAATTATTTAGGGTTTGCTTAGCATAATTTTAAGTACAATGAATGGGATGCCACATCTATAGACCTACAAATTATTCTTCATTAATATTTTCACAGTAGCATGGAACTTGGAATGGCTTTTTTTTCATGAACTTTCAATAAGAATTCTAGCTTGTAGAAAATTTTATCACGCATTCCTATTCAGTTTCGAACAGAAACCAATATCCTTCCCTCTTAAAAAAATAGCCATTTTTTTTAGTTGATAATATTCTTTGGGCAACAATGTGGTCAATTTAAGAATTGTTGTTCATCATAGATCTCAATCTGATCAAATTCCGTAGTTTATGATGAACCATTGCTTTAATTTAAAGATTCTTTCAGTTAACATCGTATTATCATAATAAATTCTTCAGTAGGCTGTTGTTCAATTAACGGACATTCTTGCTCTCCGCGTCTCGTTAAAAGGTTCATACCATTAATTGACCTTTATTTCTCAGTATATAACCATTACATTATATAGAGCTTTCAATTGAATTTAAATTCAATATTGATTGGCTGTCCCTTAACCTCGCAATTCAAAAGCAATATGAGAGCTATTGGCTACGGACCTCGCAGTTCTGGACCATAGTTAAGAAAAGAGTATGACGAAACTATAAAAAATTTCTTTTCCGTTAATTTTACACAATTGTATTTGTAAGCTACCTTAATATGTAAAAATACATTTATCGCTAAGTTATAAGAGATTTAACTTGGAATAACACTTCACGCTAGGGGGGTAAAATGGAGGGATTCAAATAGAAAAAGCACATCAGTCAAACACATCGCCGTTTACATGTTAATGAATGTATTACATATTGGAGTGGTAGGATAGTGGGATATTGGAGAATGAGGGGGTATTAGTTCAAGTGTCGTTCTCGTTACATAGCCACAGTTCGAGATTAAGAGGTACTCTCGAGTTACTTTAAAGTGAGACATTGATAAGCAATCAATCTATACGTTAATGATGTAAGCACTTATAATAAATAGTGATGCCTTTTTCAAATCTGCGAAAAAAAGTTTGAAATGCAAGTACCTATTCAATAATATACATTAAAAATATTTCTTAGTATTCACAGGTTTGAGGTAATTTAGTTGTTAAAGCAATTGTTTAATGCAGTGATACTCTACGTGTGGCCCTCCGGCCTTTTCAGAGTGTCCCGGTCATTGCCCAATGCACTAAGAAATTCAATTATTTGTAAACAATTTACTAAAAATTTAGCCAGAAATTCTGTCAATCAAGAAATGCATAAAAGTAAATATTTTTGTGTGTGTGTTTTATATAAATGTTAGTATAGTTGTGCGTTTGATAGAAAGGTTAATGTAGTATTTAAATAAAAGTGTGTGTGTGTGTGTCCAAAATTAGTTCTAATATTTTAATCAATTTTTCTCTGTCCAATGTTATAAGTCTAATAGTGTGTTTATCCCATTAACCTCATGTTACGGTCCGCGTGAAATACCTATTATTTGTGTATGTGGCCCAGTGGGAAAAAGGTTGAGTACCCCTGGTTTAAGTATAACAATTACTAAAACCCACATGAAAATCTGAAATTGCCTCCAAAGGTTTTTAGCAAATCTAACACAGTTGCAGCTATACAATTATTTAAAGTTTATTTGGGTATTAAAAAATAAAAATTAATCGAGGCTTTGAAACTTTTCCCAAGTTTTAAAAAGACAATGTTTAGATTTCTATCAGTAAAAATAGGCGTGGTAAATCAGCTGATTAATTTTTGAAAATCATTTTAAAATACTTCTAATTCATATAATGGCTTGTATGGTATATCATTGGAAATGTCTTGATTTGGAGATTTTAGAAATATCAAAAACTCAAAATCGTCTTGATTTGGAGATTTTAGAAATATCAAAAACTCAAAATCGATCTCTGAAAGGTTTTTACCCGACTGACTGTCCATAATGGCTACTAGTTTTAGGAAGCCAGACTCTTTCATATATTCACTTACAAAGAAAGATGACAATACATTAAACTAAACACAGACTTTAGAGCAGCGATACTCAACCTTAAGTGGTCCAGTCAGTGCCCATTGTTATGAAAAATTCACTTATTTAAGAACAATATATTACAAATTAGGTGTCAAGAAATCGAATAGATCAATTTTGTTTTTTGCTGTCGATGTCGTAAAAGTGCGAATTGATATTCTTTTTTTTATTTGTAACGGTTACGGTTAGTGATAACAGACAACAGTAGAGTAGGGACAGTTTTATGGATGGAACTAATTTTTAACTTTCTTTCATACCTTGCAAGCAAAAAATATTCGTAGGAAATATATCGTTTCAAGACGATTGGGAGGGTGACTATTTTGTGGTGAAAAACAAATATGGATTCGTGATTGTTTGATTTGTCACGAAAGTACTGTATTTAAAAAATACCAATAAACAGGAATCACACACATTCAGTGACACTTTTCCTCGTAGATATCTCTCAAGAGCTAATAAATAGGATTTTTTAATAATCTTTACAGCAGCAACAAAGTGTTTTGTCAGTGGTAATGTCACACAGCGGTAACAAAGACATCTTATGGAGTTTGTTATATTATTGGTAATCATATAAAATCGTTTACTGATGCAGAAATTATGAAGAGGTGTTTATTAAATGCTTCTACTTCAGTGTTAGTGACAAAAAAAAGTAATTAAAAAAAAGCAAATCAGGAGTTAAAATATTTTGATCAATTTTCCACATTTTATCTCACCCCCCCCCCTTTTTGTCCTCATGATGCGGCCCGCGTGAAATTGCTAACATATATATGCGGCCCAGCACAACAAGAGATTGAGTACCCTTTCTTTAGAGTTTTTAAGGGTGCAGAAGCCGAATAGAAATGCCTGTGAAATCGAGGTGGGTGTTGTTTTTGATGGGTTTGAGTTGAAGGGCCACTAAAGACCCGTAAAATTAAGGAGCAAATGCAAGTTCTGATATTTTTCTCGTCACTTTACCGAGGTTCAAATTTACAAGATCCTTCCCCTATAGCCCTAGTGTAGTTCAGAAATGTGACGTTAATTAACAATCAGTCAATCAGATCAAGTGCTATCTCTATCAATTGAAATAATTCAAAATTAAGAGGGTAGTTGCAATACTATTGGAATAAGTCTAACGCAGCATAAAATAATTTCAGAGTAGCAGGACATTAGGGATGGTGATCTGAGATCGATTGATCTAAGAATCGATTTCTCGGGCCAAAAAAATCGATTTTTAAATCGATATGTAGCACTGAATCAATATTTCATCCTAGAAAATCGACATTCGATTTTTCTGTTTTGTGGTAAAAACCATAAAATATATTATTTACAATTAGTTGAATGTACTATCTTTAAAACTCGTAATATTACGGTGTTGGTGGTTAAAGGGTTAATTAATCAAAATCTCGCGAGATAGCTGTGTGCTTAATTTCCTTCGCCTCTCTTTAACAAATAACAAAAAAAAGTTACGTTTGTAATCTCTTTGACTTTTTGTATTTGTTGATATTGCGTCATTTGTTTATGCCTTGATTGATCGCTGTAAGTATCGTGGGATCATTTCTTCCTTGTGAACACTTTTTTTCGATTGGTGGAAGCATCGCAAGTGATGAGTGGAACCACTTGGAACCCAGTAGACATGACAGACTATTGTTTTTAAAAAGCTTAGATATTAAGCATTGGGTACTAAAGATATTTGTAATTGTCGAATTCCCTGAACTAAAAAATTCCCTGATTTGACTGATAAGAGATCGTTTATTATGGTATCTTTCTTGTTTTTCATAAAATAGATTTATATTTACATTGTAAATGCAGAAAATTCACCATTCTTGTATCATGCTCCTTTTGATTTTGTCGATTTTCGAGAACAAAACACAGTAAAAAACTAATTTTTGAATAAATAATTAGCATTAATTAATAAAATCAATCATTAATAACAAGTAATTCATTAAATTTTACGTACTATATACTTAGAATTATAATCAATCGGAAAACAAATCAAGGTCTTTGGGAGGGGGTTGCCCGGACCCTCAGGACCTCCCTACTTGTGTGCGGCACTGGCCACGTCACTTGACCGTGGATCAAAATTACGTGGTCCGTCGCCAAAAGGCCTCGTGTAGCTAAACAGTGCGACGTTAATATTCACTCACTCACTCATCCGATAATGGAATCAATGGTGAGGGGGGAAACAAAATAAACTTAGCTGAAACTACCGAATTCAAGATAGAATATTTATAAAAAAATTAAAGAAAACAAAAAAATAATGATGAGACTCGATAACAATAAAGCAACGCCAGCTCCCCCCTCCGCTCCCCACCAATGAAATTTAAATTGCCTAAGTAGACCAATATTCACCGATCATCGACTGAAATTCCTCAGTAAGGGGGAAAAATGTCAGCTAATCCTTACATCCCTGAGATGTGACCCAAAATGTCTCCTATCTCCCCTTGGTAGAACGACATATAACTTTATAAAGCACCCCGCAGTACAAAGCGAAGAGTGTGCAGCTTGAGTAACTTAAAGTTCCTTCTTAAACTGCGCCCGCTGTCTTATCATTGATTATTATAGCAGTATTTTATTCTCCCGGTGTCAGAGGAAGATATTTTATAAAACGTATTTAGGGGGAGGAAGAGGTAAAAACCATCCCCCGTCCCCGAACACCCTTCTTTTTTGTAGGGGAAAATTGATTCCAGCACGCCAATAGAATTTGCAAACGATAAGAGGGAAGTATTTTATTTCCATTTTTGTTTTGTTTTATTTTTTGTTCTTTTTTTACACATTTTTTTTCAAGGCTTATAAATGTATAGATCCATTACTTTTTCGATTTTGCATTACGAAACTGAGTGAGGGGGTGGGGGATATCGAGGGAAGAAAGGGTAATTTCACGCAGTTCTATTTTTATGACTATCCCTAAAATTAGTGTCTTCATTTTCGCCACACACACTGTTTCGCTTCGCGGATTGGAGGCTCTGGGTTTATGAAAATGACACTTTTTCGAGAGATCTCCCGGAAATAAAAATGCAACTTTTTTTTTCTTCTTTCTCGCAGTTAAAATTACGAGATTGAAATTTCCTCTCGTTTTTTATTTTATTTTATTTTATTTACAACTGATTTCACATCGGAGAAAAATCGTTCTTCTAAAAGCCATTTATTTGCGTGCGGTAACAAAAGGTATAGTGGTGTATTGTTAAATTTTTTGGACAGCATATTCAAAATGAGAGAACTGTAACTTTAACAAACTGCCAGGTAATATATATCTTTTAAAATTGTATTAGGTTTTTATTTTGTTTTATAAGTATTATATTATTTATTACTTATAACAATTCTTCAAATGGTTAACGAAGGAAAATTTTTAAAAATGCTTAATTTAATAAAAATAAATAAATAAGCAATTTTTTTTTGACAGTAGACAAAACAAAGGTGCAAACGATTCTCACAACACATTTCAAAAGAAACAAAAATCAAAACAAAGGAAAAAATTATAGTGTTTCCATAATGTGTAAAGTAGCTTTTGCATATTTGAATTAAATTTATAATTATTTAAATTTCATTGAATTAAATTTATAAAAATACTACTTTTAGAATACATATTTATACGCGTTATTCGAAGTTTATTATTATAGTCATTAAGAAGCAATAAAAACGGAAATCATTACGCATAGTAATACGGAAAACGATACCTTAAGTTGATAAGTTGATTAAAGTTGGTATCTGGAAACTTGACTTACCTATAAAAGAAAAAGAAAGCATTAAAATCGTTATATTAGAAATATATATATACGATTATAAAAATTAATTAAAGTATAAAATGTAGCAAAACGACAGTTTATTTTTGCAATAAATAATAAGTAGCTGGGATTTTACTTTCAACTTCAAATGTTACAAATATTAATATGAAATCTACACCCCATATTAATGTTTTTTTACGAGTCTATTAATCATATTCGAATTAATTACACGAATAATAATAGTTACACAAAATTATTTTTGTTATTATTATTACTATTAATATTATTATTTTTAAATATATTATTTCTAAATATATTCTTACATAATCTCAGAAATTCAAATTTATATTTGATTTATAAAAATAAAAATGAGACAATAGAAAAATTTGAACAGCAGCTACCTACTAGAATAAACTCCTCGCTAGTCGTAATTAGAATTTCTAATCCACTTAAAAAAGACATTTCTTTAAGATTTTGCTCTACTTTACCAATTTATGCTTACTGGTTGTATTTATTTTTCAACCATTTTTTTAAAAGTATTATTTTATCGGATATTGCAATTGGAAAGTTTTAGAACATGATTTTTACTCTTGCATCTTATAGAAATTATAAACCTTTTTTAAAATTTTATAATTTTTCAGTTGTTTTTTTGGGGGAAGGGCATTCTTCAGATTTAAAAACAGAAATTTATCAAATGAAAAGTGTTCCTTTCACCTTAAAATTTACTTCGCTCCCTCCTCCTATATTTTTAAATAGAAAGGAGGTCATACTATCGGGATTACGAAAGCAGATAAAATTAAAAACATCAAATCGAAATAACTTTTACAATCTCGTTGAAGTACTTCTGAGATAAACCACACACGATAAGAAAACTGGAAGGAACTAAGAACATTTATTTATTATATGCCTCTTGGAGAAAGGGATTACTCATCAGAGAAGAATTATCCGATAATAAAATGTTTTTTTTATTATACTGAACTGCAAACCACTTAAATTTTTTTTCTCATTGTTATCACTTACGACTATACGTAATAAAAGCCACGTCAGAACATAAGAACTTAACAAAGGCAATAAAAAATATCATACAAAGAACATGCATACGAAACCATGCCACTGTTTCACTACACTAGGGGTGGCAAACTCAAATGACCTTGTGGGCCACTTCGGAAAAATATCACAATTCCGCGGGCTGCATATGAAAATATATAGCTTTAGACTAAATTTGGACCCATTACAAACATTTACTGAAGAGAAAATTAAAATTGAAAGAATTATTATTATTGTTTTCATTATTTATCATGTATTCAAACATAGATAATATACTGATAATGCAATGATTAAATATGGCCCAGTTTCTGCAATAAGCAGGGTGATAAAGTTACAGGATTCAAGCGTGATGCTGCGGGATGAGGGTCGCTGCCAGTGGCGTAACGTACACCGCCTCAACACCTGCATTGCGGGGAGGGGGGGTAATATTCTCTGTTACGCCACTGGTCGCTGCAGTGCAATACTGCTCACTTCTAAGCACGTATAAAAACAGAAGCAACGTTGAGAACAGTAACAAATCCTCCAAATGTTGACAATGTCAATGGTCAAAATCTTAATAACTACATTCCAGAGGTAGATATTAAAAGACCTAGGAGAATTCTCCTAGATTCATATACCCCCCTAACATTTAATTTAGTCACTCTCCGTGTGGCGAGTGACCATATTATATAATTTCTAAATTTTTCTTTTGATTTTTTATCCTTTAAATTTCTTAATTTCCACACAGGCTAGCTTTCTAGACCCTCCCCATCGCCACGTTCCAATGTTTCAGTGCAACCAACAGAGTGCCTACTCCCCCAGACATATCAGCCAATTGCGTTCATTTCACTCGAACAACCAAAGTGAAATTTTTTCCAACGTCGAGAACCGCCGAAACTGCTCCTGCAACCACGCCTCCTTGCTACATCCTCTGAACCAATCAGGTGACTTTTACCCATCAAGGCCCAACCACATCAAGCCACATCTAACATTTTCGATATGGGATGGAGGAATGCTTTGCGTTCCATTTCCCAGTGACAAAAAGCGACCAGAGACCAAAACAGAAACATTTATGGGATTTATTTGTTACAAAACACAGCACTAAAAACAAAAATATTGCACAAAATAATAGTATTTTGTAAAGATGTAATGAATGCCGTGGGTGGGTTGGCCACCCCTGCACTAAACATTTGCCTACAGTTCTTAATCCAGCAGACACTTTGTTGGGTTTGTATCCTTCTCAATTGTTAGGGAAGTGTTCTTTTCCGGTCAAGAGCTAGACAAGAAAGAAAGGCGTCCAATTAGGGGGATCTTCTTCGTAACAGGGAAAACAAAGCGTCACCAACCACTACAGCAGATCAGCATGGAAGAGACTTTCTCTTTTTTCTCCCTCTGGGCCCAGAAGTATCTCCCCAATTAATTAACGCCGTCCCAAAGAAACAGTGACCTCAAAACAAGGATAGATGGGACCGATGGGGATATAGGTTTTTGTGCTTGTCCATTTCTAGGATTCTTTACTAAAAAGAGTTCCGGTTGGATCAATATAATTTACAACACTCAAAATGGTGCATTCAATTATTTTCGAGTCTCAATATAAATACAATGTAAAATCAAAAAATGAGATTTGAATTTACTTCTCACACTTCACACACACACAAGTGCTTCTTTTGATTTTTTTTAAAAAATTCAAGCTCCAAATGGGTTTTTTCTTATGTTTTATGATTGGTTTACTTATAATTAATAACTACAAGGCATAATTTTGTTAACGTTGCGCCATTTGTCAACAAGTAAAAGAATATAAAACAAGAGGAGTTCCCAAAAGCAAAACATGAACAGATTATATTAGCACGACAATTATAAAAATAGAATAGGTTACAAAAGATTAATATCGGTCCAGAACTTTTATAATGTGTAGATAGAAATAATAAATGAAAGAGCCGAAATTCAGCCTATTTCGCGTGATTGGCAGTCTTCTTTGGCGCGCGTGCATTTATTTTTGGCTAGTGTCGTGCTTGCCCCAATATTGTTTTACAATTAAATATTACGTAAACAATGATTTTTGACGCATTGCAATTGCTATTAAAATTGAACAAAAAATTTGTTTGAACTAAAACATTAACTATAAAATAACAAGAGAGGTTGTTGACTATAATCTCGTCAATTTGAACTACAATGGAAATTCGAGAAGCCTGACCTTAGATATTTGGGGGTTTTATTTTAATACTGTAACCACTCTTTTCTTAATACCTGTAACTGACTATACCAAGCAAAAGAAGCGCCCTCTAGTGACTACTAATCTTCAGTAAAGGCCAGGTAAGCAAAGTGAATGTGTCCCTTTGAAAAACCATCTATGTTCTTTGCCCATAACTTATGTTAATGATGTGTGTTGTCTTTGTATCACCATTCTGAAATTCATAAATAACTGTTACACTAAAGAGGAACTTAACTGAACCCAACACTGGAATTGCCTTCCTTCTTTACTCAGTACCTCGACAGCCCAGGGCTAAGCCTTCTCAAGAAGCCTTTTCCGGACCAGGCTTCTTCCTCCAGTGTTCTCCAATTTTTAGTTCTCAAAACTAGGAGATCTTTTTCTACGCCATCTTAGATTTCTATCTTAGATTTGGCCTGCCTTTTCTCCGTGTGCCAATTGGTTGGGCATTAAAGACATTTTAGTGGTGTGGTCTTCGTCTATTCTGACAAAGTGGCTTGCCTATTTAATGCATTGTCTTTTGATGAAGTTAACGATGTCAGATTCTTTATATGAGTGATAGAGCTCAAAATTTAATCTCCTTGACCACGTTCCATTTTTCTGAGAGAGAATCTGGAATTACCCCTTTTAATTTAATTTTTAAAGTACAGAGTGTTTTTTTTTCAGGTATAGAAGTTTAAGTTGGCATTACTTTCCAAGATGGCGACCGATTTAACAGCTGTCAAATGATTTATTCTCAGTTTGGTTTGGCAATTCATCATGAATAGACTCACGCCTGAACAACGCTTTCAGATTGTGCAATTTTATTTCGAAAATAAGGGTCACGATTTTCATAAGCGAATTTTGTTTAGCGATGAAACGCACTTCTGGTTGAATGGCTACGTCAACAAACAAAACTGCCGCAATTGGAGTGAAGCTAATCTACAAGTGTATGTCGAAATACCGTTACATCCAGAAAAACTGACTGTTTGGTGCGCTTTATGGGCTGGTGGAATCCTTCTTCAAAAACGATGAAGGCCACAAAGTTACAGTCAATGGTGATCGGTATAGAGCCATGATTACTAACTTTTTCATTCCTGAATTGAACAATCATGATGTCCAGGAGCTGTGGTTCCAACAAGACGGCGCAACATGTCACACAGCTCGTGCCACAATCGATTTATTGAAAGACACGTTTGGTTGCCGCCTAATTTCACGTTTTGGACCTGTGAATTGGCCTCCAAGATCTTGTGATTTAACACCGCTAGACTATTTTCTGTGGGGCTATGTAAAGTCATTGGTCTATGCGGATAAGCCACAAACGCTTGACCATTTGGAAGACAACATTCGCCGTGTTATTGCCGATATACGGCCACAAATGTTGGAAAAAGTCATCGAAAATTGGACGTAAAGTTTGGACTATATCCGAACCAGCCGTGGTAGTCCTATGCCAGAAATCATATTTAAAATGTAATGCCACAAGATTATCTTGTGAATAAAAAAAAAATTCATGTCAATCGAATTATACATCGTTGTTTTATTGTAATTTAAAGTTCTATACCTCTCAAAAAATACCCTTTACAACGCTCTGCAATACTATGACAAAAGGATTAACTCCAACCACCAACCTCCACTTTTCCACCACCCCTCGATAGTTTAGAAAATTTTTTACCGTTACAACTACTTTTATTACATAACATCTTTCAGTAAAATAACTGAGTATTCTCTTTTGACTCATACAATAATTTATTTTACTATTCTTTGAAAAAAAATCCTTTCTTGTTTCTCTCTCTCATGCTTGTTAATTCCAATATAAAACATAAAATCTAATTTGCACAACACTTTTAATTTTTATACATTTATTTCACAGCGATACAAAACTTTTATTTCGCTAATTCCTTAGAAAGAGAATCGATACATTTATACTACGAAAAAAGCAAATAAAAATATAATGTAATCCTAATTAAAACACCTTGAAAACCACATCCATACCCAAGTTTTACACATTTGTGAGCACGCTACCATACGCTCTAAGAGAGCAAAGAATGAGGTTTTTAAGCACAACGCGCACTAAATGACCCGTTGGTTGAAAACAGAGAAAAATATATATATATATTTTAATTAATTATTCAATTAGCGTTTCTCAATGCAAGCGACGTGAGTGTATTTGCAGGGTAGTGTTATTAATTACCATTACTAATTAATACAAAAATGAGCTAATTGTTTCACTCCCAATTAACTGGTTAATTAACTTAATTCGCTAGATTGTGAACGCTCCTCCTTTGCTTGAGTTGTTAAAACGAACGATGCCATAAATTAATTTTAAAAGCTCCAAATATATGGAAAATTCGGTGGCATCGTAAATTTTAGGAGTTTAGTTCCGCTTAAAGAAGAATGGGGTGGCCAATTAAAAACTAATAAATATTAATAACAAATGCAGCAGAGGGGAAGAGGCAGAAAAACTAAAAATAAAGTCGCAACTGGGAAAATAATTATTTTAAAAGAAATTTGTTATATTTAAAACTATTTTTTGTTTAAAATAATTTTCAGATGAATAATTACATCATTACTTTTAAATAAACATCTTGCGTTATCCATCGTTTATATACGCAAGAATTTCTCAAGCCATTCACTGTATTGTAACAGAATAAAACTATTTCCGAGATATTTATGTTTTGACTTATTTGCTTACTGTAAATAATTAAAGAACATGATTATATTTCTCCACGCGTTTTTACATTTATATTTTCCTGTTAGTAATGGTAATTGTATCAAATAGCAATAGAGCGATAATAATAATTTTACGATCAAGAAACAACTACAAATAATAAATCTCTTATTATGATATTCTTCAATAATATAGGCATGTTGCCACACACAAATGACAGGAAATTTTTTTTTTACTTTTAACTGTACTGTCGAACGAATTAACGCGATAGACTACATTTGGAACTATGATTTTGAAAAAGTGAGTAAAAGAATAATTTTAAGATATTTAGTTTTAGTTGAATTAGAATATACATATAAAATTGTCTTAAGAATATTGATACAAGAATAAATTTTTTGAAAGAATATTGATACAAGAATAAATTTTTTGAAAGACATAGTTTAAAAACATTCTTTTTTATGCTTCTAGAATAAAAATATTTTACTTATAAAGAGTGTTTTTTTTCAGGTATAGAAGTTTAAGTTGGCATTACTTTCCAAGATGGCGACCGATTTAACAGCTGTCAAGTGATTTATTCTCAGTTTGGTTTGGCAATTCATCAAAACGATCATCAAGCAAGGCGTAGATTCGTCGAATGGGCATAAAACGAGATTGCCGTTGTTCCCGATTTTCATAGGCGAATTTTGTTTAGCGATGAAGCGCACTTCTGGTTGAATGGCTACCGCAACGAACAAAATTGCCGCATTTGGAGTGAAGCTAATCCACAAGTGTATGTCGAAACACCGTTACATCCAGAAAAACTGACTGTTTGGTGCGTTTTATGGGCTGGTGGAATCCTTCTTCAAAAACGATGAAGGCCACAACGTTACAGTCAATGGTGATCGATATAGAGCCACGATTACTAACTTTTTCATTCCTGAATTGAACAATCATGGTGTCCAGGAGCTGTGGTTCCAACAAGACGGCGCAACATGTCACACAGCTCGTGCCACAATCCATTTATTGAAAGACACGTTTGGTGACCGCCTAATTTCACGTTTTGGACCTGTGAATTGGCCTCCAAGATCTTGTGATTTAACACCGCTAGACTATTTTCTGTGGGGCTATGTAAAGTCATTGGTCTCTGCGGATAAGCCACAAACGCTTGACCATTTGGAAGACAACATTCGCCATGTTACTGCCGATATACGGCCTCAAATGTAGGAAAAAGTCATCGAAAATTGGACTACATCCGAGCCAGCCGTGACAGTCATATGCCAGAAATCATATTTAAAATGTAATGCCACAAGATTATCTTTCGAATAAAAAAAAATTCATGTCAATCGAATAATACATCGTTGTTTTATTGCAATTTAAAGTTCTATACCTCTAAAAAAGCACCCTTTACAAAGCTAAGACTTTTGAAAAATTCGCATTATTTTCAGAGTTACAATCAATTGAAATAACAATTGATATTTTTTTTGTTAAATTTCTCTACTGTGATATGTTAAAATATGAATAAATCCAATTCTACTAAATTATATATTGAAAAAGTCCTAGTAATTAGAAATCGAATTTTTCTATTGCGTTAAATTAGGTAGTGTCATTTGATTGATTATTTATTAATGACACACTCGGAAGCTCCACGAGGGCTTTTGACGACATATCCTTAGTTTGATACTGCGAACGCAAAACCTTTATTTAATCCCTTCTTGGCTTTTCCCGAGTGGAGTTCGGGCAGGCAAAACACCATCCTGGTTCATTCCGAGTGTAGCTCGGGCACTGCGAAAATTTACACTGTGCAAACGGTCTTTCCCGAATTATTTCACATTGGCTTTTTATGGTTTCGAATCGTTGAAAAGTACCACACGGTGGAATTTTCTGCAAAAAGAGGCCGTCCTTCTGCTGAGAGTCCCCGTTTATGCTAGCCTGAAAGACACTTTGGGTTGACTACATTCCCCCTACAGAGAAGGAAACTAATCCAACACTACAGCGTATTATTTGTCACTCAAAAAGAGACTGTAAAGAGAAGAATTGAAACAAGATTCTATTGTTCAGATTGCTGTCCAGACGTTGGGCAATGTGCACTAACCTGTTTTCGAATTTTTCATATACGATTAAATTTTGATTAATAATTTCATAATCATTTATGTAAATGCAAAAGATGTGAATAAAACTTGTATTTCAAGATAAAATCTAATTATTCTAAGCTTTATATTTGTAGTTAGTGAGAATTGACTCCAAACCCTTATGATTTCTGCTTTGCAAAAAACCAACTTTACGGGTAAATTACTCATTTATTTAAACAGATTTTTTAACATTAATTTTTAGGAAATTTTTTCTGCGAATGGTAGTATTATGCTTGAAAAAGACACGAATGTTTAAAAATAAGCATAAAAAAAATTGTGACAGTTTTTTTATACATAATCCAGAAATAAAATGAACCTGGAAGGGGTTAATGCTTCTTCATAATTAGAAATGTAAGAAATAATGGAAAAGAGGCTTCACAATATTAGTAATAACAGGCGATATTATTCAAAGAAGGCTATTGAATCTTTTCATATTAAATGCATTTGTTTCGAATTTCGAAAAGGGAATCTATATTCTGTCCTTCTTTCGAAGAAAGCTACAAAAAGACGAAATTCAAAAGTCTCTCTTACTCCTTAACGCTTTTGAAATTGAAGAACATTTTTCCCCTTAAAATACTGCAAGTCTCCTCCCCACCCCACAAATTCATATAAAAGTGAAAAATTTGCATATAACTCATATATCGCTCCAATATTCGTAATCTGAAAAATTTTAAAACAACATTTGAATCATATCTTACAATTGTGGAATAATTGGAGAAATCTTAAGAGAGAATAGTAGAATTTAATACGTGAAAAAAAATATTAATTCAATCTTCCGTAATAAATAATCGATAATTAGTTTTCAAAAATAAAAATACACAAATACGAAACTTAACTCCCAAACAATAATCCGATATACACGTAAGTCGAAACAAATAGCCCAGGAGATACAACCTCGTTTCTCATTTCAAAATTAATTTTGCGATTATTGAATTTCCACCATAATGAGAGGGTAGCCACTCGATGGGAGAAGCTATTAGTCCCTGAGGGGGGAATAGAGGAGTCTACCAGCAACAGAAGGAATATCATTAGCTGTGGTCCAGGAGCAGCCGCCAGACGACTCCCAATTCTTGGAGAATGGCCCAAAGACACGCCAAAGGGATATTAATCCAACCCCTTTTAAATTTCGAACGTAGGCTTCTTGTGTCTTCCAGTCCCACCCCCCAGGAAAAGGGGGCAACAGATAAATATGTCCTTTCCCCCTCCAAAATGAGTTTTCAAATAAAAGGTCCGCTTTTAGAAGGGATTTCTCATCAGTTCCAGGGAGACGAACGAATTTCTCGTGCCGGAAAACACCAAGATTATGATTATGCCTTCTACCCCCTTAAAATGGGGGTTTTCAAGTAAATGGTGGCGATTAGCAAAAGGGAAAATCGATGCATTCCGTTCGTTACACAAAGAGGAATCACGCACCCGCTCATATTCGACGATAAATTGGGGAACATTAAAGAAATGCATTCGAGAAAACACCAAATAACAATTGGAACACTAATAGTTAAAGACACTAATGGATACCCTGGCAATTTAATGGAGATTATGAGAGGCCCGTTCGGGATAAATTTAGTTCCCAGGAGCATTAGGTACAGCAAGATGTTCACTAAAATGGAGACAATATACATGAGTGGATAAATAATAGAATTTATTTAGTACGGATTTTATGAAATCTCTCGAAAAGATACGATATGTAGGGGGATATTGTAATTCAGATAAATATACAGGGGAAAAAAATCAAAGACTGAAACATTTTGAAATTTCGTAAGGGGTAAAATATTATTTGCTCTAAAAATTTTTTAAAAAAAATACCAGCCATGCATTCATAAACATAAAAGTTTACATAAAATAAATTATTATTACCATAAATAATATAATTATTATTTATAAAAAGAAGTATTATTATTTGAGCTCGATAAAAACTACATTATACCACAAATACAAATGATGAATAATATTATTAATTATGCTATTGTGAATATTTGAGTTAGCTGAGAACAATTTCAATAAAATATACTAAGCATAAGGAATCAGGACAAAGAAATATGGTAAAACAAACTAATTAAATAACAATGACAACAATCTAAAAATTAAACATGTGGTTAGGAAATCTGTGAACATTTCTAATGATAAATATTAAAATTTTTTTAAATATATAAAGTTTTATATTCACACTAATTTCAAGATATTTAACAGGTTTACATTTTAGATTTTTAATGGTTTTTTAATGAAGCCAAACCTTGGATAATTAATGCCATATATTCATCATTCATTATACTCTTAGCATGATGGGACAAGCGTATTTTAAGGGAAATAATATTATTTAAGAATTATTTATAAAATACACTATATGTTATAAAAAAACAACACCTCTTTCGATATTTTCATACTTTAGATTTATCATTGTATCAAAGAGTTTTTGCACTATATTAAAGTCGAAGAATAAATGCTTTTATTTCTTAAAATGATTAATATATATCATTATTATCAAAAGCGACCAGTAACGTAGCGACGAGGAGGAGGGACCATGCTGTAATACATAAAGTTTGCTGTTTACTGAAATTTTAAACACATCACTTCAAATAAAACAAAATTCTTTTTTGCCTCCTTTTCAGAAAAATCCCGTATTCTGGATATAAACATTGCTTTGATCCTGAAAATAACCCGATAGAACACAATTTGAAATGAATTTTGAGATGAGTGGAGAGCTAATAAACACACGAAAAATTTAATTGTACGCCCCTTACGCAACAGATACACAAGGTGAGAGAAAAAATAAGTTGATATTTTCCAGAAATATGTACATGTATGCTTTCGCACTCTAACTCCTTTCTTCTGGCCGCAGTCGCTTAGTGGTCAGGGTCGCAAGCTTGCGGTTAGTTTTTGTCGAATCGCAGTTTCGAGTTCTAGTGCCAGTGGAGTACGCAAAGGGAGGGTTTGAGCGTTCAAACACCCCTTTCCCCAAAGACCAATAGTTGTTTTTTTTCTTCTAAATTTACACCATAAAGATGATCCCTTCCTGCTTACGTCTACGTGTTTTTTTAAAATGCAACCCCTCTCCTCATAAAAGAAGTCGGTGAACACCAGTAGCGCACACAGGAATTTCTCAAAGGGGGGGGGTCGAAAGTTCACCATTCTTGTATCATGCTCCTTTTGATTTTGTCGATTTTCGTTAACAAAACACAGTAAAAAACTTAATTTTTGAATAAATAATTAGCATTAATTAATAAAATTAATCATTAATAAGAAGTAAGTAATTAAATTTTACGTACTTACTATATACTTAGAAATATAATCAATGGGAAAAAAATTAAGGGCTTTGGGGGGGGGGTCCGGACCCCAAGGAGCCCCCCCTTGTGTGCGCCACTGGTGAACACCATTGCCTAGTGCTTTAGAAAACCAGCCATATAGGGGCCTATGAGCGTTAAATATGTCGAGGCTCAAAGTCTCGTTTCGTTCTCGACTTAATCTTAAGATTATGATCTGCATAATTTTAATAGTGAAATATTATTCCCGTACATATACTCCGAAAAACAGGGAATTTCTAACTGCATGCTAACAGGCAAAAGTGGCCAGTCTGTATTATTATGCGAAGATCATTGTCCATGTCTAGGTCTAGGCCTAATACCATAAGCAATAATTCAACTCATTTAGTTGAAATGTGACCATCGGTCGAGCCGGTTTGTGAGATTGTGAGTTGTGCACATTTGTGTCAGGCCGTGGGTAGCCTAGTGCAGTGTTCCGGTCCGTGGATCAAATGGTACCGGGCCGCACAAGAAACATTAAATTATTTACTGTGGTATATTTTTCTTGGATTTGAGCTACTTTTTATGAAAATCGCTTTATATTCCTTGTTAAATCACTTTATATTCATTTTTTGATGCAGCCATATCTTATTCTAATGTCACGATTAAATAAAATTGAATTAAAATTATTAAATAAAAACAGTCTAAAATATAAATAATCAACGTTTTCACCTCAGCGGGACGCGGTAAAATTGACAAACGTTGACCGGTCTGCGGCGGTAAAAAGGTTGCGGAAAACTGGCCTAGTGGTTAAAGCATCGGACTCCAGACCGGTGCTCCATCGATGCCCGATGCCACCAAATACCCTCGGAGTACACATGGAATACGTGCTCGTTAAATAAGTCAGTCCGAAAGTCTTGTGGGCTGAATCACGAGTGCAGGTGACTGGAGAATATTTCCCTCCCCTTCAGTTCCATGCAGATATTGTGGAGGTGGAGATGGGTGGTGTCACCATCTATCGTCCCTTTGGGGAATTTCGCCGAGCTAATTCATACTGTCACCTGTATGGTGCTCAAGGCCAACGACAGGCGTACTTCTAGCATCTTACCACGATAAATTTCGTGGGACTCGATCTGGCTACGTCAGACAGGTGGCACTAGAAGCAACAACACACATTTGTGTCAAATTACCGTTTGTACGACTATTTGACAATGCATGCTATATACTGTCTACTTCTAAAGATCCCAGGTAGGGCCTATATACTGTCCTATTTAGAGGACCAGGGCCTCCAAAAATCTTAAGATTTCTTTAGGCCTCAAGAAGTCTTAAGACATCCCTGCTCGCTATATGGAGTGAGAGTTTCCAGCTCGTACTTCGTGTCGTACTCGTCACTTGACTGTGGTTCAAAATAACGAGGTCTGTTGCCAACAGTCTCCATGTTGTTTTAGAGTGCGATGTAAATTAAAATCAATCAAACCAAATCTTAAAAAAAAATTCTAAATAATTAATTTTTCCACCATTTTTGACTGATTTAAGAAAACAATAGTTTAAAAATGATTTATATAATAGACAGTGATACAAACATGATATAATAGAGCCACACGTATAAAAAAAAATCACCCATTTCTTTCAACGGAATTAACACAATTTGAAAGAAGTTAAAATTGATACTAAGAATCACGCCAAGCAGCCATTTGTCTCCAAACTAAAGCATATTTATTTCAATTCTCTCAATACTCCCCGATTCTTGAAACTCCAAAACTATAGCAATTTTATTCTTACAAACAAGGATACAATTCTTCACATAATTATTGAAAAATAGCGTAACAAAATCCAACGGAAGCTCGACGGAACATTATTAAAAAAAAAATCACAAAACCGCCCTTTCTCTGACGCACAAACTTTCGAAAAAAGCATACCTTCCTTCCAATCAACAATCAGCGGACGGAGGTAGCTCATTATGAAGAAGACTCACTCATTCTGTCGGCAGAACTGTTGCCACTAGACAACTAAGTAAAAAAAAAGGCATCCGCGAGATCATTAAAATGGGACCTGTGCTACGAGCTTTGGACCGCAGCACGCTAATCGAAATTAATCGGATTGAAAAGAGTGGAGAAGGGATTCTCTCTCTCTACACTAGTAAGCACGCGACTTGGCGTTCGGGAGCAACTGTTAATGAGCGAATTTCACCAAAGCCCCTCTACCCCTCTTCCATTCATATATTTTTTCCCCCAAACTTTTCTTCGAAGGAAAAGGGCCATTAAAAAGGTATTTGCTTATTGGTAGAAAGCGAACTACTTAGGTTACACTTAAAGCAAAGTCACTCTTCAGGTTTTGCTTTGATTTTCTTGGTAAACAATATAAAAGAGGAATGTTGAAAAAAAAAATTTTTTTTAAAGAAATTGGTTCACTTCGACCGGCTTAAAAGAACAATGCTTGAGCAACGGAACTTTAACAAGAGAAATAGGAAAATACTATAGATAGGTAAAAAAAAACCCGTTATAAAGATTTTTTAAAGTAGAATTTTGAATACTCAGATAATAGCATACAAAAAAATTGTATTTATAAATAATAAGATACACAACATGTATTATAGTGTAGCTATGTTTTGATTGTTTTTGGTGTTTTTTTTTACGGTGATGTAGATCGGTGATGATAAATAATCATCTCAGTGAAATTATTTCATTTCCAAAACTTCTTAATTGTACACACAGTTACGATGCCAAGTTGTTAATTGAAAACATAACTCCCATTCACTGGATTTTCCGTTTATTATTACTATTTTAAAACACCACCACCACTATTTGTCATTACAGAAGACAGACGCTTTTGTCTTCGACAGACGCTTGTTCACATTTTCTCTCAGTACTCCAAATTTTATCCACTGAAACTGGTTCCATCATCGTCACTGGCACCCCTTTTTTGCACAAGCCAAGCCTTTACAACACTAAACACAATGAAATGCCGAACTTAGTTCCCTGACTGACAAACTAAATATTGACTATTCGGATAGTGACATACATGATGTTTTATTTAACAGGAATGTATCGCTTATAAGATAATTGTAAGAGATTTGAGAGCAAGAAATAGCAAATAATAATTTTATTTTCTATAATAAGTTTCTTTCATAAGCTTAGATAATGGCATATGACATGAGGCTCAATTTACTAGCTTTCTTTGATTGAATATTCTTAACTACGTGTCATTTGTGATCCACCTTTTAGAGAAGCTGATCTATGATAAATCTGTCGAAGCTTAAAGTTCACACGATGGCCTGATGTAGAGCAGGGGTGTCCAACACACGACCCGCCAGTACGTAAATTGTGGCCCGTCGACTCTTTTTTAAAAAAATTTAAATATCAGATTTTTAAAGTATATATATATATATATATATATATATTATATATAAATATATATATATTATATATATATATATATATGTATGTATATATGTACGATTTATATATATATATATATATGTATATATATGTATATATATATATATATATATGTATATATATGTATATATATGTATATATATATATATATATTTATATATATATATATATATATATATATATTTATATATTATATATATATATATATATATATATGTATATATATATATTTATATATATTTATATATATATATATATATATTTATATATATATATATTTATATATATGTATATATATATATTTTATATATATATGTGTATGTATATATATATATTTATATATATATTTATGTATATATATGTATATATATATATGTATATATGTATATATATATATGTATGTATATATATGTATATATATATATATATATATATATATATCTATATATATATATATATATATATATATATATATATATATATATATATATATATATACAATATTTGCCTGTTACCTGTTCTTGTTTTAAAATAAATCCTTTTTGATAGTCGAAAAGCCCTTTAGATTAAAATAGATTTATATTTTATCAAACAGTTACTTTTGATTTTACTATATAATAAATATGTTTTTTTAATAAATTTCGAATTGTGCATTATGCATATCTTTTTCTATGGATGGAACATGATTCCCTGTGTGTGCGGCTGTCGTTTCTCCTCCTCCTTTTCTGTTTGGAGAGCCCAAAAAGCAAGAGACAGTCAGAGATGTTTTTTAAAGTTTAAAAAAAAATATTCAGGATGGTTAAGATAAATGACAATGTATACTTAATCGTTTGCGATGGGCCGCACTATCAAATTTCAACAATGAGTAACGAAAGATCAATTCAAAAGGAAAACCGTAATTTTCAAGAAAATGGCAACACAGTAATATTTTAAACATTATTTGTGATTATTGCATTATTATATTATATAAACATTATTATGATATCTATGTATGTTTATATGAAAAATAATGAAAACAATAACAATAATTCATTTTGTTTTAAATTTTCACTCCAATAAATGTTTTTTGTTGCCAAATCTGATTTAAAAGTACATATTTTTATGTGCGGCCCGCGAGATTATAATGTTTTTCCGAAGTGGCCCACAAGGTCATTTAGGTTGGACACCCGTGATGTAGAAGCTTGGAGAGGGGTGCTAGCTCGAGTGCAATCCTTCGCAAATAGCCCTCGCGTTGCATCAGAAAACAACGTAAATAAACAATTAATCAATCAATTCAATTTACACGGTTTTCGAATTTTGTGATGGTATTAATTATTGCCTTACAAATTTTACTAATCTACTCCGATCATTAGAAATTCAAATCTTTAAGTTTCTGTTAGTTAATAAGGTTGGGATAAGGAAAAAAATGGCCAGCGCATGGAAATGAATGTACAATGTGAATTGATACAAGTAAACCCATCTCTTTCTGGTGCACTGTGCTTCGCGAGGAACATATGTATGTATCCAGAAGCGCACACAGGAATTTTTCAAGGGGGAGGGGGAGGTCCGGGGTCGAAAGTTCACCATTCTTGTATTATGCTCCTTTTGATTTTGTCGATTTTGGGGAACAAAAGACAGTAAAAAGCTAATTATTGTATAAATAATTAGCATTAATTAATAAAATTAATCAATAATAACAAATACTTAATTAAATTTTACGTACTGTATACTTAGAATTATAATCAATCGGAAAAATATCAAGGGCTTTGGGGGGTTCCAGACCCCCAGGACCCCTCCTTGTGTGCGCCACTGTATGTATCTGTACCCACACATTTCTTTTTACAAGTTACACACGTTTAATTTCCATACGTTGGTCGTATCTGCGCACTGAGCAGTTTATTCCAGATGCTTGGGCAATTAACGTACAAAAACTCAAAAATTTGAATTCATGACGGGAAAATTTCAATAAAATTAGCAAGGTAATTATATACAAGTAATGTAAAAAAAAATTTTTAAGTCAATTCCTACTTTGATCAACAAAGAAAAATTTATTTTATCTACTTTTTATTAAATAGTTAAAATTAATATTAATATCTAAATTATATAGATAGGTCAGAATCACAACAGTAAGTGGTAATTAATTTTTATTAATTATCGTTAAAGTATCGTATTGTTATCCAAAACAATCGTGTATATAAAATTTCAGTTTAACTGAATGCTTTAAAACGTGAGAAAAAAATCCTTTTCAAGTTTTGACACAAGTCGCCAAAATGATCGCTAAGTCGCCGTGGCTGCATTTGTAATTCTTTAAATAATTAGTTTTAATCAATTTTTGTTAATTATAATTAAATTATTGTGTTGTCATCCAAAATAATCATGTATATAAAATTTCAGCTCAATGGAGCGCTTTAAAATGTATTTTATTAACGATTGAAAATTCCACCAAGATAAAGATATATATATATACGAATCGTATATATATATAGGGAGTGAGAGAGGGAGAGCGAGCTAATAGTAGGAATTGAAAAAATACTGTATTCACAAAGTAAAGCATAAAAAATTCTCCTTCCACCACAAATTATGAAAATTTGAAAAACTGATAATTTTTGTGCAAGCATCTCGCACATCGGCAATTTTATATACTCTTTTTTTTTTTTTTTTTTTTTTACACAAGTGAAATTGTTACATTTGGTTCGTAGGAAATAGAATATTTCAAACAAGTTTTATTGATTAATTATTTCTAACGACAGCACAATGTTTTGATTTAATATACCACAGAAAAGAGAAAGAAAGAAAACTATAAGCACTAAATGATTTTAAAAGTAAAGTAGTTCAAAATTTTTTTTTAAGTTAACTCAATTATTTAAGTTACAGGATTAGTTTTTAAAAGCAAAACAAAGGATTGTTTGTCATGTAATTTTTAAACCATTTAGTAAGTCTTAATTTACCGAAATTAAACCATAAAAATCATTCTTAATATTTACAGATAGTTAAACCCATCGTAAACAATTCAAAAATACAAAATAGTTGTTCAACTACTAATTAATTAGTATCATACCATTAACTTCAATGAACTTTTCAAACAACTTAACACACGTAACATTAAAAGTTTAAATTCTTATATAATGTCTAAACTGAACAAATCAATTAATTTGTACCTCTAATTTAAAAAAATTTAACACTCCGCGCGAAAAAATATTTTAAATCAGAATTTCAGAAATAGTTGGTTCATTAAAACTTATTGGAAGAATCCATAGTAATACAACTCATAAAAATTAATGTTCCAAATATTTAATTCAAACAGAGAATAAATGAATTTAACGAGTGAGAAAAAACTAATTAAGCTTTTACAAAACATCTCATGTAAAAAGTAACTAATACGATTTACTTTGAATAAAAAAGAAACATAATATAATGATACCAATTACCATTAAAAGAATGTAAAAATGCAGATTTACAGTAATTTTACAGAGCTAATTATTAGAAACATTATCGCATAAAAAATCTGCTAAGAAAATATAATTCTAAAACCACACTTATCTTAGGCGCACGAAAAATTGAGAAACAACAAAATAAATTGTTGAGTCATTATTACGTAATTACCAGCCACTTTATATACTAACTACGATAAATAAACGAAGAGAGAGAGAAAAAATATGTGTTGAGTTAAAGTAATTCAATATAATCAGCAGGAATAGTTAAAACTAAGTCGAAGCAAGTAAAAATAATTGACAATCATGTTGTACTCATTTATTCAATTAAAATGTAAACTAAGTAAATAAATAGTAAATTGAGTAAATGGACTAAATAAATTAGCTGGAAATCATTTAAAGAATAATAGGGACCAATATATATAATTAGTTACGTGAAAGAAATGAAATAAGCATGATGAATACACACACAAGTGGTGCCCCTCCGGTTAAATATCGAAAATTAATCAGTTTTGAATACGGAAGACATTATTAACGCAATTTTATATAACTCCGTATGAATCAAATTCATTCAATTTCAGGGGACATGTAAAGTACGATTACGCATGCGTAAAATTCATATAAGTACGAAGGGTGATTGATAAGTAAGGTATCTAATACTATAAAATAAGTTTCCGACAAGGTAAAATAATAACTGATGTATCAGAATGGCGGAAATTTATTACTCTTGCATATTATAAACTCATTTCTCAACATAAAGTCACCAGTAACAGCCACTCATTTGTTCAATCGTTCTATCCATTTCTTCATTCCGTTCATAGAGAAAGATTCTGGTTCGCTGCGTATCCATTTGCGTATGGCTGCCTGAACTTCGGCATCCGTTGAAAAACGTAGACCTTTCAACGTCTCCTTCAATTTTGGGAACAACCAAAAGCTCGAGGGTGCCAAATCTGGGCTGTAGAGAGGTTGTAGAATCATTGTGAATTTCAGTTTTCCCATGACGTCCTGTGTTTGTGCACTGCAATGCGGTCTTGCATTGTCGTGATGCAAAAGAAAGACGTTTCCTTCCGGTCTGACTCTGTGGATGCGTTGCTTGAGTGATGACCGTAATGCTGCAAAGTACCTCTGTCGGAATTCAGCGTCAATCCTTTAGTCAGAAATTCCGTGTATAGCACACCGCTTGCATTCCAAAAGATGATGAGCATGACTTTTGTTGTTGACGTTAATATTTTTTAATTTCTTGACAATCGAAGAACCAGGATGACGATATTCCAAGGACTGACTCTTGTTTTATGGGTCATAATGATGAATCCAGGCTGCCAAAGTTCAGGCAGCCGTGCGCCAATGGATACGCAGTACCACCAGAAACTTCCTTCATGGACGGAATGAAGAAATGGATAGAACGATTGTACAAATGTGTAGTTGTTAGTGGTGACTTATGTTGAGAAATGAGTTTACAATATGTAAGAGTAATAAATTTCCTTCATTCTGATACCTCGGTTATTATTTTACCTAGTCGGAAACTTATTTTATTCTATTGGAGACCTTACTTATCAATCCCTCGTAAATTAATGTTTAATACAATAAGATAATGGGGTTTTGTATATTTTTAGAGATTAATATTAGTCTTGACAAAAACAAAAATTTCAACTGTATTTACTTTTCTTACTTCAATCCAGTAATATAAGCAAACTCAGGGGAAGGTTGGTGACTTGAAACCATGCTTAAATTTGCTATCTTAGCCTTAAGTCTAATAGTTGCTATTGTATTACTTTTGTGCTTCTACTTTGATTTTTGTACTGTCTTGTTATAAATTATCAAATACACATACTACACGCGGGTACGTCAAAAAGTAAAAGGACTTTTGCAATTTCTCTTTCCAAGGTTTGACAACAGCGTTGAATGAGAGGAAGTCGGCAACACTTCTATACAATGTGTCACTCGTCTTTCCTGGTAGTCGTTGGAGTGTAGGAGACCGTTCATCACGGCAGTTCTGTTGTTGATCTGCACCAGGGAGAAAAGAAGAGCAGTTATTTGCTTTTTGTTAGAGGAAAGTGTGAAACCTGCGTGGATATTAGCCATCCCTTCCATCACTATACCCTCAACGACGACGACCCTCAGTGGTTGATGTCGATGGACTGCCTGTACTTTCGTCGTCGCATAAAAAAGTTCTTTCCTTTTTGAATACCTCTATCCATACTGCGCTTGCATGTGATGAATAATTTCTGCAGATCCACAATGGAGCTGCCATGTTGAACGGTCTCCTGCACTCCAGTGACTAAGAGGAAAGACATGCGTCACGTTGCATAGAAGTGTTGCCGACTATCTATCATTCAGCGCTGGATACTAGCACTGCTGCCAAACCTTGGAAAGAAAAATTCCAAAAGTCCCTTTACTTTTTGACTAACCCTTGCACACATATATTTGTTTGTACGTCCCAATTTAAAACAACGCGAAGACTATTAGCGATAAACCTCGTGAATTTGAACTTCTGTTAAGTGAAGAAGATGACATCTGAATTGACAGCCCTTTCTCCAAAAATTCACTCCACGCCAAAAATAGGACTTTGAGCCGCAATAGATTTAATGTTTATCAGCCTTACTACACTCAAGTCTGACCCGACTAAAAAGAAAAGTTTCTCAAGTAAATGGACTAAAGAAGGAATTTCCTTCGCTAACGTTGTTAGTGGGGAAATCTCCAGTCAAACCCCTCCCGAAAATGAAAATAAAAAGGAAGACTCCCCCCGTGGATTCCTTAGCCAAGATAGCAATAGTTCAGATTTAGCTCAAGTATTAGAACTCTTTAATATCATATCAAGCCTAGTTAAGAAAAATCCTAAAATTCTCGACCGTCTCTCAAAACTTAAAACTGCAAGCTCCGACGAAGAAAAAATCTGCCTACTGGCAGAAGTGATAATGAACAAAATTTAAATTTCCCTACTCTTATCTTTTTAAACCTTAAATTTCTCTCCTAAATATTTAAAATTCTCTCTTAATATTTATCAAAATTCTCTTTATTCCAAATTTATTTTTAAAGTACATGAATTCAATCGTAAAAGCTCACTTCCAACCTCCAATCAAAGATCACTTCCACTGCCGATGTCTCCTGCACTCCCATTGGACCACCTCTTCCGAAGTCACGCCCTCCTCTTCTAACCCAAGTTTCCAAAATCATGAACATCAGCGTCCCAGATAGAGGGTTAAAGGCTGCTGGCGCAGCCTAGGTACCTCCAATCAAAGCAACCGAGTGTCTACACTCAAGTCCACGACTCGACAACGCCAACCACGAGTTAACGAACATAATCACTCGGCTGCCTTGGCTACTAGAGTACAGAGGGACTTCTTATGTTTTTATAATTATACGTGTTTACTTGTTTGTTTTAGTCTCTTGGATGCTTAGAGTACAAAAATACTGTTAAGATGATCGGGATCCGAGTATTTTATGCTATCAGTCTCAAATAGCAAAAGAGTTCTTCAGAAGCGATGAAAATTTATAGTAGAAAAACAATCCTTAAAATACAGGATACAGCACTAAAATTCCTATAATAAATCCCAGTAGGTTTTCACACCTTCTACAGCACTCAGACACAACTATCAGTGTCTAAAAGTTCAAGTACGTTAAGTTGATTTGCAGGCAACTAATTGCTAGTGGACTCGTCAACAGTCAAAACAATGCTGATTCAGGGCGTCTGTAATTTATAGGCAGAACGGATCTTTTCTCGAATGATCCACTTGCATCATAGATCATGATATGAATGGATTTCTCCGGTAATTTCCAGAAGCCAAGTCGCTAAAAATGGTTGCCAACCCACCAAAATGGTCGCCAACTCGCTAAATGTGATATCTAAAAATGATTTCAATTTGGCTGCATCGCCAATATTTCTCCAATTTTCGATTGAAACGCCATAATGATGTAAAGAGTAGCGTTGCTTACAAATATTACAATTTTTATCATAAAATAAATACGATGGAAAGTAATATTAATGTGTTAAACGTCCAGATGTAACTTATTTGCACCATTTTAAGCATTAATTACACAACAATCATAAGAATACCAAAAATAAAAAAAAAAATCGAAAATTCAGTTTTATTTACAAATTTCTAAGTTCTTAGGAAAATTTCAGACCCATTTCACCTGTAAGAGATGAAAATAAACGAGAAAGGACTCACGAAATCAAGATCTTAAGATCAGAGAGAATTTCAATGCAGTGTATACTCAACTAGACATGCCTTGATCCATTTAACTACAAGAGTGACGAGTCCAGCATCAACACTTAAATCAATTCACCTTAATAAGCATTCACAAGAAATGAACATGCGACGTAAGATTTGATAGAGTTAAAGGAATAATGGATCAAAGAAATCCTTTCTAATTTGATTCCATCAAATAACACAAGTTAGATGAAAGGATTTTCAAATTGACTTTGAGATTTCTAAAAGCAATGGAAATTACTCTTCGAAATCCATGACTTGTACTCTGCATAAGATTCATAGTTATTTTTGTACAAGTTTCTAGTGCCGTAGTTTTCCTTATTTTAAAAATAACAAATTAAAACTAAGAATGCGATTCTGAAATTTCCTATATTGATGAATGTTAAACTGAAATTTAGAAGATTTAAAAACGGAATATTAATATTAAGTTGTTTGTAAGCGTAAACAATGCTTTATGACGAAAGGGAATTTCAAATGTACAAAAATATTAGCGATAAATAACCATAAAAAAATCGAGAAGACTAATTTTTTTTTGCATTAAAAAAATTGTATTAAATTACTAATTGGCATCTTAATAGAATTGGGATGGAATAAAGATTTTTCTAGTTGTAAATTTATGAGTTTCCTTACATTAAAACTTAGTCTAAAAACAACATGTAAAATGATTTGTAGTGAAGATAATGTCTATAACACAAATTGAATAGTGCCTATAGTTTGAATCTTTTTACCACTTACACGATTTAATAATATATAAAATATTTTTAAAATGTTATAGCTCCTTTTATATTGTATTTTAATAATTAGAATGTTGATTCTTTACTTAAAATAGAAATAAATAAATAATAAAAATATATACTGCTTATACATGTTTTTATCAATATAATGAAAATTTAATTTTTAAAAATTAATACTATATATATTTTTAAAAATGCAATTGTACATGTATATCATTTTTCTACATATGCTCTTTTATATAGTAACTAAAATAATAGCCTCCCAATGGCTAAAAAAAGTTTCAGTTTTTAAAAAAACATACATTCAATTTATTACGCATATTAATAAAGCTATTCATACATATTTTCTAAGAGATTTTCATACAACAACTTTTTACCTTATTGTATACATAAGGTAAAATATTATCTTATGTATACATGTTAATGTAGAAATGCAGCATTTGTTTTTTTATTTTTATATATATTTTCATGGTATTTTTAATACTAGGTAAAAACTTATCGAAGCTGGCACTTCAGAAATATTTGATAGTAGTAGTAGAAATTATTTGTAAAAATAAAACGAAGTTCCTAGCAGCAAATCAATTAAAACACAACACTTGAGTTTCCAAATTACTTTTTTTGAAAAATAGATGTCATAAATTGCTAGTTAACTGAAGAATAGAATTATTGCATATAACTTAGTTTCAATAAAATTTTAAACTAATAATAAAATTTTATTTGTAAAAGAATTAGCAATTCAGCAAAAATAAATAACATATCTTTTTAAAAGTGACATATATTTGCTGTTGTATAATTTCACGACATTCAACTAAAAAATTATTCTCAGTATGATTAAAATAGAAACATGCATAATTTTTCAAATTTTAAAGAACAATTTCTTTCACCTTTTCGAAAACACAGACAAAAAAATAAGTAAATAAATAAAATATTGCTATTTACAAAACCATAATTTCAATAAAACTTCTAACAAACAAAAAAGACAAACTACAGGCAAACAAAAAAAAGCGATTACAGGATTCTCGGACAGTTATAAAACACACAATTCCTCTTATTAACAAAGTATTTAATTCTTGAAACAAATGAAATTATTTCTTTCTAAAAGTAAATAGAATTGTAAAATTGCAGACGAAAAATGTTATTTATGAGCAGACGATACATCATGAATCATTAGAAGCGGACAAACGTCTTTTACGTAGGATGATAATTTTTAAAAACGCGCCCATCACTTATCATTCTAAAGTAGAAGACTAATTACATAATTGAACAACACGGCATGAAGATCTATTATTTACTAAATTTTAACGAAAACTAAGTCTCCTGTGGATTATTAATAATAACGCTAAAGAATACAGTTCTCAATATAAATTACTTAACACGATTTATTTTAAGCGTAAATATTTCAAAACTGTTGCTGCTTATAGAATTTGTTGAAATTACATAAATTGATTTCATTTAATATAAAAAAATACATCACGCAAATATAAACAAACAAACAAAAAAGAATGCCAAGCAATATATTTTTATTAGCGTTTTCAGTAACAACGTACAATTATTAAAATTCTATACTAAGAAAGAAAAGGAACATTTTACATTTTTTCCGTAAGAGAATTAAATACGACAACGCAAATTTTTTCTAATAAAAACTTTTTTAAAAATATAATATATATAGTTTGCCTGTATAATTTGTTGAAATTACATAAATTGGTTTTATTTTATATAGAAAATACATCGCGCAAATACAAACAGAAAAAAGAATGCCAAACGATGTATTTTTTTATTGGCATTTTAAGCAAACCGTATAAGAATTTCCATACTAAGAAAGAAAAAGAACAATTTTTCTGTAAGAGAAATTGAATATAATAACGCAGGTTTTTTCTAAAAAAAAAAAAAAAACTTTTTTTAAATAAAATAAGAACACGAAAATTTTGCAGTAATCCACTTATACAGAGAAGGCCAGTTATATTATAAAAGAACTGCAACATTTTCGTATAATTCAAATACCTACAGAAAATTCAACTTAAGAATTTTCATTAAATACAAAGTCATTTTAAATGTAATTTGTTAAATTTAGAAAACTTTTTATTTATTATTCTTTTAATTTATCATTGAATAACAATACATCCTTTGCCCTTTAATAAAAGGGGAAGGAGCAACATTAATAATTAAATTTAACTCCTTACTATAAAATCGTGAAATTAACAGTCTAGGTTAGATATTCGAATATTTAAGTTTACATGACATTCTCCAAATACATGTGTCACAATGAGCTATCCACAAGGTCTATCCTCTCTAATTCTGGTTCTTTTATGTTCAGCCAAATTGGCACTTAAAAAAAACAACTGTGATGTACCTCCCCTTGGAAGTACATCCCTCGAAGTATCAGCGTGAGTTAGAGGTGTAGGATCAGCGAAAGAACTAGGATCAAACATTATCTTAATATGACTTTATTAAGATATTAAACTTAAACCTTTAACAAATGTAGTTATAATAATTAATATGAGAGAATCTACGATGACTCAATACGCAACACACAATATATATATATATATATATATATATATATATATATATATATATTTATAATATGATCTAATCTAATTCTCAGACCAATCTAAATAAGCGAACCGCCTAATCCTCGTTTCTAATATTAAGTAATTAATCCTACCTTAAATTATTCCGTAATGCTACATGTCTTTATCTGCAATGGGATGCAGCTTGACGGCTAACTTCTAGTCGAACACCAATATGTTTATCCACGACACGTAGAACTTAATCTATCTTGAACCACGAACTGCAATAATCATCAACTGCCACAACGCACATCAATTGTCTAACATTCCTTTACATTGCCATACCGCTTACTCTACGATCCTATATTTAAAGTCCGTTTATTTGCATCTCTTCTTCACATCTCGTTTCTTGGATTTGGTTGGAAAAGAGTTGCCATTAATTCTGGCCCAAAGAACCCGAAGGACTTGTTAAAGAAAAGACGCGTAAGACGTCACACAACTCCACTCCGAAAATAAATATTACTACTAAAAAGCATATAAATAGTCAGTGAGATAGAGAATAGTAGTTGTTAGGTGGTGGATAATACTGCCAGACTAAAGAGTTCCTCAATTATAGAAAAAATATTGGAGATATTGGGGGATTTCTTTTAGAAGAGTTTCAGGCGTTGTATCTCATTCCAGATAAGTAATCGTTATTTCTTATTATTTAGTTGCCTTGTCTGTATATCGTGCACTTGGTTCTAACGCTTAAATTAATAGAAGTGATTTGTTGTGGATAGCTATTTGTTATCATTTTGTATCCAATTTGATGGCTTCTCAATCCTTACTCCCTCCCTCCTCCCCGGAAACCTGAACGATCACGAGATCTTTCACCTCAACCATCACCAGGAGGAGGTACCACGGTACATGAATAAAAAGAAAAGAAAAGTGTATAATTTAGTAATCATCCCTCTTAAATCACATCTGCTGCTAGGAGAAAACTGGATTATTATCCATAGAGCATATATATATATATATATATATATATATATATCATTTACTTACAATTTTTTTTCTCTAGATATTCGAGTGAAATAAAATGCTGCATTTGCATTGAGCAAAAGAAAAAACAAAAGAGAGAGAGAGAAAGAAAGAAAACTAAACCAATATAAATAGTCTGCCACGGATCAACATCTTGACACTCACGTACCCATTTAAAAAAAATAATTCGGAAGATCTCGACAAACACAACCATTGAACTTCTTTGTTTGATCTCAAAATGTTACTACAGTGGGCAATAATACACCTTCGACACCGTCTGAAGTACAAAAAGAGAAATTAGAGACACACAGGTCGAAATTTCTTTCGGGGACGGAAACAAAACAGCGGCAACCCCCCACACGTCCATCAGAGATTTACTTTGAGAGGTGAAACCCCACACAGAAAAAGAACTAACAGTAAAGAGAGAGAGAAAGGTTGGGATTGGAGAGAAGGAGAAAAGATAAAAGGAAAGAGATAGAGAGAGAGAGAAAGAGGGGCTGTCAGCTCGTGTTGCTTACTTAAGGACGAAAGAGACCGGACGTTTCGAATTGACCGTCACAAATTGTAACAACACTCCCAAAACAAACGAAAGAGGTAGAAAAAACAACCCCAGAGGAGTTCGGTTAGGAAAGGAGGGACAATGAAGTGTGAAAGGAGGGGAAAAAATATAAAAAGAACCTTCAATGAAATGAAAAATAAGACGGAACAGAGAAAGACTTTTAATTTGATATCCACACAATGATACATTGAAGAATTGCTCTTAAAATAAAAGCAGTAATCGTGTGGCTCTGATATAGCACGGGAAATTCGAGTTTTAACAGCTTATTTGGATTGTCTTCAAGCAGATTTCTTCTCCCTTTTAAAAATATATATGTATTGAAAATCAATTTTTTTTTCTTTAATCAGGCTAAATTTTCCAACAGTTGTTCTAAACTATATTATTTAGATTTTGGATTAGATAATTCATTTTTCGAATCTAAGAGATTAAGTTAGTTTTTCATGCTAGGTGTTTCTAAAATCACGAATGCAATTCTAAATTTCAAACAAAGAGTTTAATTTATTAAAATATTACCTTTTAATGAACATTAAAAAATTAGGTACTTACGTGTAACGCCCACCAATTCCTCAAATGAAAATATGTCGCCAAATTCTGTGTTATAAGTAGCCAACAGTGGAAAACTTCTCCCATTTACGACAATAGCATTTGGCGATTTCTTAAAATTTGGTGAAATTGGTAGACGGTATAATACGTAAGAAGCAAAAATTATTGCTTAAATCAAATTAGGATCGAGTTACATAATTATTGTTAAACAAAATTTACTTTGGGTACTTGCGTATTACCACAACCGTATTGGCGACATTATATGAAACGAAGCACATGGTTGCCAATTCAGCACTTATGACACATGCGAAGTCATGGTTGCCAACTTGGCGAGTCATCTTGAATTTTGGCATTGTTGCGATAGTACCTTACTTTGAATCATTTGCAAATACGAAAAACAGTAAGTTATTGCTACATGGTTGTTACAGCTACAGCCTAGGAGTACTAGAAATTACATTTTAATGTGGTTTGATCTGACTAAAAAAATCTCATCAATTTCTAATAACTCCGTTTGTATTAAAAAGAAACCGCATATTCTGTTTACTAATACTTAAGCGTTTGCAAAAGATTTCGTAAATAAAACACTCTTCATTCCCACTATTAACAGTCAATAATTTTATATAAGATTTAATAGCAATGCTTTAGATTCTAACTGCATACATTATACATAAAACTAACCTTAAAGTATCCAACAACGATTGAAATCGTGATTTGTAAAAGAGTGTATTTTTGAAGAACGTTATTTTCAGAGTCACTAACAATCGAAATAATAACCAGTTAAAATTTCTGCTCTCTGATGTATTAAAATTTGGATATAAATCCACACTTCTAAATTATATGTTTCAAAAATTCTAGTTCAGTTTCGATGCAGAAGTCTTAGCTATATATATAGGTAAAATAAAATTTAAACAAATTCCATAAACAATGAATATTTTGAAAATGTGTCATTTTTTTCTTCATTTGTGCATTAAAAAATTGCGGATGTTTTTAATTCTAATGATATTTTTAAAACAATTTTATACGTATATTCTAATTTAAGTAAAACTAAATATTAAAAAATTATTTATTTATACGCTTTTTTTAAACCACGGTTCCGAACACATTGTCGGATATCTTGTTGAAAGATAGACAAAATGGTTTCAAACTAAATCTCATATGTTTGCTACAGAGAGAGAAATCGCGATTTAATATTTCCTAAAAAATAATATAGGTTATCTGCAGACACTTTTAAGTAACATTCCCCCTTCTTTATTACCAAAAAAAAAGGGTTATATTTTTATTTTTTTTATTAATGTGTTGTCTTTTCTATTTCTTTTCTTATAAATTTTATTCCTATTTTGTATTTTAATGAGGTGTGTTTCTACCAAGTAAGAAATACCCATTGCACACAGCATTAGACGAACATCATTTCCAGCAAGAAATTTTTGGCATTCAAGCTGCCTATCTGTTAACATGCCATGAGATCCACTAACAAGGTTTTACAAAGAAATGAAATGCCATATGACAGAAGTGACAGGCTTCACTGGTCAGTCGACCAGCGAAAGAAAAATCTGTTCAGATTGAGCAATGAGGATCATTAGAGAGTGTGTCCGGCACAATCATTTGTCTCCGGCGGTTATTAATGGAGGATGAAATTTTTCTGCCTCCACCCCTCTTACCACAGGGGAGGAGGAGGAAGGACAGATGATCTGCCTCCGAGTTCTAAGGAGGAGGTGACGATGCAGACGATGAATGGAAGAGTTCCGAAGTCAAAAGGATGAGATAAGTAAGATGGTGGCTGAAGTATCTGAATGAACGAGTTCACTGTACAAGAAACAAACTGATCTTCAATGAAGTGGCCGTGGCGATGGCAAGAGGACATTTGTCTTTATTTTCGTTGAAAAAGAAGGAAATGGATTGCATACAAACCGGGAACTTTCAAAGACCAGATACAATATATTAACTTTTTATTTCTTCATAAAACTGACCAATATCTTTCATCTGTAAGACTTCCACAGTAAACTAATTAGCAATAATAATTTGATAACGAAAGTATTTTATGAGAGAACACTTCAGTAGCATTAATATTTGTTATGAAATTTAATTAATTGAAATTTAGTTCATCGTACTCGACTACACTCCAAGTTTACGAAATCCGTCACCAGACATTCTTTGCGGTGCTCTAATGCAATTCAAATTAAATAAGTTTCTATCACATAGCCAAAAAAAAAAATGTTTAAAAATAACATACGTCGAAGAAAAAACATTTTCTAAAACGAAAAAGAATCTAATAAATTGGGTACTTTTTAACCGTCCACCAATTTCGCCAAACAAAAATACATCACCAATTCACAAAATATCGCCTAATGCTGTCATTATTATCATTGCTGTATTCCACTATTGGCCATAACCGCAACATTTGGCGACGTCTTTTGATTTGACCAAATTGGTTGACAGTATAATACGTAAGCACCTGATACTTTCCCTAATGTTGATAGTTTGTTAAGTGGGGTACTTATGTATTATACTGTTGACTAATTCCTCAAATCAAAAGACGTCGCCCATCCGTTACGCCACTGATAGGGCTTACAAACCTGTCATCTTTATGCCATTGGGAAAGTATCCCAAACCCCACCCAGGTGCTTACGTATTATACTGTCAACCAATTTGGTCAAATCAAAAGACGTTTAGCAAAATTCTGCAATATACAGCCAAAAGTGGAAAATGTTCAAGTGCATATTCGAACACAGTAATAATAAAAATGACAACATTTGGTGAGTAATCTAGCAGTGTCTTTTTCGTTTGACGGAATTTGTAGACGGTATAAAACAAACCAAAATACTTTATAATGGTGCCAAATTAATTTAAACAAAAGTTTTACTAATAAAATAATCAGCATAACAAAAACAATTACAAAACAGGCCACGAACTATGAATGCAAGAAAGAAAAACTTGCAACACAGAAATTAACCCTTAGCTTATTTGCAACTCAGAAATGTAATTCTTAGTTCATTTAAGATTCTTAACCACAAAAAAGTAATTTAAAAAAAGTCAAAACCGCTATACAAACAAAGAAAAAAATATTTAAATCAGAGAGAAAAATTCTTTGACATATACATATCTACATTCAAAAAATAAACAAAAATATAAGTGAGATTTTTTGAAACAACACATATTTGTATTTCAATATCCAATTATAAAAAAATAGTCCTAAAAAAACCTATACACGTTCTACGAGATACTTAATTCTTTATTTTAACACAGATGCACGTTGCTTTCGGATAGAAATTTTCTCTTAACTAATTTATGCATCTTAGAATTGAAAAGAAATCATCAATGGCGGTGAAGGGGGAATGAAAAAATGGGATTTTAAAAAACCACGCAAATTCCCCGAAGCTAGATTCAAACACAAGAGAAAATAAAGTTGCTTTAAAAATTAAGTTTTTACTTATTAGAAAACTAATAAGATTTATTGCGTTTTCTCACTACGGATTCATTTGCAGATTTTTTTTTTTTTTTTCGCCGTCGTATCTTCTCTCAAGCTATGCATTTTCGGCGTGTAGGGTTTTATAGCTTTTCTTTTAAAAACCAGAGTAATTATTTTCTAAACACGAATCATTAACTTCTACTTTTTTTTTTTCTTTCTTCCTGCGTCTCTTTTTCTTAACGAGGTCAAAATATCTTTTTCAAGTTTCAGATATCGGGAATTTTTCTTTTTATAAAAAAGGTTTAATTACTTTTGGGGTAGATATTTTAAATTTTTCTCGATTAGTATTTAGTTACATAGCAGACAGTAATGTAAAAGAGGTTGGTATTGTTTGTTTAAAGTAATTTTCAAAATTGAATAATTTGTGTTATGCGAGGCTTTTATTAAATTATTTCTCAAAGTTATAGGATTACACGCCACTGGTAATTTTATTTCATATGTAACTATCTCGTAAATTTAATTTGGAGCACAGTTGCATCATTTTTAAAATAATTAATGTGATTAAATTGGAAGTATTCCAGCAGTTTTTGAAAAATATTTGCTCATAGCGTAGCAGTGGCGTTCGTAAACAATTCTTATGGGAAGCATTGGCGTAACGTATACCCCTGCACCGTAGAAGGGGGGCACAGGATTTTAGAGGGCCCTAATATTATCCGTTACGCCACTGATGGGAGGGCTTACATTTTTAAAAAATATGTAGAAACGAAAGCATAAATGCGTTATATCTTTATGCCAAAAATTAATGGGTGTATGGGAGGAGTTAGAATTCCCAAACCCCACCCTAGTGTACGCCACTGTAATGCAGGTTAAAATAATGCGGTACGCCCCTATATACCAGTTTTAAGAATTATTTTATTTGTTGATTTCAAATGTCATATATTTAATAAATTATTTCAATAAAATATCAATGGAAATAAAAAACGTTTTATTTATTGAAAAAAAAAACTTATTTGAAGGAAAAACATAAATTAATAAAATAAAGTAACAAAGTTGATTTTTTGAAAAAAGTTTATTACTGGCAGCATTATAGTACCATTGATTGAGTAGAATCAGGGGCGTACACAGACAAGTTTCACGAGGTGGGGCATATTTTAAAAACCCCACCCCATGACGAAGTGGTAAAAATTAAAATTCCGTTGGTCAAGCGGAGATTTGGTATCCCTAAATCTCACCCTTACTTATGCTCTTAAGTATAATTATTTACCATTAAGTGGAAATTGTTGCACGTCATATGTTGATATGGACCTTTTAGTCGTTATACAGTGGAATGTAAAAATTGAAAGAATGAATAACGGCTTTCTATTATTGCTATTGCCTTCGTTTCTTAACAAATGACAAAATCATAAGAACTGTCACTAAAATTCTATTGAGCATTCCAAGAATTCCAATAATAAAAAAAATTAATAAAACAAAAGCAAGTGCCCTTATTTTCACAGATAGAAATATTTGAAAAAAGCTTGATACTTTATTTAAACTATAAAGAAATTTTATATATTTTAATATATTAAAAAGTTATATTAATAATAGTAATTTGAGAGAACAGCAGCATCAAGAGAAATATGCAATGCGTGTTTTTAAGTTTTTTAAAAAAATAATCAAATAAAAAACTTTTTCCGTCCCTGCAAACTTCTATTTATTGCAGCGCATTAATTGTTATTTGATTTGTATTTTTATATAAATATATTTAATACACTGTTTCTTACAGTTAGATAAATATAATTTCACACAATCACAGCAACAAATAATTCGTCGTGGTACTTTTTGTCTATTAAATAAGGAGTTACTTCTTAAGAAAATAATCATCACAAAAGATGTTCAACAATTGAGAAACGAAGAATGTATATAATTTCATAAAACACATTTTATTAAAGCAACACGCAACAACAAAATTTCAATTTTTAATATGAATTTAAATTTTATTGGAATTGTTATTTGCAAACTTCTATAACACAAATATTTACTTGGTGTAACATGTTTTATTAAGTTTACCCCTCTGAGCTATACTACAAAACAGTATTTCTAAAAGCTTTTATGTATAAATAAAACAAAACGAGAATATACGTAATTTTATTAAATTTAAAAATAATTACGGATGGTTTCTGTTAGTTATAATAAATAATGTGCACTGATCAAATTTAATTGTGAAGTTATATAATGGAATACTTTAGAAGTAAATATAATTTTTACACGCAATGAAACCATTGCAACTAAAGCAAATACTATATAAAAGTCTTTTTTTTCCCATTTCTATTCCCTCTAGCCAATGAATCACTATAAAAATATTTCATAACTACTTTTTTTAAGAAACATTTGATCTTCATTACATAACATGTTTTTGCCAATAAATGCCGTTTATAGTTGTCATGGAAACCAATCACAACTTTAAATTCTTTTTTCGTGCAAATTTTAATCTCCCTATTTTAAATCTCTGCTCAATATTACACAAAAAACGACACATAATCGTAATATATATGCATACTTCAAAAACATTCATTCTAACTTTTTAAAATACAAAACTTTTCCAAACTAAATTTAAATCTCCCAAACTAAAACTCCATTTGCTCTTTGCTGTTTACACACCAGTATAATATACCTGAACAAATATTAACCTAATATATATACGTTACGAAATTAAGTTCAAAGTTGCAGTGTTCGAGATAATGTACTACAGCATTTACCAGCATACTGGTAAAGCACTTCAAAGTAACCGAGAGGTCTCTGCGATGTTTAAAAGGCATCTCTGGGGGCTGCTTTTATCGCTCTTCTATTGGCTTCAGTTACGACCTGGTTGTAAAGATGCCGGGCGGGGGTTACCTGGTCATTCTGTAAATGTCGTCTGCCATTTATCGAACGGGAGGGGTAGTCCATTGCCAACACCGAAATGTAACTTGGTTCATGGCACGCGACATGTCCAATCAATTTCGTGAGAGCCAAGTAAAGGAGGGGGGAGTAACGATTCATTAACATACTGAGCGTGTGTGGGTAATGGACCGAAGTAAGATCGAATGACCGTCGGTCACTTTTCTTGTTCTGTTCCCAATTTTGGTTGTGAATTGTTGTTTTCGTGGATTCATAAGGTTTTGGTGGATATTAAAGTTGCTAGTGACTTTAAATGATAAGACATTTTTTATTGTTCCAAACTTATATGAATCGGCAAGGGCAGATATTTAGTACTTATAATATAAATAAATGATATTTATACGTTTACCAAAATATTACTAGTTAATGTAAGCACAGAGAGCATTCAAAACCGGGAGTCAGCAACCTATGGCATGTATGCCAGATTAGGCATGCAGTACAACTTTCAGTGGCACTACCCCACAATACAAATTTTGTCAATTTCTAAGTAAATGGAAGTAGATAATAGAAGAAGTAGATGTTATTGAATTAACGTCTTCAAATTATGGAAAGCAAAATTTGAGGAATTAGAAAAGAATCTGAAAGATATAATTCTATCGAAAAATCGACCACTATTTTAAATTAATGAATCTCATTGCTGGACATATTTAATAGTTGGAAGAGAGAAAATTATGCGTATTCAGTTTTCCACTTTTGGTTCCACTTATCTATGTGAACAAGGCTTTCTAACTAAATGGTCAGAAGTGTCAAAGTGCAAATCGCAAATTATACCTCTGAGATTGTGATATGAAGTAAAACGATACAGGCACAAAGTTCGCATTAAAAAAAATATTTTTTATTTAATTATATTGAAATAATACTTATATTTTATGTTGTTTACTTCTGATTTTAATGAGTATGCTTAAAAAATACATAATATATATGTACAATTTTAATTTTTTGTTTAAACTAAAAGAGTACTAATATTTCTTACTGTATATTTTTTATGTTAGTAAATATCTTTAAATGATGCAAAATTAATGTACAATAAAATTGTAAATCTGTATTATTAATCTCTATTTCCTAACACAGCATGCATTGCCGCTGGAATCAAATTGTTTTAAATATTTCTTACTGTATGGCGCCCTGAATCATATTGGTAAATTGGTTTGGCACACCACAGCTATAAGGTTGCCTAAGCTTGTTCTAAATCCCATCTCCCACCCTAGACATTCAAAAATACTTAAATAAAATGAATTCATTTAAAACAGAAAATGTAAAAAGGGAAGGGAGAGAGGCTTATATATCCAAAAAGAACAAACATACTACATGCAATGCCAAATAAGATCAATTAACAGCGACGTTGATATGGAAAAAAATAAAAATACAAAACTGTTTAATTAATTTACTCATTCAACAATTAACGTTCTCAGTCAGATATATAAGTCACAAATACATCGAAAAACATATTAATAATATAATTAACATAGCTTCAGTAACCTAACATGTATTTAGTAGTAAACACTTCGCAAATAAAGGTAATGGAGGAACGGAAAGCTTGTAGGAGCTCAAGCGAGAAAAACAACAATAGAAAGCAATTAGTGCATAGCGGATTGTGGAACTACTAAAATAAATAAAGTTAAAAGAAAATCTCGCCATTTACGCAAGATTCTTTTAATATTATACACACTTCATCTGAAGTAATAAACAATTAGATACAAACAATACCTGCTAAAATACCTTCCGTTCAACTGTGAGATTTTTATTTGTATTTGTATAAAATTTTTTAGCCACGATTAACATTTACCCCACTAATTCAGTAATATTCACCAATGAAACAAAACACTAGGTTCCAGGGGCGTAGCTACCACAGTATCAATGATACTGGACCCAACATATTGAATATTTTGCCAGTATCAGGCAAGTTTTATTTCAGAGCGATCATTTTTATTTATTTTCCAAAAAAGGGTTCCCAAGGAATTTTGATATAGGGCCCGCTCAGGACCAGCTACTAGGTTCCACAAGTCTTGTACAGCACAATGCCCAAATGTCAGTAAAAATTGTAATTAAATAGAAAACTTTGCAGTCCAATTAATCTCTTTAAAAAAAAAAGACTTCGGGAAAAGAAGATAGAAATTACTCCTACAAAAAACACTTGGATATAACATAAGTTTAAGTTTAAAAGTTGAAATCATTTATTCATGAGTGTAAATAAACATAAAGATAAAACAATTCAACAATTCTTTTCCAATAAAGAGAAGCACTTGTTCTTTCAATAAATGAGAAGGTGCATATAATAATTTTTAGAACTTTTCGATACATCTAGGGATTTGTACCACGCATGTGGGTGCTTTTGGCTCAATGCCAATCCGGAAGGTTGTGTTTCTTTCCCAACCACTCCCACCCAGTAGAAATCCCCCCTTGATCTGTGGTAGAATTGTTTTTGGTCGAAAGATCGTCTTTTTTCCCCTCTATTTTATCCATCCCCCAGGTTTATTTTCTTTGTTTCATGTTCCATTAGTCTATTTGCCCTCCATCCATTGACCACAGAGGGGAAAAAGCTAATTGTGTTTATGAGGAATATTCATTAAGCGTAATGAGGTCTTTGGGCTGGGATGAAAAATGATTTTGTTCGGATGGGCAATTAGTTTTTGTCTTTGATCTGTATTCAGCACATTTGCAGTAATGAGATGGTTTTAGAGGGATGGAGGGGAGGAGGGCACTTTTTTATAACTGTTTTCTCTCCCCCCTCTTCTTTTTTTATGGACCAGTGTTGCATTTTGAGAGAATACTGTCCCCTTCATTTTCAGTTAAAGAAATATTTTACTTCAGAACGAAACCGTTTCTCATGAAAAGCAAATAGAATAAATGAAACGAACGAGGTTTGTCAGGTCCTTGAAAAGAACCACAGGTAACGAAACACCAAAAACTGTCTTGGAATTCTTGACTTATGGTTCAGTAATTAGTGTTGGAAAACATTTTATAATCATGAAAAACATAGAATAAAAAATGAAAAAGAGTATTTGTACAGTTTATGACTATAATTTATAATGTACATAGCTTAAAATTAAAGCACTTAAAATGTATTGTAAATTAAATTTTTATTTAGATATGTCAAATGAAACATAGGTAATCTTTTTTCTTCTCTGAGAAAGCTATTGCTTGAAGCACCATCAAAAATAATATTTTGACTTTTTTGTACTTATTAAGTCTAATATTAATAATTTAACTAATTATATTTGCTACTAATTACATTTGTAATTTACGAATGTTATATAAACATAGTATCTTGTCATTCTTCCATGCGTTTAAAATGTTACAAAATACAAATTAAGTAAATAAATAATTTTTTTTACAAGCAAAAAAGTAAGCATATTTGTATATCTTAAGTACAGTATATTTAAAATGTATTTTTTAATTATAAGCCGGAGGAAGATTGATTAGTTAAAAATAAACATTTCGTAATGAAATACGATTAAAACTAAACACTAGAAGTCAAAATATGAAATAATAATAATGAATTTAGGATCCATCAATATTTTTCTACGAAAAATATTTCGAGAAAGGTCTTATCTATATATATATACATTTATTTATTATTATTATTTATTTTTTTATCAATTGGCAATTAAGGTCTAAAAACTACCTTTATGAATTGTTTCGTCATATTATCCTCAAAATCATCATTATCATTATAAATTATGTTAACCATTAAATCATGTCACAATACATCAAGCATTTTAAACTGCACAATATCAAATATCAAAAATATTTCAAATAAATTATCAAAACAGAAATAAATTAACATTTAATAAATCAGTGACGATATACTTTAATTATTTCCTATTAAATAAACGCATATTTTGAAATGAATTATATTATGAGAAAAGCAACAAAATCCTTCCTATGATACACATTTCTCTAAGCCTAACATTACAACGCTTTAGAACAAAATGTAAATAAAATATTTAGTGTAATATAAATGCAAGTGTACTTATTGGTAATTTATATCACGTGAATCTCTATGCTTAAATGCTGCTATTTGGCAAGCTTTCGAGTTAACTATTGGAACCAACTCCGGCCATTTTTAAAATAATATTCGAATAAAAATCCCAGTGACTCACTATCAATGGAACAAATCTCTTGTATAGACATAATGAACATTCGATTTTAATGTCTTTCTTCTCCATAACAACCAATCGATTACTTTTTAACTGGACGAGAGGGTATTATTTCATTGGTTTGAAAACCCCACAACACGCGAGTGATCTTCATTTTTGGGGGGTGGATTTCTCTCATTGCAGACGATCATTAGAACAGAATCATTATAGATTTCCTTTAAATTATTCAACCATTTTTTTTTCTTCTTTTCTTCTCTCCCCCTACCAAACAAGAAAAACATTAACTCCCGCTCTCCTTCCTTCCTCCACACCTGTTAGAACTACCTGCAGACGAAAGCACGCGCAGAAGTCGATTATCGGTTGCTTTTTGACTTCATTTCAGTTCACCCCCCTTTCGACTTCCCCTTAGAAAGTAACTCTATAAAGCGCTCGCTTAAAAACTCTTGAATAATTCAGAGGAATTCCAGAATTGGATTATATGAGAACAACTTGCTTTATCGAGTGGCGCCTTTATTTTACCCCCTCCCTCCTTTCTTAAACAAAAGCTAAGTTGTACCGCTTTTAACAAAAAGAACACAAGGAATAAATAAAAAAGAAAGAAAAAAGTCAAAAAAAAAGTTACTGATTTAGTTCCGTGAGTTTCTTTTTAGTATCACTTCTTTTCAGGTTTTGAGACAAGATTCCGTTTTATGAAATGTCACAGTAAATTTTTCTGCTTGAATAATGTAAACACAGTCTTCAGAAAATATTCTTCTCTTTGTTGTTTTCTAGTTATAAATTTACATTATTCATATTTCGAATCAAGAGGTCGATAACTGTAGAGTCAAAAGCAATGGTTACGTTGTTAAAAGTGATATTCTTCTTGGTGTCACAGTAGTTTTACATTTCAGTCTTCAAAGAGAGAGACAGAAGAGAAAAAATAAAGTCAAATACCATTCAAATTGTATGACTTCTAATATCCTTTCTGTGTTAGGATATTAAATCACGTGTACCATTGCATTTAGATTGGTATTAAAACCATTTATCCGTTACGGAGTGAGTGAGAGGAAGTTATGTGAACGTCGCAATCTAACGCCACGAAGGATATGGGCGATGGACCTCGTAATTTTGAACCATGATCAAGTGATGAAGACGGCACCCCTGATCTTGCACTTCCTCTCCTAACATACACAACACACCAACGGGAGCACGTTTGAGCCTCGACATATATAATGTGAATCGGTCCTTCTACTCGGTGGGTATTCAACGGTACTGGGGCGGGGGGGAGGTCAGCGGTAGCCCGGTGGTCAAGGTATCGGATCATGACAGCTATGTCATGAGTTCGAGCCCAGTACCACTAAATACCACCGTGTAGGAGGGAAGCGATGCACGTTAAATCTGTCGAGAGTTGAAACATCCTCCCGTTGGTGTGGCTTGGTAGTTAGGAGAGCGGGGTGCCAGCTCAGGTGTCGTCCACGTCTCTTGACCACGGTTCAAAATTACGTGGTCCGTCGCCAAGTCCTCGTGTAGCTGAACAGTGCGACGTTAATATTCACTCACTCAACGGTACTGGGCTCGAACTCACAACATGCCAGCCACACGTCCGTGACCATGCCCACTAGGCTACCGCGGCCACACGATGAGTCTCGATCAAGTGACGAAGGACGACACCTGAGCTGGAACCTCCTTTCCAAACTACCCCACCACGTTAACGGGAGGACTTTAAGAGTGTATGTTAAATGTTAATAGGAGATAGTTTTAACATGCATCAGCCCCATCCACGTGTCGGGTCTTCAGTGGCATCAGGACTCGGACAAGCAATACGCCGGGCACGAGTTCATGACCATAACCACTAAGCAACAACGGCTGCCTATCAGTAATAGAAAAGTATAAAAGTAAGAAAACAAAATAATTTTCCACAAAAGGAAAAAAATTGAAAGGAGTAACATTTTTAGGAAAGATGTATTATTTTTATCCAAGTGTACAATTTGAGATATTTGCATTTACTAATCGGTATAATCCCTCATTAATCAGTACCGTATTAAATCAGAAGTTGGTGAATCTCCAGACAGCTATTTAAAAACCATAATTAATAATCACAAATAAAAAGCAGAATTAGAAATGCAAATCTGTAGGCAGTTATGTACCATGACTAGTGGCAAGTTGTTGAGGTATTGTATTGGTTTTAATTCTCGCTTCAGTAATTATTTCCCATTTTCCTGTGTCTTATTTCAAAATACATGTTCTTTTTACCGTGCAGTGTTGAGCTATATACGTTGGCTCATTTTTATAGGTTATTTATTTTAAATCAGAAGATTAAATTCGATTCGCCCCAATTAGTGCAGGATAGAGGTAGTGCTGCATTGAATATATACCAAAACTTTTGGATATCTCAGACCATGTATATAGAACAGAGTTAGAAACCAAAATTTTAATGAGCCCTTATGTTTCAGCTTAATTAGCCTTTTAGAGATAATGTAACTCGGATTTAAACGAATACTTCTAAATCCGAGGACAGATTTCTGATATGAATATTTATTGATGAAATACAATACTTGTTTTCCATTTAATAAAATGTGCTAAATTGAAATAATGTAAGTTTTGCATAAGGTATTGCAGATCAGATTTAAATCTCACAGAATTTCAACTTTATGCTAGATGTGTGTAGTGTGTTTTCTAGACAGATTAAAAAAATTCTAAAGGTGAGAAGAGTTCTAAAAAAAATTGAAGAAATGAACAAGATTTTTTTCACTATACTTTTGTAAACTTTCATCCATAGAAATGCTTAAGTAAATTGACTTCACAAATAAACAGTGCACAATCGCGTAACACCATTCGAAATCCGAAAAAATGTTTCTCAAAGAAAAACACTTTTTACAAAATCTTCATACACAACCAATGTCTGAATCGAATTCATTTTACTCACTATAACATAATAAGTTAAATTGAAAAACTGTACATTCTCATAGAATGTTTTTACTTTTTAAGAACCCTTAACTCTAAATAAATTATAACAACTCGGATTTATATCTTATTGATATACCTTGAATTTATATCAATACTAAGAAAATTTTCTACATAAAAAGGAGTTCTCAGTTAAAACTCCTTTAGCGACAAGCAAAATTAGCCTAACCAAATGTAGATTAGCTGTAATCAGTGGTGTACACAAGGGGAGGGAAGTTGTGGTTCAACACCCTTTCGCCAAGACTAACAGATTTTTACCATAGAGATTACCCTTCGGGGCCTATATCTATGTGTTTTTTAGAATGTGACCCCTCATCCCCAATGAGAGATCTGCGTACGCCACTGGCTGCATTCAATGGCGCACACAAGGGGGTGAGGTCCCGGGTCTGGAATCCCCCCAAAGCCCTTGATTTTTTTTCGATTCATTATAATTCTATGTGTAGAATATGTAAAATTTAATCATTTGTTTCTAATAATTAATTTTATTAATTAATGGTAAGTACTTATTCAATAATTAATTTTTTGCTGTTTTTTGTTCCCGAAAATTGATAAATCAAAGGAATAAGTTGGGCTGCGTATTGGAACATGATACGAGAATGGCGGACTTTTGATCCAGGACCCTCCCCTTGAAAAATTCCTGTGTGCGCCACTGGTTATAAAACATTAAAAAATCTAAGCAAAATGTTTTTAAAGTCAACAAAATAGCTGATGTGTTCTATTCCTTGACTAATACATTTATTAATTTGATAAATCTAACCTCAGTTCATCCTAGTTATGAAATGTAGTATCTTACTTAACATAAATACATTAATTATATTATTTCTTTCAACTCAATATGCAGGATAGTTTTTAAAGTGAAATATATAAATAAAAACATAACACGCGAAAACAACCGGAGAGCATCTATCTCGCCGTCTTGGATAAAAAAAGAAGTCATTCTTCTTCCAGAAGCACGCGATTTTGACAGGTCACTTGAAGCAAGTGGCTGCTTCCGGAGTAGAGGTGTTTTCCAAATGCTCTTGTTTCTTCGATGCGCTTCGTCGTGACTCAATGAGCAAAATACGTGTGTGCAGTTGCGAATTCTCACATATTAATTTCATCCGAACAATTCATGTAAATCACATTAGACATGCTCAGATTCACTTTGCATCGAAGATTAACCAAAAAGGGAAACGATGGCCGATATCGTTCCACTTACAAAATCATTGACTTGATCAACAATATGTATTTATAGATTTTCATCATGTTTATAAATTACTGATAATATTGTGAAACAATGCAAAGATATTTATAAAGTTGAGCATTCGCAAATTAAGAATATGGAATTGTATTCCAGATAAAAAGCAATCTTTATAAAAATACATAAAAAATCCCAAACATTCCCTTGATTTTGCTTGTATATTAACACAATTAGGCAATTTTTCTATGGTAGGCAACTATATTCAGCTAACTTGTAACGGCGCGCTATTTGCGAGATTTATCCTTTCTCTCTCTAACTCGGATTTCCTTCCTTCCAGCCAAATTAGCGCTTTAAGGTATTCGACTACGTTCGGAACCGTGATTTTAAAAAAAGCGCATAAATAGATAATTTTCATGATATTTAGTGACCCTTAGATTAGAATACATACATAAAATTGTTTTAAGGACATTTTGACGAAAAAAAAAATTATTTAAAAAGTAACTTATAGAATAACCTTTTTACAAAATATTCTCCTTTTTATAAAAAATGCTTCTAAAATAATAATAATATTTTGCTTATATAAAGAAAAGACTTCTCCAAATAGTCTGAACTATGATTTTTGAAAAAATTCACATTTTCAGAGTTACAACCCATTGAAATAATTATCGGCGTTTTTTTTCTTAACATTTCTCCCTTCTGTTGTCGTAAAACATGGATAAACCCACTTCTAAGTTATATATTTCAAAAATTCTACTTGAGCCTCTGTACAGAGATCTGAGCTATATACAGGCAAAATATTATTATAATAGAAGCATTTTTTACAAAAGGAGAATATTTTGAAAATGGGTCATTCTATGCTTATTTTTTTGTCAAAATATTGTACTTAAATAATTTTTTATGTTAATAATATTCTTAAAACAATTTTATTTACATTTTCTAATCTAAGTGACACTAAATATCATAAATATTATCCAGTTATACGATTTTGCAAAATCATGGTTCCGAACGTAGTCGGATACCTTAAGCTAGAACGCCACATCACAAATGAGCACCACTACCGAATAACGTATAAATAATCGACGATGTAGATGATTATATACAATAGTGGATGAGTACAGATATTAATGGATGCTTGTAGACGATATTGCCACATAGACGGAACCATATTGTCGAAGTCACTTTTACTTTCAAGATTAAGGAAGACCGAGGAGGGGGGGGGGCATTTCCTTTAGATAAGTACAAATCGATTCTCACCCTTCAGCTTGTCTTGTCTACATATCGCGTAAATATTTCTAGTGTCAAACTTAATAAGAGCAAATTATTAAAATTTCTCTCTTTTGCTAATTTTTAATCATTCCGAATTTGGTTCAATAGCTTCTCCACCCCTGCTGGTTCGAACCCCTTACCCTTTCGGAATCTCAGTGATGAGTGAGATCTACATCTCGGCTAACCTGAGGAGTCACGACAAACTTAAACGGAAACATTAAAAAAAAACAGGATTAACATCAGCAATTAATATCAAAAACATACACTAAAAATATCCAACTTCAATAGTAATGTACAAAAATTGCTCTTATCACATGTTTTAGGCAGTTAAATTTTTAAAAAATGTGCAATTGTATAGCAGCATAATAAGGAGAAAAATTCTCAGTTTCACGTTAAGAGGACGATGGACGGTTAAAACTAATTTTTTAAATTTTTAGCTTGATTAACTGAAAATGGAATCAATATAGTAAATGTGTGTGATTTTATCTTTTAGAATTTAATTATACAGTGTGTGATCGGTTAACGAACATAATCGTTCCAAGACTATGTTCGCTATCCGAATTGTTTGTTAACCGATCATCGATTCACCATAGACTTACTTCTATGTGAAATCGATTAATTTGTTCTGGAGACCCTAAAAATTAAATTTTAAAAAATGTATAATTTCTTAGTAAGTTTTTTAAAAAATAATACATACATATAGTCTTGCATATTAATCAGTCCTTTTCATTTTTTGCTTATGGGCGTTGAAGAACATGTCCAATGTCGATTGCTTTTCTCTCTTTTTCAGGATTTTCCAGAAGTAATTAATAGCATTGTTGTTGTAAAGATCCCCAACCCTACTGACATCAGCTTGGTTTGGGTGCCATTCTAAGACCATTGCTCTGACAGCCTCCCACTTTTTCAAAAGATCTTCAATGGCAGATGTCGGCATTTGTCCTCTTTCGTCTTCCTCTAGTTCAGAAGGAGACACATTTCGCTGTTTCTTGGTGTTCTTCATTCAAAATTTCTTGGAGTTCTTCTGTCGTCAGTTCATCTTCATGTCCCATTATGTGCTCTTCTATCTCATCCTCGTTCACCTCCAATTCCAGATCTCTAGCAGTTGACAAAATTTCATCCATAATTTCAGGGTCCCTGATCACCTCCGAATATGTGTTCGTTGTCCAAACACACACAAAAAAAAAATCTTTCTTGAAAGTGTTCGTTATCCAAACACAAAATTCTTTCGTGAAAGTGTTCATTAACCGATTTGTTCGTTAACCGATCTGTTTATTAACCGAGAGATCATCCACTGTATTTTTTTTAAAACTATATATTATGAACTGATTTCTTTAAAAAAAATTAAATTTTTCAAACTAGTTTTAAAAATGCTCCTTGCGTGTTAGTTTTTAAGATATGTTCATATTTTTTGTTTTATTTATAGTTGAGCAACAACAAAATATATCTGTGCATGGATTTTAAACTAAGAATAAAATTCGGTTGAAAAAAGACAACTTTTCTATATTATATGAAATATTTCACCAATTATCACGCATTTAAGGTACTCAAAACAACGCAAATTATGATCCATTAAATATTTTACAAAAATAATGCACAAATTTGTGAATTATATCATCTTTCATAAGTTGTGAAAATTTCAAACAGGTAAGATGTAATTTGAAACGCAAGGAGCATTTTATGTAATATTGAAAAGGGAAAATTTACGAACTGTAAGAAAAGTGCATTTTAAATATTTATTTGTGTAAAATAAAATAATAATTGAGTAATTATTAATCAAAATGGCAAAATTCTTTGACAGAGTTATTCTATGAATTATAAGAAACATTATTAGCATATTAAAAAAAAATCCACATCGCAATTATGACCAAAATTTGACATTGTGAAGGTCCACCATCCCCTTAACTCAAAAAATTCTTTTGAAAGAAATTCACAAAATAAATAATTACGACACATAGGAAAATTTTGAAATTTATGAATTGGATTAACAATGAAGATTTTGAAAATTTACCAAAACCTTGTAATTATTGGGCGTCTTTTTGCAAAAGGCAAAATAAAAGTGATAAATTATCTAGAACATTATAAATAAATAAGGAACTAATAAAAGAAATGTAACGCGCATTTTTCAACAGTTCGCTATATACATTCGTACACCGCCAATATGATATGTCGAACAACTCGTAAAAACCTACACTATGTACAAATAAAACCAAAGAGAAATAAAAGTATATGTATATATAAATCAAACTTCATACTCTGTATATAACTGAACAAAAATTTATTTTATTGAATACATAATTCTAGAAAAAATTATCCTTTAAACATTATTGCTTAACATAATAAAACGATTATGTGTGTGTGTGAACTATATATAATATTTTCAATTTCCTTACTCTCTTTATTCTTTTTTTTTCTCCCAACTGAAGTCATTGTGTCGGCCTCTGGGGAATGATTTCATCGTAGCACTTCACTTCATTGTCTGATCCAATTTCGAGCTTGTTGGGTTGAAACTATTTTTATATTCGCTTTAACTGCCACTGACAGTTCCAGCAAAAGGATAATGGCTTCATTATCATTTCTCTACTCTCATGGTAGAATGTGAACTTTTTTCTTCCTTTCTCTTAACACTGTACTTCACCAACGTCAAACCTGTTCTTATGGAAAAAAAGTCGGACTCCAAGTCTTAAACGAATCATCATCTGACAGACACTCGGTCAGATTTTGGAATAATAACAAGCTATAATTTAATTTCAATTCCGCAAAGCTGTAGATAATGAAAAGCGAATAATAATTATTAAATTTCCCGTCAGATATACCTTCAAGCTGGGAGATGAAAAATCGCCGAGTATTTGTTGCAGTGTGAGAACGTTTACAAACGCAGGAAATATGCGTCCAGTTTTTTTATTGCCCTAATTTTATGCTTCAATCTGAAAAAAAGAACTCCATTTTAATTTTCGAATCTCTGTCCGCCCATTCACCTACTTCTGCGAGGTACAAGGCGAAGGGCGTAAGTTGCATTGTTAGATTTTCATTTAAAAAATTCCATTACAGGTAATTTGATTAAGCCTTTCTTCATATTAACGTCACCTAAAAGGCATTTAAACTCATGTATTGCAAAACATAACGTCAGTCTTCTCAACGTCCTACATTCGAACACAAAAAGTTTTGCAATGGTTTACTGATTTAATTGTTCAGTTTTTAGCAGTAGATTGAATTTCATGCGATTATAAATACTTTCCGGTAATAACTCTGTTTTGTGTTATTCTGCAATTATTCAGTCGAAATAACATTGTCACGAATAACTTTATTTATATGGTATTCTTCTTGAGCAAGATTTGTTTTGAAAATAAGCGTCAGAAACAAGAATATATTAGTAAATTCATCGTAATGCAAAGAAATAGCGTGAGAATTTTCAAATACTGTTCAACAAAGGGATTAAAAACGCACATTTTTTGATTCAGTTTCCTTTTGATTTTTTCGAAGTTTGATTAATATTCGGATGCGAAATTTTCATATTTGGTTTAACACAAATATTTTCTTAAAATTGGAAGCTTCAGGAAAATTTCATAAGAGCTCTGTGTGTGTGCTCTATGTTAATCTACAACTGAGACATAGTGCCGTAAAAAAGAATGTTTTGGTAAAAATTCGTCATGAAATCACTTAAAATGTGAAGTTTTCTTTTATAAATTTAACGTTAACTACATATATATATATATATATATATATATATATATACAACTATAATAAAAGAAATATTTTAATTTAAGCCAACTCATTATAAAATAGAAAATTCCAGAAAAATCAACTTTAGCTCAAATAAAGAATATAAAATACTTTTAAGGTCCACAGCCATATATTCACTTCATGATATTTGAAAATTATTGCAAGTTATATATATATAAATCAAGTTTCTATCCTGGATCACATTGTTTCAGATAACTTTTAACTAACTTAATTCAACAGAAAAAAAATACCAACAAGCATAACCGTACAAATTCTTGCCTAAGCTAACCGTATAAACCAGAGATACTCAATCTTTATTTCCCCCGGGCCACATACATATGATAGGTATTTCACGCGGACCCGCAACAAGGAAGAAAACACTAAGACCAAAGCAACATAGGACGCAGTTAACTGATGAAAATGAAAAACTCATTGTAAACTTGTGGGTTTTTTAAAATTTTATTTTAATATTACAATAATTTCTCGATCAGACACATACAAATATTCGCTTTTATGCGTTTTTTACTGTTATGTCGTACTTTTGATTTCCTTTCATCCCTGACAAAACCCCTTTTTAACATTCAATTATAAAACAAGTATATATATATATATATATATATATATATATAATATATAAAAAAAAAATTTTAAGTCAATTCCTACTTAGATCAACAAAGAAAATTTTTATTTTAACTACTTTTTATTAAATAGTTACAATTAATATAAATATGTATATACATATACGACAGAATCACAACATTAAGTAATAATTAATTTTTATTAATTATCATTAAAGTATCGTATTGTCAGCCAAAACAATCGTGTATATAAAACTTCAGTTCAACTGAATACTTTATAACGTGAGAAAAAAAACCTTTTCAAGTTTTGACACAAGTCACCAAAAATAATGCAAACGTAGCTGAATTTGTAATTCTTTGAATAATTAGTTTTAATCAATTAATTTTTATTAATTATAATTAAATTATTGTATTGTCATCAAAAATAGTTATGTATATAAAATTTCAGCTCAATTGAGCGCTTTAAAATATATTTTATTAACGATTGAAAATTCCACCAAGATAAATAAATAAATATTGTGAGCTAATAGTAGGAATTGAAAAAAGCATATTAATAGCAAAATTGATCTATGTGACTGCTTGATTGGTAGAGTTTTCAGCTAAACTTTAAGTACATTGTTTTTAAATAATTGAATTTCTTAGTGCGACCGGGCCATTTAGAAAAGACGGGTGGGCCGAAGGTTGAGTACCATTGCTATAAACAGTATGAGTGTACGTTTGGAAAACTTTCTAAGAACATTTCTACAAAGTAATTATACGGATGCTTAAAGAAAAAAAGAGAGAATATCAAAATTTTATTGCCTCTGTGTGTAACCCACATTTACTACTTGGTAGATCAAGTTACATTATTCTTTCTCATTAAAGGAACAGTTAAAACGAGTGACCTTACAAAAGGCGACACTTTCACAAAAATGGACTCTTCCAAATGCAAAAATCAACAATGGTTCCATTTCAGGCTCTTTCACGCGCAATTATTTCTACCTTTTCTTCGTGCAGAACGTTTTCTGCTATTTGTATTTTATTTATTTTCCCTGGTAATGACTTGTGCGCTTGTACACGCATGGAAAAGCAGACATCTCGCAGAAGAACCTGTCGCACCAATAAATTCTAAATTGAACGTCCAATGTACTGGGCGATGTCCTCGGGTGTGTTAACGATGTTCCAAAAAGTCATGACCTGAATTTTCACGATGTTGCCTCGACCAATAAAATGATCTTTTTCTCCGTCCACAGCCCTGGGTTTGGGAAAGTATTAAAAAGAGGGAGGGGGGTGGGCTGGACAGTGCTGCAGCTTTTTCCGCAAACACCCCGCAAGCATAAACAAGCCCCAGAAAAAACAAGTAACCATGGCAACAGACAAGCTGCTTACGTTTGGTCATTGCGTCGAAGCCTAATGGTGAAGGAGGGGGGTCAAATCCTGGAAGGTCGCGTCGCCAGGATAAATCGAGCCAATCAAAGCGACGACGGTCATCATCTGGCGCAGCAATAATGGTCAGTACATGGATTACCCAGCATCGCGCTGCTTTAGCTGTCAACTGCGCCGAAGGAGCTAATAAGAAGCGTTTACGACAGAAAATGAGAAGCATATTGCTTAGAGCAAACCCTTTCTTATTTATACAAGTTTTTATTATTTTTTCCCTTAACAATGTACGAGCAAAGAAAGAAGTGGGGCAGCTGGTATCAGAAACGGAATAAAAGCAAGTGACTGAGAAATGAATTTAGATGTAGCTTTGTTGGTAAAGAAATAATACACTATACATTAATATAATCGTTGACACTTAAACTTGGGTTCATAAAATTATTTGATTTTAATTAACGTCACATTGCGAAGCAATATGTTTTCTATTGGCCATAGACCCCGTAATTTTGAACCACCGTTAAGTGACAAGGACGATACCCGGCTGGCACCCTTCTCCAAGCTTCTACACCACGCTAACAGGAGGATTTTGAGCATCGAAAGGTTTAACATTCATCAGCCCCACCACAAGGTGGGTCTTCAGCGGCATTAGGCTTAGAACCGGGAACTCGACAACGCCGTCCATGAGCCCACTACTTTAACCACAGCCACCCAGGCTCACAGAAATAGAAAAAATATTCTCTTTTACTTCAAATACACTCTGTCGCAAAAAAATATATGCACCCAGAAGAAATTGAGCTACATTCACGAAATTTGGTATGCATGTAGTGTATATGAAAATAAACAAATGATTAAAAATTCAGAACAAAATATTTTATTAAGCGGTTACAGCTTGCAAAAGGTTAAAAATCAGTAAGTAGTAAAGCCACCTCTGGCAGCTATACAAGCCGAAATTCGGCGTGGCATCGATTCAATTAGATCACTTATGACCTCCTGTGGAAGATCCTGCCATAGTCTTTGCATCTGCGCAGTTAATTCTCCTTATCTCGGGACGGCTGCAACGTCCCAGACATGCTCTATTGGCGAAAGATCTGGTGACCTGGCAGGCCATGTTAGGACGTCATATCCTTGAAGACATTGTTGGGAGAGTCGCGCAGTATGTGGACGAGCATTATCCTGTTGATAAATGGCACCTGGGCGACTTGATAGCATGGGTAACACAATCGGCGTTAAAATATCGTCCACGTATCTGCGAGCTGTCAAAGTGCCTTGAAGGACCACTAAAGATGATCGTGTGTCCCAAGAAATTGCTCCCCACACTGTCACACCTTGTGAAATTGCTGTATGCCGCTCGACAATAAATGCCGGATCGGACCGCTGGCCGGTGCGCCTCTAGACACGTGTGCGGTGGTCATCATCACTGAGACTGAATCGGAATTCATCACTCAAGATGACACGTCTCCAGTCTGTCACACTCCAAGTTGCCCGAGGTCGGCAAAAATCCAGTCGCCACTGCCTATGATGTGGGGTCAGTGGTAAGCGTCTTAGCGGACGTCGGCTCCTCGCCAACTTCGGTCAGTCGTCTCCTTATGGTTTCTCTTGATGGCACTGGATGTCTGGAAGGAGGTAAGTGGCGTTGAATCGATGCTAGCGACGTTGTTGGTGCCGAAGTGGCCACTCTTCTGATTGCACGATCCTCGCGATCATTTGTGTTCCTGGGACGTCCTGACCCTCCGCGACGGTACACTCTACCTTCTGTGATCCACTGTTGCCAACACCGAGCAACTACCATATCGCTCCGACCGAGGTGGCGGCCGATACGTCTATTCGACCAACCTGCTTCTCTCTGAGGCCTATTATACGGCCCCTATCAAAGTCCGTCAGCTGCTCGTACTGCCGCCGGTTACGTCTTAGAGGCATCCTAAGTCTCAATATCGTCTATCAAAGTCATCAGATTCGTTTGGATAGCCGTACGGCGCTCGTACTCATGCTTTTAAACTCTCCCAGTTGCGCAACTAATATGCGCATAAAATAGCCTTGTCTCATTGGCTTCGAAAATCATTTGCATATCTCTTACCAGACTACATTCTTGCCGAGTTTCGTGATTGAATATATATATTTTTGCGACAGAGTGTATATGCAACAAACAAGGTAAAGAGAATATATTCTATTAAAAAGATGCTTCTAACACTAAATGCGTAGCCGCAGATCCGGTATGGTGGTTAGTGACGCCGACTGAAGTGCCGTAGGGTTTGGGTTCGAATCCCAGAGAAGGCATGGATGTTTGTAAACGTAGTGCCCTTGCAGAATGGGGATACTCTAAAACAGTGGTCTCCGACCCCCGGTCCGTGGATCAAATACTACCGGTCCGCACAAGAAATATTAAATTATTTCCCTTTTACTTACTGTGGTATATTTTTCTTGAGTTTGGGCTACTTTTTATTAAAATCACTTTACACTCTTTGTTAAAAAAAAAATCACTTTATATTAATATTTTAGTGTAGCTATATTTTATTCTGAAGTCACGATTAAATACAAAGAAATTAAAATTATTAAATCAAAACAGTCTAAAATATAAACAATCAGCGTCCTCCCCCTCAACGGGCCACGGTAAAATTAACAAACTTTAACCGATCCGCGGCGATAAAAAGGTTAGGGAACATTGCTATAAATAGCTATCAAGCCGCAAATCCTCTCATATGGTTGGTGGAAAGAGAAGAGAGGTGGAAGGTCCCTGACCACCTCCAGGGTGTTCTCCCTCAATATTTGGGGGGTAACGAGCCATGTCGTACTGTCACCTGCATGGTGCTCAAAGCTGCAGCTAACGATAGGCGTACATCTAGCCCTTTGGTACGATGATTTCGTGGGCCTCGATCTGACACCGTCAGACAGGCACCATTAACAACACTAAATATGGCTATATCCTTTTATGTTCTTATGGACTGCAGTGGGATAATGATTCCCCTAACTTGAATTTAATCAATTTAAATAGTCTAGAGATCGCAAAGCATTATATTCATATAAGATAGATTACGAAAGAAATAATTATTATTTCTTAACTAACTAATTAACAATCTTTCAACTTCAGAAAGTGTAACAAGATAAATATGATAATTAACAGAAATAAAAAGCAAATACTAGGTGTAGCTAAAATTTTACCTGAAATAGCAAACTGCCTTCAAACCAGATTAAACTTATTCTCATTAAAATTTAATTATTCACAATGGGATTGGAGATTTTTTTATCATAGAAAGAAGTACAATTAATATCTCTTGCTCGCAAAAATGGTTTATCCAACCGATTGCATCTGAGAAAGTCATTCTATATTGAATTAAAACTGCAGTGGCCGTGGGTAGCCTGGTGGTAAGAGCATCGGACTCCAGACCGGAAGGCCTGGGTTCGATGCCGATGCCACCAAATACCCTCCGAGTACACACGGAGTACGTGCTCGTTAAATCAGTAGGTCCGAAAGTCTTGTGGGTTGAATCACGAGTGCAGGGACTGAAGAATATTTCCCTCCCATTCAGTTCCACGCCTAAATTGTGGAGGTGGAGATAGGTGGTGTCGCCATCTATCGTCTCTTCGGGGAACTTTGCCGAGCTAATTCGTACTGTCACCTGTATGGTGCTCAAGGCCAACGACAGGCGTACTTCTAGCCCCTTGCCACGATGAATTTCGTGGGCCTCTATCTGACTACGTCAGACAGGTGGTACGAACAACAAAACTGCAGTTTACTTCTGGTCCCTACCATATTTGAAAAAGCAACAGTGGGAAATGAACGTGGGTTCATTGATTGAAGTAACACAACACGATAAAAGTGTTCTTTAACAAACAAAATAAAAACAAATTTGACAGATGATACATCCATTTTTATTGAAATTTTTATAAGTTACAGAATTCTGAAAAATTCTTTAATATTTATATAAGTTCTTTAACTTCAAGGTTAAAAAAGGAAGCAATATTCTATTCTTTCAATGAGCATTTGACACGAGTTTTATAATTTCTACAATCCTTCTTTTTAGTGATCTCTGTCAGTTCTTCGAAAGTTCATCTATCAGAAAAGTCAAGTCAATATAATAACAACTGACTGCTATCAAAAAAATATCAGAACATTTTTTATTTTTCAGTCTGAGCTCCAGAATTAATTTAATAATGAAATTTATCGAAGTATTTGAAAAAAAATATAATAAAACCGAAACATACAAGTAAAGATAGGTTATTTATAAAACAATTTTTAAAGTCTAAAAAATTATCCAAAAAGAAAAAAAAGTAATATTTACATTTTAGAAAACATTAAGACAAAATTAGTATTACCATTGCTTTCGGGGGGAAAAATAGCTATATTTTTCTTAATAAACTTAGTCCATTCTACTTTGCACAATTCATCAAATATTAGTAACTGTCTAAACACTAATAATATATTTCAAGTGCTTTGGATACAAAAGAGCATAAAAGAAAACGTGAACGAAAAACAATTTTTACAAAAATCTACAGAAATGTCCCATGAATAGGTAAAAGAAGGGGGAAGAGGGAAGAAAAAAGTCCTATTTTTCTCTCTCTCTTTTCACATACTCAATTCTTTCTTCTCTTTTCTCTCTTTTCACATACTCAATTCTTTTTTTTCTCTTTTATAACTTTATTTTTTAAATTGTTATATTTACTCACAAACAGGTGAAGAACCTACGGTAAAAACTTCGGTAAAGAACGTCGAGGTAAATAATTTAAAAGGCTGGATTTGGAAAAAGAAAATAAGAAAATCATGTGGGGAAAAAAACTAACAGTGAAAACACAAAAAAAATATGGATTTAACCCTCTCTTCGTTTGTTATTTTATGCACGTATGAGCAAACGGAAAAACAGAGTGAAATAATACCCCATATGTTGTGCCCTGACAAAGGAAAGGAGAAAAAAAATAATAATATAGAAAAACCTCTTTTATGTTGGTATTTTATTTTTCATTATGATTTTCACCATTCATCATCCGAAATAAAAATATAATAAAAAAATAACAATAAACGAGATAGAAAAAAAAAAGAAATAAGAACTCTCAGGAAAATAATTACTGTACTTTTCCTGAGAAAAGCAAAAGAACATAGCGCAACGATAATTATCAGGTAGCTAGCTATCGAAGGTTTATATATATGCTAGAGATTTGCCAATTTCTTCTTTCAAACATTTTTCTTCTTCTCCCACAGTACAACATGAGGCAAAAAAGCTTTATTTCTATTGGCCAGCTAATCAGACTCTTACTTCACTTTCAAAGCTTTTTTCCTTTTTTTAAGCCCCCCTTCCAATAAAAGGAAATTTTACCAAAATGTAGATTTCAATAGTGTTATCAATCAGTAAGTTTAGCAGAGGTAAATATATATATATATACTAAGAATAATATAAAACTATACAGGCATATATATATATTCTGTGCATTCTCATTACAGAACCCTAGAAATCACATAAAAAAAAAAAAATTACGGTGGAAAAAAAAAGAACTGACAGAAAGCCAGACATTCGTAATTAAAGAATTCTTACTTTTATTTTATCTCCCCCGAATTACTTTCACAAAAATTACAAGAGGTTTGAAAAAAAGAACATTAAAAAATTCATTTGGAGTAGAATGTTTTGCGATAAGAGAGAAAGGAATTAAATACACGAACGGCAATTAATTACGAATTTCTATTAATTGCGTTTTGTTAATTAGAAGAATTTCAGAATTTTAAAAAAAAACTCAGTTATTGAATACAGAAAATAAATTAGTATTCTCATTTTGTCTTTCTTTTTCACTAATTTAGCAATTAAAAAAAATGGTGGACAAACACGAATTCTAAAATTCATTTTTGATGAGATATTTATAAATATTCTATTGAAGCTGTTGCCGAATTGTTATCATTGTTTACAAAACTCTTAACATTAAATGAAATTATTTATCTAGATTTCTTTTTAATACTATAAACATATTTTATAAAAATATACAAATATATTACAGTACTTTTTAAGAAATTTGCAGAAACAGAATCGCTGCAACAATAGTGTTGTGTAACTCGTTTTAATTAAGTTAATTTTATTTTCAAATTTCTATATAGCATTGTATCCATTAATTTATCGATGTTTTATTTCTTAAAAAAATTAATATATAAAAATTTTTTCACGAAATCAAAAAAAAAAATTAATTATTTAATTTTAGAAAAAAATTAAATAACTAAATTAAAAATAATTAATTATTTAATTTTTATTTACTTGAAAACAAAATCGAGATTTTAATGTAACTTTAAATTTATTGAACAAATTCTCTCAACATGAACCATAAATTAAATGACGTATATGGAAACTGAAAAATAGATTCGTAACGATATTTTTCCAGGTCAATCAAAAAAATTTTAAGATGGTTGTAACGAACTCTAGACCTCTTCTAAAACTCTAAGCGATAACGTGGACTTATCCAAAGCACTGCGCATGCGCGAGTGCCAAGCCAGAGTCAGTCGGTGTTTACCGCTCGACGAGAGCAGTCGATTCTGTGGGCTCCGCCAGTGAGCGCAGTGTGAATATTTGGAAACGGTGATTTCCTCTCGATGAGACAGGCCAAGATTGTGTGTGCTCCATCCGTGAGCGTATAGAGATTTAGAAAGTGCGTGATTTCCTCTCGACAAGAGAGATTGTATTTTTAGCTCCATCAGCGAGCGTCAGGGATTATCTCTCTACAAATGTCAAAACTCGGAATATTAATGAGTTTTACTTAAAACGCGTAAATAATGTAAATTGTTTGTGTCTGTGAACTGTCCTGTGTGCTTGAAAATAAACCTTCAAAATACCAACCAAGTGTGATCACTTATATGCTTAGGACGTTACATGGTGCATATATTTGGTAAAGATATTGATATTCATCCAAGGTCACTCTGAGTCATTTTTTTTTATATCAATGCTTTTAACCCCCAAAATTTCTGCCTGCTAAGCGCAACCTAAAGATGCTTCGTAATCTTGAGTTGCGATTGAATGGCGTATTCAGCATCTGAAGTGGCACTGTATTTTCAACATTCACAATACACCAATGAGTGAATGCTGGTTTAGCGACATATATATTTATCACTATTATCCTTTTAAATTTTCCTTCGAAGGATTTTATTTAATTTATGATGGCCTTAAACCCTCCAAGACATCACGTGATAGTTATTTTTTTTAGTTTACTCTCCTAACAAGAAATATCCTGTTAACCACAACTTTTATCTCCTCAAAAACTGCCATGCCGGCAAACTTCAAAATAAAATAATGCAATATTGCATCAGCCACTTATACTGACCAATCACGGAAAAAACAAAGAAATCGTATGATACTCAACGCTTTCGGTTGGGTAAGATATAAAAACTGAGATCTCTGGGATGAAAAAAAAACAGAACACGCTTTTGTGTATTGTCTGTTGTCCGAGTTAGTTTGAGTTGCTGTTGTTCGTTATACGGGTTAAAATATAATGAAACTTCGAATTAAATTAAAGGAAAAATCTGATCTCAACCATTAAGATGTCTAAGTAATATGTTAAAAAGTGTTTAATCTGCAGCACGATGTAATCTGTTTCGGCTGAGGTTCGAATCGACAACCCATTAGTTTGGCATCCATACTATGTATAAAATTGGTTATCAAAGTGATTCATTTAGTGTGACAATTTATCAAATTAAAGAACTTGCACTTTTCAATGGATACCAGCCCACGTAGACATCTTCGCCAATGAGCAGGCTGCTAACCTGCCCGAAATTCCCCTCAACTTTCCAATAGACTTACCCTTTCCAAAGCTGATGCAATAGCCAGACGTAAACTCACCTCCAATCCAGTTAAGAAGCACTTAATTCCAGATCTAACTAGTAACCACGTAATTTCAACCACCATGACCAGACTACGTACAAAGCGCTTTATAAAGGGATGGAAATATCCCCTGATGGCCAAAGAAGTTATAGTACTTGTCCTCACTGTTCTGACATTTAACTTTCGCCTAACCATATTTTAAATTGCCCTTCTATATTGTTTAAACTCCACAACATAGACCTAAACCGCACGGACCATCAACTTCGCCAAAGGTTGTTGACATAGCAAGGGCCGTTTGGGGACGCCATTTGATTTCATTGCATGGACAAGACAATAACAACAGTTTATCAAATCAAGAAATTATTGCTCTAATGTTGTTCAAAGCAGACATGTGGAGAATAACAGTTACTGTTTTTAATATTTGCCACAATATAAATTAAATGCAAACGGTTTGAACACTTGTGAATGCTAAGACTAGAAGGAAAATTCGTATTCAATAAAGATTTAAACAGAAGAAAGTATTGTTCCATCTCAACAAAGAAAACGCAAAGAACAAACTTCTTGAACGTCCATCCAAACCATATCGAGAGTTCGAATCTTCTCTTTTTTTTCCCATCCGAAACTTCATTTTTGTTTTGCACAAAGGTAGAAAGGCACTGGAGTAGAGATTATCCAAAACTCCAGCAAATAAATGGAGGGCGCTAATGGCGTTACTTAACAACTAATGAAGTTAATTAGACGAGCAGCGTGTAGAGAGTTTTTCTTGCTTTGTGGTGCTGGGGCAACATCCGAAGAAACAAGCAAAATAAAAGGCCCAAGACACTTCAAGGAGAAAGCAGAGTTAATGATTTGTGAAAAAAAAAATACGGAGGAAAACAGGTAATGCCAGAAGAATTCTTATTTTATTTGTAGAACGTTGTTTGCTCATTTGTAAAGAATGATACGATTTCAGTAAAGTTACATAGGGAGCTAAATGAGGCTTATATATACACAGAAGTATAGTAAGCACCACCAAAGTTTATGTATCAAAACAATGATATATGTTTACGAGAAAAAGTTTAAATTGGCAAGATATGCGAAATTGAATTTTATACAAATAAAGTACTTAAGTATACTTAAAGATAAAAGTATTTTAATCTTTTTTAACAGAATTCTTTTAGCAATTTTAACGCGCAGCGTTATTTAGGGAAAAATAAATGATTTATGCCGAAAAAAATAGTTCCACTTGACTATTTCCTTTTCCCTTAAATTTTTTGATTTAACTCTTTGATTGTTTTCTAGCTTGTTATCCATTTATGTTTAAAATTGATAAAGGAAGTTAAAATGAAAGATTCATTAATATTAAAAAGGAATTCTTTTTGTTCTTTCAGACCCCAGGGCATTTAATCTTCTTCTCCGATGTTTATTAATCTTTTGTTTACTTTCCTGACACTTCCATTTTTTTAGGTCAATATAGCGCAGATCGATATTTCTCCATTTTATTAAATTACTTGTTAGTTTTACGCACAGCACTCACAAAATACAAAATAATATTTCAATATAAGAATTTTAACTAATATTTTTAGAAATATTCTTATATTTTTTATCCCGTTACACGTCTGCTTCGATGGATATTTTATAATGTTATAATAATTCATTTTAGTTTATTTGGAATAAATTGTTCTTTTGTTTACACCAGGGCCGTTTTTAACCAATCCGGTGCCCTAGGCACTTCAAATTGTTACACCCCCGCCACACACATTTTTTACAGAGCATCCCCCTCCTTCAGTTCTTACCTTGCCAGTTTTGGTTAAGGGTGGTTCTTGGTTCTTACTCAGTCTCTCCATTATCCACCACCTATAGACTCGCCGTGTCACAGGCTAGCAACTGACAGCCATGAGGAAAGAATAGTGGCATGTGGTTTGGGCACTATTGTTCATTTTTTACATTACAAGCATCGCGAGCCACCCACCCACCATTTTCTAAATTAGTGCAGTAAGTTAGTGAAACGCTTACAATTACAGTATGGTGTGTACATTATGTATGAACTATTTTCTAATTGTTAATTATTATCTTTTTCATCGCTTTTTACTTTATTATCTTCGTAGTATTGGTACGCTCGCTGTAATTTTAATTTTTTTTTCTCTTTTTTCGCCCTCCAATTTCTGGCGCCCTAGGCACGTGTCTAGTGTGCCTAAGCCTAAAAGTGACCCTGGTTTACACGTGCTTTTTTTAGATTTAACTTCATTTTGCTTTCTAAGTTTTTTCTTCACTTTTTTTTATTGTACTATTACGTCAAAATTTTCTGTTGCAGGGGTTGGATCCAGTAAAGCAAGGTTAACCCTGTTTCACTGTCCTAAATCAGTGACAGCTCTAGAAAACACAATAGTTTTCCATTTTGGTCTATTGATTTTTTCTTATATTTTGGTGGGTTTATTATAAAGGTTTACAAATTCATTTTCAGCCATTCTTTCTAGGAATTACCGGTACACACAAGGATGGGGGTATCCAGGGAATCTAGATCCCCCCATCACCCTTGATTTTTTTCCGATTGATTATAATACTATGTATATATAGTAATGTATTAGTAGTGTTTCTCTGTAGTTTCAATGTTTATCGTATTTCTGGCAATTTAGTTATTTGTTATTAATAAATTATTTTATTAATTAATGATAATTACTTATTTAATAATTTATTTTTTATTGTTTTTTTTTGTTTCCGACAATCGATAAAATTAAAAGAATTTATTTGGCAGCGTATTGCGGTATGATACGTGAATGGTGGGCTTTCGACCCTCGACGCCATCCCTTGAAAAATTCCTTTGTTTGCTACTGTACATAAATATATATATTATTGATATCTAAATCCCACTATTAAGTGTTTTATTTTATTAAATATCATTCTTGTAACCATCCTCTTTTGATTGGAAAAGGACAAGATTTGAATTTCTGAAATGAAGTAGAAGTGTCTTTTGCGCTCCCGAACCCCCACCCAGAAAATAGATTTTTACAAAATTTAATTTTTAGTGGGTCTCTACTTAACAAAATAAATATGATTGCGAAATTTCAAGTCAAAATTTAATAGTTCAAAAGTGGAATTCTTTTTAATCAATATGTCCCTTTACAGTCGATTTCCGTAAAACACGTCCTATGCGGATTTCAAGTCAACAAAAGAAACATGTACATCCAAATTATTTTACTGTAGGTCTAATAGCTCAAAAACAACAATATTTCTTTGTGTATACACCCTAGTAAATCACAGCACTCCTAATAGGAGTCGATTTACGCAGAATTCATTCTCATAACAGATCACTATTTAACAAAAGAAACATGATTATTCAAATTAAGGCCTCGCAAACCCCTTGGGTTCGCTTTTCGCAAAACCCCTTAACGAATCTTCACTTCATGAAAGAAACATGCCGGTCAAATTTCAAGTCTGTAAATCTCATAGTTACTGCTTTATCGTGATGAGAAGGTCGCTTTTCTCCTTTATATATATTTTAGAGAGAGATTTTTTAAATGAGAGCAAAGAAAAAAACCATAAAATTGTACTGGTCGCGTTAGTAGAGCTGAAAGGATATGAACAATAACTTGATTTAATTTGCCTTTATATGCAAGTTTCAACGTCTCATTCAGACTTTTTCAAAGAAAGGTATATTTTTATTTCATCTGTCATTTCACGTTTCTAGCATTCAACTTTCAGATATAGTGTAAACATGTTTACTAGCTAAAATCTGAATCAATACATAACGGATTCTCGATTAAAAAAGAACTTCAAAACAAATTTTTATCTATGGTTATTCAAATACGAAATGTTTCACTCGACAGTATAAGCTCACGAAACACTAAAAATTATATTAAAAATGTTCAACCAACAGTTTCCCCTATTTGTTTTTCTATTGCAGAATTAACTTTGGGGAAAGTAATTACGTATAGTAAAAGAAAAAAATTTTTACTCTGAAGTATAAACAATCAAAAATCTTACAAAAATTAATCAACATAAATTTTATTTCAAATTCAAATATAAAAATCAAGATTAAGAAAATAATGTTTTTGTATCGAACAATTAAACTTAATTAAAACTATTTCTTAAGAAAAACTATTATATTGCCATTTCTTTCTTTTTTACTTTTTCCATCTTGGACGATCGTTAAAATTCTCAATCCAATCAACTCTAAACAACATTCAAAAAGTGAGTAAACAAAGTCGACGTCTTTCATTCCCGTCTCTAATCTTCTCATTCGTCTCCTATTCCTCCAACTGAACCAGCCCCCTCCTCCCTCGTTCGAAAAACTCTCCGGGTTCCATTTCACAGATCACATCAACTTAAAAGACAATTCCTTTATTTATCCCTTTGTTGCTTCCTCTTGTTTCTTTTTCTGTAAAAAAATCGGAGAGCGAATGGGGATGCGAAGGGTGGGGATGGGGCAGGCGAAATGGGCGGCCATTCGGATCTCTTTTCTCCTTCAACGTTCCATAGATGGCCAACGTTTTGTTTTCTCTCTGCTGGAATTGTCCTTCGTTACTGTTTTAAAGAAATGAGACGGGTCTCTCTCACCTTCTCCACCATCTCCTCAAGTAGCAATCTTTCAAAGGCAAAAAGGGAAAAGTAAGAACACTAAAAAGAATAATCGGTCTCTTGATGGTCTAACTGTAAAAGAATGGTGTAGAAAAGGATACTGAGAGTAAGAAGAGACATTAGAAATAAATCAAACAATACAAAGCAACACATGAAAGAGACACAAAATATATTTCTGGTAGCTCCACATTACGATGTTCATGAATTCATAAGTAGGATAAGTTTCTTCATAATTTAGAAATATTAAATTCCAAACAAATCACAAAACTTTTACTAATAGGGACCCGAACAAAAGGAAAATTCTATGTATTTTCTTCTTTGTTTCTCTCCCTAATGCATCAATAACGCGAGCACCCTCTAACACAGAATACATAAATTTATATAAAGTACATAAAAACAATTTTACATTTTATATAAATATTTTCTCTTCGTCTATAGGTATATTATTTATATCTAAGAACACGATCAATTTTTTATGCTAAAAATGTATATATATATATATATGTATATAATATATATATATATATCAGTAGCGCACACAGGAATTTTTCAAGGGGGCGGGGTCGACAGCTCACCATTCTTGCATCATGCTGCTTTTGATTTTGTCGATTTTCGGGAACAAAACACAGCAAAAAACTAATTATTGAATAAATAATTAGCATTAATTAATAAAATTAATCATTAATAACAAATACTTAATTAAATTTTACGTACTATATAATTAGAATTATAATCAATCGGGAAAAAAATCAAGGGCTTGGGGGGAGTCCGGACCTCCAGGATTTTCCTTGTGTCTGAGTTATATCAATAAACACCAAGGGAGCGAATTGGGAGGGGGCAGTTAGTATTCTTATTGTTACTATCATCGGTGGTTCAGTTAATCAGTGGTAGAATGCTTTTATATCAATCAACTTTCATATCATCACAATCATTAGACTCAATTAAATTCAATAAATCATAAGTAAGATTAAATAATAAGTTTAATGGAATATGGAGTGCGTCTGCACTCGGTCACGTACACAAGATCTCTGGTGTAAACAAAGCATGTTTTTACAAGCAGCGCCCTCTATACTGAGGGGGGTTCTACCACTTATCTTTTAATCAAGTTTGAAAAAAAATCTGTTACTTTGTGATGGATCTATTTACAATCATTCCACTAATCCTCTTCGGAGATCTTTGGGCTATCATCCACCTTTATTACAACCAACCCTTCTGAAGAAGAAACCGCGATATTCAAATTAAATCTACCATATATAGTCAGGGTTTTTCTAACTAGCAAGGGGGAAGGAGAGAAAGAAAGCCAAGAGTCAGGTGAGATTTCTACAGATCAGGTATCACTACAAGTTATTAAATATTTAAAATATCAATTAGACGTAGATTTAAAGTGACGATTGGTTACTAAACCTAGAGTAATGTTAAGCTAAGTGAGGTAATTGAATTCATCGTAAATTAAAGTGGTCGATATTTCAAGTTTTCGTATAATTCGTGCATCTCACTGTTGTTCTACTTGTATAGTTCACAATGAGACAATATCTTCTTGAATTTAAGCGAATTAATATTTTTAATTTGGTTGATAAATAAATAAATTGATTTTGATCATGTCTGGTATTCATTCCTTTCCTCAAGAGAGAGGGGGAAATCCCTCACAACTTTACAACTACACCAACGATGATGTAAATAATACTACAGAAAGACGGTTATTTATATTAGAAAAATTAATAACACATCCACAAAAAAAATTCATATATTTTACATACATTTTAAACTTCTTTTCATCAATGGCAAGAGAAGTCTGAGATTAGAAAGACCTTACGGAAGTTCAGCAAGCACCTTTATCTACTTCTAAGCAGATCCGGTTTTCTTATTTCAAGTTTTATACCAGAGTCCCTTTTAGAGTACTGTCTCGATAAAAATGTAAATATCAACACGCAGTTCGCCAAATTCGTAGAAACCTAAATAAAACTCTATATAATTCACGAGATTTTTAACCAAAAACATTTGAGAGCACATGCAATCTCGGGAAAAGTTTTCTGGATATCTTCCACGATGCTTTACAAGTATTACTTCCTCGTTCCAGACGAGAAAAGCCAAAAACCATCTTCTCATCTCATTCGCCGGAGCAAAGTGAGCAGAACCGGAGCTTCCATCCATTAGGACTGAAGTGAGGTGAAGTGAGTGGTTTCCTAAAACGAGCCAAAGTTTTGAGAATGTGAAAAGAACACGAGAAAGAGAGAGAAAATAAGAAAGCAACGGGAGTTTTAAAAGGGAAAACTGCAGTTTTCAAGAGGTTATTTTTCCCCGTTCGAAATAAGCGCGTACGAAGAATTCTTCCCTTCGCTCCATACTTCTGTGCATGGCTCAAAAAGATTTCGTTCGATTTCTTTATTACGCGCCCCGGAAAGAAAACAATAGTGTTCCATCTATCATAAATCTTTTCTTCATCCTCTTCCAATCAAAGAAGAGCTCAGAGGGTTTGCTGAGGAAGTAGGGAGGGTGGAGGAACTGAAAACCTATTTGTCGTAAAGTCTTTGTTTCTCCTCTTCCTCACTGTTGCAGGATCTGACGTGTCTTTTCTCTTCGGGATCTCCAAAATCGTTTTCTTATTTTGATTGTATTGCTCTATCCCCTTCGATCGTTCGATCCTGCCCCCCTTTTTTTGTCTCCTCCTTCTCTTCGTGCCCTCCTACGACCACCCCTAGCTAAAAAGTCACGAAATATTTTTGTTGTGCGATTAGTGGAATTGCTTGTTCAGTTGAAAGGATCGGCGAAATAAAAGGGGAAAAAAGAGGGAAAGAAAATAAAAGGAGGTAGAAGCTCGGCTGTCAAGATTTCGCACTGAATGACCCTTACCTGGACACGGCGATCACGTTTAAGGCACGCGCCACGAAAATGACCGCCACAACCCCTTGTCGTGATCCATCTCTACTCTTCCTAGATACCAATGAACGAAATTTATCAACAGTAGTGAAACATTGTGTGTTTTAACATGACGTAAAATCGAACATCCTAATATAAAAGTTTCGTTTTAGAGTACAGGTATTGAATTATATTTCCTTGCCTGGATATTTTATTAAATTATATTATGCGGATAGATCTGATGACCGTATTATAGGTTGTTCCAGGGATTTTAATAATTTTTCAACTAACACCTTTTTTTATAAAACTGTTATTTAGAATCCAATTTTCTGTCCGAATTTTCAGAAAAATAAGACAATCTACCAAAAGAGTTATCGAAAATTTTCAATAGCGAATTAATTGAAAACGTTTGTTACTCTACAACTAATAAGTCAACAGCCTCAAAATTCATACAATCAAAAAAATTTAAATAGCAAGATTTATTGTCTTTCATTTTTGTACTTATAGGTTCAATTATTGATATAACATGCAGAAATACTAATTTAGAATAAATCCTTAAGTTTAGCCTCGAGTGGAGGGAATTTAACAGTGAATATTACTTGTATTTTAATTGCCAGGATGAATAAGCAAACAAAAAAAATAACCTTTTAATCAAGAATTTAACATTTAAATAACTAAATATTATACATAAACTTTTGAGGATTACATCTTGGGAAAAAATTATTAAACTGATGTATTAAAAATATTTTAATTCATATATATATACTAGAAGCATGGCCCGGCTTTGCACAAGGGCTTTCTCTTTCCCTCATGACGCCAGTAATTATGTGTGTGTTTGTACGCGCGCAATGTGAATGATTTCTAAAATTATTTCATTAAATTTCCCTTTTTCGAAATTTGTTCCACATATTTTCGATTTAAGACATGTTTTTCCCCTCTCTCTAGCCCTGCATAACACGTTTTTTTTAGTGTAAAATTACTGTTTCCTCTTCCCCTCCCCCTCACAGATAAAATATAGCTTCAAATTTCGATCTATGACTTTTAAAAAACAATATTGCAATAGTTAAAAAATTATTAATGCGAAGCAATAAAAAGAAAACGATTCTTTAGTTAGCTTAAAAATGTTTCTGAAATGTATTTTTATCCAAAATAATAAACAATGTAATATATCTATATATAAGTTATAAAAAAACAGTATGGGGGAAGAGTAGATATATATTTACACTAGCTGGTATACCCGTTCTTCGCACGGGTGAAATGAAAAATTAAACAACACAGATTGAAGGAAAAAGAAGTTTTTAATGAGTTAATTTTATGTGAATTGAAAATTAAACAAAAAAAAGCTTTTTCCATATCTCAGCTAAACAAAAAAAGAAAGAAAAAAAAACACCTTTGTTCAATTTTAACTATGTAGATCTAATAGCCGATAAAAAGGATTTTTTAAATTTATAATTCCTCGTAACACTCTTGAGGGTCGATTTTTCAAAATACCTCACTAAGCTGATCTCTGCTCAGCAAAAGTAACACATTCTTAAAAGTTTTGCGTAATGAACGCTTAAAGTAGTGTAAATAATTTATATCTGAAAGAGTAATACATTAATATTACTCTTTCTGTTGTATTTATTTTATTTTAAAATTGTAATATTCGCAAGCAACGCCGTTTCTTAAATTATAATGGCGATTCAATGAAAAACATAGCGAAATGTTAACGATAGAGTCAAGTTGGTAAATGCCTAGCTACTTTCTTAGCTCGAGCTTTATTAGAGCTTTGTAAGACCCGCCGTGTAGGGAAGAAATGCACTTTAATACTTTATCCAACCGCATTATGATTTACTGCAATTTTTTTCATACAATATTTTTTTTTGGATCACTACATGTACAAATTCAGGGATATACATAAACAAAATACTCCACTTTGGAAAATTTAATCCGTTAGAGCTAATAAATTAATTAAAGATATTCCACTGTAAAATTAATTATGTACACCGTTCACTTAAAATAAGTAGTCAAATCATTTTCCAAGGTCTTCATTAACAGACAAAACCATAAGACACTTAAATTTTGACATTAACTATTTTTTTGCGACAAAAATAATAATCTTTGCAATCCGCTGAAAACGCAATATCTGCTACAATACTGTTCGCCTTCCCCACTAAAATACTCATCATAGAACCCGTGCTGCCATATATCTTGGAAGAGTGGATTTCAAAGAATATTACAGCTAAGTATTGGTAGAATATTCCTGCTAAGTTGGTGTGGTAGTTAGGAGAAGGGGGTGCCAGCTCAAGTGTCGTTCCCGTCACTTGGCCATTGTTCAAAATTACGTGGTCCGTCTCCAAAAGCCCTCGTGTAGCTGAACAGTGCGACGTTAATATTCACTCTTTGCAAAAAATACAGTGCAGTAGTTATAATTAGTTTTATACTTAAAATTTTTTATAAATTATAGTCTATGTGTTATTCTGATGTATAAGCTATATTACTGTAAAGTTTCATTAAAATCCATTCAGTTGTTTTTGCGTGAAAGACCCATAAAGATTTTCACAAACTTTCACATTTATAATATATATATATATATATATATATATATATATATATATATATATATATATATATATATATATATATATATATATATATATTTCATTAACAATAGTTCATATTTAGATTGTTACGTATATTGTGTATGTGTCTGAACAACGTCTTAAAATTCAACTTAAACCGAAGATACTATGAAAAAAATATAGAGTGAGGATTTATATTAACGTCGCACTGTTCAGCTACACGAAGGTTGTCGGTGACGGTGAGTGAGTGAATATTAACGTCGCACTGTTCAGCTACACGAGGGTTGTCGGTGACGGTGAGTGAGTGAATATTAACGTCGCACTGTTCAGCTACACGAGGGTTGTCGGTGACGGTGAGTGTGTGAATATTAACGTCGCACTGTTCAGCTACACGAGGGTTGTCGGTGACGGTGAGTGAGTGAATATTAAAGTCGCATTGTTCAGCTACACGAGGGTTGTCGGTGACGGTGAGTGAGTGAATATTAACGTCGCACTGTTCAGCTACACGAGGGTTGTCGGTGACGGTGAGTGAGTGAATATTAACGTCGCACTGTTCAGCTACACGAGGGTTGTCGGTGACGGTGAGTGAGTGAATATTAACGTCGCACAGTTCAGCTACACGAGGGTTGTCGGTGACGGTGAGTGAGTGAATATTAACGTCGCACTGTTCAGCTACACGAGGGTTGTCGGTGACGGTGAGTGAGTGAATATTAACGTCGCGCTGTTCAGCTACACGAGGGTTGTCGGTGACGGTGAGTGAGTGAATATTAACGTCGCACTGTTCAGCTACACGTGGGCTTTTGGCGACGGAACACGTAATTTTGAGCCATGGTGTTGTCGGTGACGGACCTCGTAGCTTTGAACTTCGGTTAAGTGAGCAGGATGACATCTAGGCTGGCACATCTCTACGCCACCCTAGTGTCTAGGGCCGTCTGAAGGCATTGGCTAACTGAGCCCGGGCCCAGGGCCTCACCCTCAGTGGGGGCCTCCTTTCGTTCTCGACTCTGTCTTAATAAGATCATGGTACACAGCTAATTTTAATGTTCAAATATTATTCCCGTACATATTCTCCTAAAAATAGGAAATTGCAAACTGCATGTCAACTGGCCAAAGGTGGTAAGATTGTTTTAATATGCGATGACCTTTGTCCATGTCTAGGCATAAGTCTAATACTAGTCGAAATGTGGTCATCGGCCGAGTTTGCGCCTAGGTTTTCGAGATTGTGAATCGTACAAATTTGTTTCAAATTACCATTTGAACGAGTATTTGACAATGAATAATATTATCTATCTACTTTTAAAGATCTCAGGTAGGGCTTACTTTTGCATAAGGGCCCAAGTGCCTTAAAAATCTTGATTCCTCTGGGCCGAGAACCTCGAAGAGTCTTTAGATGTCCCTGCTAGGCTTCCACACTTCTAGGCTACCATGTACATCAAGGTATATATCAAATGCTTTAACCAAACTACGAGTGTAAAAGAATAAATTAAATGAAATCTTTAAGTACATACACTGCTGGCCACCGTAAAAGCAACACCCTGAAGGAAGCATGCAAATAACATGAAATTTACAACATGCATTAGCGGAGGTGAGATATGCAAATGATTAGAATTTCAGCGCAAACACACATCAAGCGCGCCTGTGGAGCCACCTCAAAGCGCTACTTAAGGCTTGGAGATTTCGACAATTTCAAGTTCGGCAATTGTGTTTTTCTTGTGGTTTTTTCAAAAAAAAAAAAAAAAACGATCAGTTATGTCTCGTAGAAAACAGCGATCAGCTTTTGACCAAGTAACCGAGTTCGACAGAGGAAGGATAGTGGCCTACCAAGATTGTGGATTATCTTTCAGGGAAATCGGTAGTCGTGGCTCTTCGTCAATCACCAGATTGAATTGCTTCCCTCGCCGGCTCGCTCTCCGGATCTTTCACCAATAGAAAATATGTAGTCCATGGTTGCTCAACGATTGACCCAGATTACACCCCCAGCTGCCACACCAGATCAACTTTGGCAACGTGTGGAAGCTGCTTGGTCTGCTGTACCCCAAGAACACATCCAAAGTCTCTTTGAATCAATGCCGAGGCGTGTGGCAGCGGTGATCTCCACACGCCTACTCTGGCTACTGATTCTGGCAGGAACCACACTTTATAGAAGTCTATAAATTTAATCATTTGATACTTGGTCAACATGTTATCTACAAAATAAATTTTATTGTGCTATCTCTTGTCTTTCTAGGTGTTGCATTTACGGTGGCCAGCAGTGTATTTGAATAACCCAAGCCAATATCTTACCAATTTTTGTTAAACACTATAATAATAAAGATTTTGTTATCATTAATATGTTTGATAAACATACATACTCTTCGGTCCAAAACACCTAAGAATCGTAAATTCTTCATTTTTAATCTGAAATCGATACATAAAAAGTCAAAAAAAAGAATCCAAGGAACTGATAAAATTTCCTTCCAATGACTTTATAAGGCCAAGAAAGTGAACTATCCCACTTACCGATTGCCAAATCAATAATGCATGGAATTAACACCGCTAGTTTCTAGTAATCAGTGGTGTGACGATCCTGAGATAACTCCACCTTTTCGTATTTATTACCAAAGACCCGGAGAGACATTTGATGGCGCGTCATTTTCGGTATCACGATCGTCACTTCCCGATTATCCTGACAATAATCCTCCCACTTTAAACCCAAATTGTCGACTTTAGATGGACCCGACATTCATATTTCAGACCCCGTGGTAATAATTTAGGAAGATCGTCACTTCCGTCATCGATAATTCATACCCTCTCGCTCGACACAGTGGTCCAAGTCGTCGCGTGAGTTGACTTCTCTCGATATTTATCTCCGTGCTGAAATGCTTTCTTGAGATAAGGCATGGCGATGTTTGGGAAATGGACATCAATGGATTATGAGCCGAGTATGGATTTATGAGTCGGATAATAGTTGAAGAGTTAACAAAAACGATTAACTCGCTTGGTAATCGATTCGTGGCTATGAGCTGTAAATTAAAAATTATTGCATAAATTTACTACAGTTCCAGGAAAAAGTGATTTTGGAAGAAACCACAAGAAATTAATATCCCTGTTGCAAAACTAAAAAGTAATGTTTTCATAGATTTAAAAATTATATTTCAGTAATTTATAAAAAAGAAAGAATGTTTGTTACAAACACTTATTCGTCACATATAATCGTCATTCACCAGGTGATGATGTGTACAATAGAATGGATCAAATTCCCCCATCAAATTTCAAAACTTACCTAAGCGGAAAAGATGTTCGATGGTATATAGATGAAGAGCAATTTAAAATTAAAATAATTAATTTTTAAGTTAAGTACTGCCACAAGGTTAAAAGCCTAAGTAATATTTATTAAAGTGAGACTGGCATTTGTGCTTTTTAACTTTTATTACATTGAGGTGCGACATACTAAAGAGTTACCAAGAAAAAACATCAGGTACATTTAACAGCTTTCTTAGCATTTTCAAAAAAAGATCAAACATACTGTGGCAAATAAAAGGCCAGGAAACAGCTTGAATTTGACTGCGGAGATCGAAGGAGCGGGAGAGAGAACTTGGTTATGAAATGTTGCAATGCACTCACTACTCAGAGCTCACTAATCAGTAATCATGAATTTGGGTCATTTACATCGTAGAAAAATCATCAAACAAAACTTTAAAATAAGTGTTTTATTTATTTTCTTAGAAAAGGACCCTCAAGGAATTTTGATACGAGACCCACTAAAAACTAGCTACTCTAGGATCAATAGCACACACAGGAATTTTTCGGGGGAGTTCAGGGTCAGAAGTCCACCATTCTTGTATCATGCTCCAATACGCCACCCATCCGGTATAGTGGTTAGTGACGCTGACTGAGGTGCCGTAGGGGCTGGGTTCGAATCCCAGATAAGGCTTGGATGTTTATGTTATACTCCTCTTCTGTGTGATGTGTGCTTTATGCTTACTTCTATGTAAGCCCTCGTGTGATACTTTGTGGTGCACGAGGTTATAAATGTTCTCAATATTAAAAAAAAATTTTAAAAAACGCGTATTCTTTTGATTTTGTCGATTTTCGGGAACAAAGAACAGTAAAAAATGAATGAATAAATAATTAGCATTAATTAATATAATTAAAATTAATAACAAATACTTCATTACATTTTACGTACTATATACACAGGATTATAAACAATCGAAAAAATCAAGGGCTTTGAGCGAGGGGGAAGGGTACGGACCCAAGCCCCCCCCACCTTCCTTGTGTGCGCCACTGTCTAGGATTCATCAGATGACGACGTGTTTAAAGCTGAATATAAATGATGTCAGAAATTTTTTTGATAAAACTGAGAAAATCTATAGAGACGAGTTGTGTAATTTAAAATATCATTTTCTCAACAGCCATTTATTGAAGATACCTTCAAATTAATTTCTACATCGTACAATTTATTCTTCTGAAGCATAATAGCAAATGGATTAACATTGGTGAATAGAACTAGATATTTTTGAAGCACAGTAAAATTTTAGACGCTAACACGATCCCATGAATACCATATACCACAGTAAACGCCTAGTAAACACTCCTGTCTAAACTTCAATTCCATACATGTATCAAAAGTGCTGCTTCTCCATTCTAATACAATCAAAGCCCTATTCCGGGCAAAAGGCGCAGTCGCCATTATTACGAGTAAATATATTTTGAATAAACAAACACTCATCAACTGAATTTCGCAGTTCTCTCTCTTTTCAGTGGCGATTATCAGGAGCATCCAGCGAGACATCCAGGACCCTATTGACCGATAGTAAGCAATGCGCGGGACGGGGCTGTTTACCCACCTAATGCACCCTCTTTGGATCGCCCATGCGAAACAGAACAAAGTCTCCAATTAATGGAATCCAGTCGAACGTGAAGGAAATGAGCGTGAGAAATGGGAAGGCGAGGATAAAGAGCATTCCGAACATTTCTGTAATGAATTCAGTGACGTATTGGATGTAAAGTTGTACATAAAAAAGAGAAAGATATCCTCACCTTCTGCTTGATGACCGAGCAAGATCATAGAAAATAGAACTTAATTTTGATTACGGCTTCATTTTTTCTCTCCGCCATACGGGACTAAATGATGACTCTTGCCTTTAAAACTTACCAACTTTAATTTTGCGTATTAAAGATTTTGTTCGGATGGAATTGAATTTTTCTATTAATCAATTTGTATTTTAAATCAGAGTTAGATTTTGTTCTCACCTGGGAAACCAATTAATGCCCACCATAAGGGACTATGTGATGTCACTTGTCCTTAAAACTTAATTTTAATTTTGCGTATAAAAGATTTAAACATATGCCAGAAGCTTTATGAGGTAAGAACCTCTTCTGGAGAGCGACAGTACAGGAACTATAGACATTCCACAAGGATTGTACTACACAAACAACTCGAAAAAAAAATAACATGCTGCCATCGTGCAAAAGATAAATACAGTCGATGGCGTTGGTACAATCTACGACAGTAAAACTAATAATTTTACACAAAATACAAACAATAAAGAAATTATAAATCTTAATACTTGAATAAAAATTAGACATAGCATATAAATGAATGTAGCACATTGATAATAAAGAAACAATTTGAATAATAATAACAATACAGTTTGAGTAATAATAAAAATATGATTTGAATAATAATGAAAATACAATTTGATTAATAGAAAAATACAATTCTGTCCAAACACTCTTAAAGGAAAAAAAAGAGCTCAAGGAACACGCTCGAAGATAGAAACATACGTTCAAGTATGTACATAAGAAATAGCATGCAAGATGATGCATATACTAGTATATTATTAAGCAAATTGAAATTCATGGATGTTACTCGAAAACACTATATTTTAACCTTGAAGCAGATTGATCCTTACATTTAAAACCCCAAATGAAATAGTACATTGATTTGGTACAGAAATGAAAAACGTGTTAAAATATGCTGATCTCTATGTATTAATGCAAGGGTGGGCCGCATAGGGCCCACCAAGACAGCCAGAAAGTCAAATAAACAGGAAATTTTCTCAATCTTTCAGTAGACATATATTTGTGAGGCAATTTTTTTTTGTATGAAGAACAACTAGAGTTATATATAGATGTAAGTTGGCTGACATTAACTTGCAAGATGTGATAAGAACTTCAAAAAGCAATTTCATTCCTGATTTTAAAAAAAGTTGTAGATTAGTGTGATAGAGTTTAATATTTATTTCAACAAATTGATTCTAAAATTAAATGTGCTTGCAGATATAGTTATAAAATTAGCACAATAAATAAATTTAAAATAAACTGACATACATATGGTACAATTTATGCCTTTTCTGAGATGCAAAGGTAACTAAAGAATGCAAACATTTTTAAAAGGAGCGGTTCTCTGATATCCTCCACTTCCAAAATGTGGTCCTAGAGACAAACCAATTGCCCATCTTTGTGTCAGTGAAATTTTTAAAACAAAAATTCAAAAATTGGAACATTTATGACAGTTGGTATTATGTTTGATTAACTTTTTTTGATCAATAAAATTCAAGAAAACAAGCATTCACGATAAGATTATTTTCAAGGTCTTAATAAAGTCACCACGTCCTGAGTGATTGAAAAAAACTGTATGCGTTTTAGGTTGTAAAAATCTTTTAAATTTTCACAAGAAATAACTCATTTTGGAATATATAATACTTTATTCAACATTCATTCATATTTAATAATGCACCATCAAAGCAAAATCAAAATTTTCATTATTTTCAGCGTTTCTGTTCTTTGTGTGGGTGTGTTCCGACTTTTTTTTGCTAAAGCTATCTTAAGATGTCTTAAAAAAAAAAAAAAAAAAACAAGTAATATAAAAAAAATTAAGTCAGTTCCTACTTAGATCAACAAAGAAAAATTTTATTTTAGCTACTTTTTATTAAATAGTTACAATTAATGTAAATATGTATATATATATGACAGAATCACAACATTAAATGGTAATTAATTTTTATTAATTATTATTGAAGTATCGTATTGTTATCCAAAACAATCGTGTATATAAAATTTCAGTTCTACGGAATGCTTTAAAACGCGAGGAAAAAATATTTTTTCAAGTTTTGACACAAGTAGCCAAAAATGATGCAAACGTAGATGAATTTGTAATTCTTTGAATAATTAGATTTAATCAATTAATTTTTATTAATTATAATTAAAAACTACTGTATTGTCATCGAAAATAATCATGTATACAAAATTTCAGCTCAATTGAGCGCAAGAAAATGTATTTTATTAACGATTGAAAATTCCACCAAGATAAATAAATATATATAGGGAGTGCGAGCTAATAGTAGGAATTGAATAAAATACATATACAGAAAAAGGACAAATGTTTGGAAAGGAAAACTGTTTGTGTGTATTGAGATATATAATTACCGCGAAAGATGAAATAAAATAGCGCAATTAGTGTCCTTGGGTGCAATGGGTCTTATCAGAACTAAGTACTTGTGAACCCTACCCAAGTAAATTACAATGTAATGAAGAAAAAGGTTAACAGATCTCTTTTAACACAAAGAAAGGGCTTAATAATAAACAATCGAAAAGAGCATTTCATTGGAATTCTAAGTGGAATAAAGTACATAAATTCCCCCCTTTTTTTAACTAAATAGTAACTTCAAACAAACAACACATGATCTATTCGTTCAAACAGGGCATATCCAAAAAATAATTTAATGTTCCATAAATCAATTGCTTAAGAATATTCAAATGAATGTGAATTGTTATTAGTAAGAGAGGTAAAATAACAATGAAGAATATAAATTATTTTTTCTCTCAAGATCTCTGGTTGCTATTTGATTGCAACAAAACTAATTGAAACTTTCTACTTTTCCATCTTCCTTTTTGGTTTACCAAACACTTTTATGAGTGCAATTTTTGAATAGTATGTGATTTGATGCAAATTAACTTACTTAGTGAAAATGAATTATTATTAATTTATTGCTTGTGTGTGTGTGTGTGTGTGACGACGAAATTAGGTATTGTAGAGACGTCAAAGATTAAACAAAAAAGTGGTAAATTCGAGGCTCGGTTCAAAAAATCTCCATTAGTGCAACAATGGTTTATTAATTAAGTTAGGTTACACAAAGACAACATATATCGTTAACAAAAATAAAGAGCAAAGAACATATTCGATTTTTCATAACGAAAATACTCTCTCCTCACAGTGCCGATTTAAGCTCATTTCGGGACCTGGGCGCAAAAAATCTACGGGCGCGATTGGCACTGGTGGATCGAAATTTACCACCAGAAAATCTGGTTTCCAGATTGACCGGGCCCTTTCAAGCTCCTGGGCACCCGCCCCAAGCGCCCAATGGGAAAATCGGCATTGTCTCCTCACCTGGCCTCTACTAAAAATGTGTGGTTCTGCTACTTGATACAGCCACAGTTAATATGACACAAGAGCGGTACAAATACCTCGAGAGAAACACTCCATAAAACAACGTATCCCAGATTTCTTTGCTGTTTTTGGAAACAAATTAATTGAAACTGACATGGGACTAAAGAAAATCATGAGCGAAAGTAACTGCGAAGACCTCTGGATTCTATCTACAGCCGTAGTTCAATTCAACACCTCAAAAAATGGGCCCACACAGGAGATAGAATCAGAATATCTATCCTATAAAATGTTAAGCTCATCTTCCACCATCACAAAGTACATTTTCAATTGATCCTGTCCCGTGTCAATATCTATGGAAATGAATTGGCTGACACTTGTGCAAAGGAGATACTAGACCATCTTGTCTTTTCCACCTCAGAGTTCACATATTTAAAATTATTCTCAAGGCGAAAATTCCAAAATAAAGAAAAATAATTAAAACCTCCGTTTCATAAATGGTATAAAGGCAATAGACCAGGACTTTCTTTTATCTTTTCCTTGTGACAGACAGTCCACCACTTGACTTCTCCGATTTGCCAGAGGTCACTTAAAAAGTCTCACTTTTTCTGGAGGCAATAAGAGGTTTCCTATTTGCTCTAAACGCCTTGAACTAGACTGGGAAGATATCCATGATAATCCAGTTCTAGTACAGGACTTCATTAAAATCAAAGGTTTCCCTGTCCTGGTCTGACCAGACGGGAGATTAGTAGCAACAACAACAAAACTTACTAGATAAAAAAAGTTATTTCAGGAAACACAATAATTTTATAATAAATTAAAATCTGTTTCAAATACACATATTTCCACTAGGGTTAACAGGTCAAACTTAAAGTACAAAACAAGTGAGCATACAACTAACGAAAATGCCCTTTCACTACCACTGACCAATCCTTAAGAAACATATGCAACAGGATCCCCCATTTCGCACGAGTCCACTTTCCCGCGAAAACGCTATCCCTTCATTAACATGAGCAATGCGATTTCCTCCCTCACCCCTTTTCACTTCACTTCTTAATAAAGCCCGGGTCTTCTCTCAAACGACGACAGTCCTTCCCTCACCCCCATCCAATTTTCCTTCGGATATCCGAATTTTAATTAAATTTTACAATTGTGCCCGGAGCCCTTCCTCGGTTTTAAATAGTCATGCTCATAAAGAGGCATTAAAGCGAAATCAATCGCATTCCACCACCCTCACTCCCTTCCAGAAAGTCGTCTGCTTTTCTCAGAGAGAGGTAACGGATGAGGCAATCGAAGGGGGGAGAGCTGAGATATTTTAATTCGAAGGTGGTTTCAGACGAGAGAGAGGAATGGTGATGGAGTAGTTGTGGTTTATAACCGAGTTTCTATTGAGAAGACTCGCTGGAGCACTCGGCAAGTCCATTTGCATTCGATTGTTTATGAACCGGAGAGACAACGCAAATCATGAGGAGCAGTTATTGAAGGCAGTTAGGGCTTCCTCTGGATTGGATGAAGGTTAAGTACAATGCACGAGACTTAGATGAAGTAATCGGAAGATTAATCCGCCATCGCAGTTGTAGGTACAATGGAGGGTATAGATTATACAATATGAGCGAGTAACTTTAATCAAAGCCGAACAATTGATGATTAGCCGTCTTTGTAAAGCCAGAATTGGAATGGAGTTTTGAGAGAAAGGGATAGTTATACTTAGTTTAATATAAGGAAATAAGATTTAATAATGCTGGAAAAAAGCCCTTCAATTGATGTAGAACAAAAAAAAGTGTAGAAATAGAATCGAAAACCTAATGTTAATATATACAATGAAATAAAATTACCATAATAGAACAGTTTCATGTCTAAAAACAAAGTGTATGGAGAATACGTTTTCCGAGATCAACTCTAAATGCATTGAGATATTTCGCGCCCCACAGAAGCAAAATCGACTTCTTTTTTGTGGATAGCATAACACCGTTCCTATGCAGTGGCGCACTCAAGGGGGGGGTCCTAGGGGTCCAGAACCCCCCAAAGCCCTTGATTTTTTTCCGATTGATAATAATTCTAAGTATACAGTACGTAAAATTTCATTAAATATTTATTATTAAGGATTAATTTTATTAGTTAATGCTAATTATTTATTCAATAATTAGTTTTGTACTGTTTTTTGTTCCCCAAAATCAAAAGAAACATGATAAAAGAATGGTAGACTTTCGACCCAGTCCCCCCTGAAAAATTCCCCTGTGTGCACTACTGTTCCTATGCATACGTGCACCCCTAAATATTGCGGGCTCTTCCATCCGACGCCACGTCCAAACCGATCACCATGAAAAACAAAACGGCAGGACGGACATACGTGCAAGCCAGAACTTCGAGTGTAATTCAAGGAATTAGAAATGATCCGCCCACCCTGACAGTGGAGAAGACAGTCAGTTAAAAACACCATAGAGATATGTTGTGTTTACTTCCTCTGTCACAAATAACACTCTGTAGTATTAAAACAACCAATAGTATGAATAACTCCTATTTAAAGTAAAACCGTAATTAATAGCTGTGACATGCTCGTCGGAGTACGTGCTTGTTAAATCAGTGGGTCAGAAAGTCTTGTGAGTGGTTGCAGCAGAAACCAGGGGTGCAGCAGCTGGAGAATATTTCCCTCCCCTCCAGTTATATGCCTAAATTGTGGAGGTGGAGATAGGTGGTGTCGCCATCTATCGAGTAGAAGTCCAACCAGACTAAGGCTCTGGTAAATTTCATTCCTTCCCATCGGTAAGGAAACGACAACAACAATAGATGTAAAGTGATAAATCACTTATTTAATTTCTTAACTCTCAGACTGCCATTAATTTTCCACGTCACAACATCCTACTTTAAAAAAGAACAAAACATCTGCCGTCATCCTAATGGTGCAAATATATTTGTGTAAGTACATTATACATTTACCGTTTTTCAATAGGTAAGTTAAATTATATTTAAAGTATTGATGGAGACTGAAAACAGGCCAAGTGAAGGAAGATCGAATCCTGATTGCATCCAATTCCCACAGTGAGCATTATTGCGATTCAATACGCTTTAAATTATTGAAAAAGATCACATGAGATTTATAAAGTTGACAGCAATTTAGGAAAAGTAAAGCATCAGCTTCGGTTTCTCTGAACCATGATATTCATGATTATTGATTAAATAAGAGGCTCTTATGAATTAACAGCATGTTTTTTTTCCTTTCCAAGGTATTATTAATGTTCATTAAAACATATGATTAAGTGTTGGCTATATATAAGACCACGTTATACAGCAGGTTGCCCTTCGTTCCGTACCGATCATTACTTTACTCATTTATTTTATTTTCAAAAGTACCAGTGAGTTGCCACTCACTTTCAACTAAAATAAGTTTTGTAATTGAGACAATTCCTTCTTTAAGAAATAAAGGAAACTGCTTCGTTCAGATTGCATTATTCTTTTAAATAACATATTAATACTTTTTTATAAAAAAAACTTCAAGACCTTTTTATATACTTTACTGGAAACAAAAATGATAGCTCTAAAACATAATGAAATAAAGATACATAAAAGTAGCAAGTAACTTTATAAAATTTTGACGATCATGACTTTTTGTGTGTGAGTGATTCTTCTTCCTTCATTCCAATTAATCATGAACTTTACATTACTCAAAGGACTGCAACAGTGACTCAAAACAAAGGAAAAATGGGCGTAAAAGCATAGAAGATTTAAATTTGAGGCATTTCAGTACAGTAGAAACTTAACAAAACGCAGAAGGAACACCCCAACAAAAGTTAACAGTGAGTTGAAATAACAAAAGTTCTCAAAGTTAGCAAATATTTGAACTTCGCAGAGATCATTTGTTCAGTTGTTCGCTTCTTATGGGAAAAACTCTACGAAAAATGGATTGTTAGAAGAACAAATCCGACGGATAACAAAGGAAGACAAACAGGAAATAATAACTGTAAAGAAAAAGGTTCTCACGCATACACAAAAACGCAAATCATATTCACAAATACAAAAACATGCGGGTGATCCAATGTACTGGAGGTAGACTAGCTGTTTACATTTCATAATATTATAATAATAAATATTATTTACTAAGTTTACAATTCGAATGAAGACAAAAAGAAAGAGAAAGAAATGATAAATCCTTTACTGGATATTTACCAACGGCGCATTTCCAACACAAAGATTTTGTTTGGTTTAATTGAATTAAAACTTTACAGGAGTTTCACAATAGGCTTATAGACGAAAAACCATTGGGAAAGAAGGCTATATAATAAAAAAGATATCTGAAATGTACCTCTTTTTTCTAAATTTACTAAACGCATTTGAATTTTGTTAACATACTCTGGCGGTATCTAAATAAGCCTGTCACAGTTTCCAGACAAGAGTGATCACTTTAGTCTAGTGGTCATGTTACGTGGCTACTAACACGAGCGTTACGGGTTCTATCCTTCTCATTGATGACCCGGACGTGATCGGAACACGCAACCTTCTGATCTATCGAGGAGCCATCTACCCGTAAAAAGAGCAATCAAATGTCGTCAGACCCACTAGATGCAGAGACCCAAGTCGTCATACTTATTTGTCGCAGCAACTCAAGTCGTCAGACTCACTTCCCGCTGCAAACCAAGTCGTCGTCAGACTCACTTGACGCAACAACAAAAACTCCCACGCTCGTCATACAAATATCTCGTTCGTTCGCCTATTCACCTACTCACTGATGGGTGAGTACTGTAGCGGTATCTAAAAAAGCCAGTAACAGCCTCCGGACACGAGTGATCCCTTTTGTCTAGTGATCATGTTACGTAGCTACGAACCCGAGCGCCGTGGGTTCTATCCTCCACAATACTCACAAATATGCAACATCAATGACTCGCATATACCATTCGAAGAAAATGCACCTCAACTTAAATGAATAAAAATTGGAACAAAGTTAGTTTTTTATCCGAGAAAGACTATGAAATAAACCAGGTTTTGGGTAAACAGCGGCCCGCTTACCACATGTGGCTCTAAAAGAGTTTTTGACAAGACAGAGAGTGCCAAGACAGTCAGACAAACAAACATACAGAAAAAATGCTCCATATTTGGTCAACATATATATGTGATCAAAATTTCCCTTGAATGAAGATCAGCAAGACTAAATACAGATGCAAGTTGGTTGACATTAACTTGCAGGCTGTGATGAGAATGCAAACAAGCAATCTCATTCCAGGTACAAAAAATTCGAAGAAAAGTGTGACAAGAGATATTTGTGTCATTAAACTGATCTTGCAGCCTTAGATATGAAATTAGCTCAATAAATAAATCGAATAAAACTATCACAATTTTATTTAACATATTTATTGATTTGGTTGGTTGGTGTCGTGTCCAGGAAGTCAAATGGATCCGTGGCAGCTAATGACGGCTTTAGCCAGCTGCACTAAATTCTCATTTTTATGGTGCAATTTATACCTTTTCTGAGATGCAAAATTAACTAATGAATGCAATGATTTTAAAAAGATGTGGCACTTTGGTGTTCTCCACTTCCCCACAATGTGCCGAAAGAATTGTCCACCCCTCAAATAAACGATTATTAAGTCAGAGATCACAAATATCTTTGCCAAGCATTTTAGTAAGCATTATACAAAAGTTTTTTCTCTCTGTCTTTTCATGGTTTTTGCCGTTTTTTTTAGAATTTTTAAAACGTTTCAGAATAACCAAAAACGAAGTCATTCTTACAGCAATCGATTGCCAAAACTCGAAGGGGGTGAGTGGGTGGAAGGGGGTCTTAAAAGTCTTCCCTCATTAGTAACCCTGACTGTTTAGTACACCATTTCTCGAAGAGCTATTTGGACGTCACGCAGGGGTATGCCAGTAGGGGGCGCTTTTCACTTTTAATTAACTGCTAGGAGGTTGACATTTATAAGTTTGTCAGGGCGAGAAATGTCTGCATTTTTAACTCGAATGAAATTTGACGGGGGGAGTTAATGGGGTGGAGGGGAAAAAAGAGGAGGAAACTTTTCTCGGTGGCGTGCCAATCAAGCAGTCCACACTGTTTTTTTAATCATATTTTCCGATTTTCCAACTCTTTTAATAAAATGTCGTGTAGGAAGGTAAATTACGTTGATGGAATTTTCCAGTTTCACTTGAAATGTTTCAATTAGTTCTCTAGCACTTTTCATAGATGAAGGTGCAGAGTTGGGATATGATGTCGGGAAATTAAAGCAAGAGGAAAATGTTTCCATGAGGAAACTCTATTAAGCATGACCGATTTCACTCAATTAAAAAGCTTTCTGAGATGGCACTCCTGCGACTCATACAGCGAGATCGGTTTCCACTATCCAGAAAAAGAGCTTTTGCTTGAACATTTCGAATGCAATTGCTCTGGGATTCTTGAAGAGTTGTTTCTTTAGCTTTTGTGAATAGCTTCTGAAATGAAAAGTTACCCGCTTTTCATTAAGACTGTACGCCATACGTTCAGTTTGAATGAGTATATTTGACGATTCAAGCATTCTCTTTTACATTTTCCTTTGCTAGTTGTCAACGATTTCTATTCACGATTTTACAGTTAACTACTTCCAGTTGAATTTTTTTTCAAGTCAAGTTGCTTCTACATAAGGTAAAATGAAATATTAAGAATCATCACGTATAAAATCAGTCAAGAGTAAAAAGGAGTATTTAATTCTTGGTAATAACATTCGCATAAAAAATAATTTTATTTCTATTTTAACCGCACTTGTCATAATATATGTAACTAACTGTCCCATGCAGAAGCGCCCTCTAGCGACCACTTATCTTTAGTGCAAGCCAAGTGAGGAAAGGATGTGGTCGCTATGGAAAATCGTCCATGTTCTTTGTCCTTAAATGTTTTTAATGATATCAGTTGTCTATGAGCAACCTAACCTAAATTAATAAATAATTATTCGGTAAAACAATTATAATTGTTACACTAAAGAGAAACTCATTGAACCCAACTTGGAATTTACCACTTTTAGTATAATCATTAATTCCAACGTTCTACACAATTAAATAAAATGCAATAACATCTTCAGAACAACAACATCAGAAATATATCATGGGCCAGCAGCTCGAACGAATGACAGAATGTTCTTTGAAAGATCTCTAGAGAGGTATTAATCCTGCCCAAAATGACAAGGAATCGAGTGAAGAAATCTTCTACAAAGAGAGTCTTCAAACATCTTGTACTCACTAAACTCATCATGTGTCCAAAAAAGGATAATTTAATTGTGTGATGGCGAAGCAACATAACCATTATACAGTAATGCGTCGCTGTTGTTGTGGTTGTGACTAATGCCACCTGCCAGCCGAAGTCAGATCGAGGCCCGCGAAATTCATCGCGGCAAGGGGCTAGAATTTTTACGCCTGTCGTTAGCCTTAGCTATGAGCACCATGCAGGTGACAGTACGATTTTGCTCAGTTCCACCCCAATTTAGAATGGTTTTATTCGTGGTTAAGGGCCTCCCACCTCTCTTCCTCTTCCACCATCCACAGTTTATTGTACCCCCCTGCCACAAAGGCACTATACATTTACAAACAACCCTGTCTTCTGCGGGATTCGAACCCAGTCCCTAAGGCACCGCAATCAGCGCCGCTAACCACTATACCTTTTGGGCGACGTAATGCGTCGAGTTTATATGTGTAGGAAGTATTCAGAGGTTTTGTAAACACCTTCTTCACACTACGACAAAAAAAATCCACCAAATATTAAGCGGTAGATAAAAAAAAGATAACTTCATTGGTCAGACAATACACATGTACATCAGCCTGTATATTTAATATTCTTCATTTATGCTCATTAATTATGCATACCTGGTTTGAATTTTAGAGTTTTATGTACAATTTTTATAATCTGTTTGAATACAAATGGTTATGAGAAAAGCAAATCCACACATCTCTCTTATACAACCTTTCAGTCAGAACAGAACTAGATCTCAGCCAAGAAGATTCCGTAGTTTCGAAATAATATTAATTTAATATCATTTCAACAAGCAGATCAAGAATAGGCTTCAATTTTATTAAACTTTTTTTACGCATTTTAAAAAATAACCAATGAGGAATACTTCACATGGAGCATATTGAATTTTAAGCACATATGTAGTACTGAACTGAACTCAGTGGCCAACAGCCCATGAGGGCCAAAGCCTAAAGTGCATATCTCAGCTTACGTGACCTCAGGCGTTGGGGTGCATGTGTCGATGTTTCGGTCAAGTGGCCAGTCTGAAGCGAAAATCTCCAGTGTTCAGATCCACAAGCTTGGTACTCATTTATCGACCCACTGAAGGGCATATAAGTAGTATAAGTAGTACTACTTACGGAAAATATTCCTTAATGGTTAGATGGTATGAAAACATCAGGTTTTTTATTATTATAGCAATAAAATTAAGAAGTAATAGGACCTATTAGTCTATAAAGTAATTGGAATAATCATGGATAAATAACTTTGAGTAACTGGATCAAACACTAAGCTCGCACAGCGTAGTTGCAAAGATCAATACAATATGCAGAAATGTTCTTAACTTCAAGATTAATTTTCTTGCAGCTTAATATTAATTGCCATAGATAGAGTTAAATAAATTTAAAAATCTAATTGCATAAGACGGTTTGAAAGACTAAAATCCCAACCAAATCGATAGAATTGGCACTTCCATACCATCCTTTCTGCCCAGGACACAAATATCTCAGTATTAAATCGAACTTTCTTTTAAGACTCGACGGTCTTTTCATCTCCGCCTTCTTCTCCTGAGCCAACCGGTAATCAGAAACTCATAAGCACCACTAAATACTTGCCTCAAGGCATAAGGAAAGGGGGGACAGAAATTGGTGCTGTTCCCCCTCCCACTATCCAAGCCACTGAAGAGGCGCAATCGAACGTAATAGGTTACACGAAGGGGGGAAAAATCATAAAAAATACTTTTATATATATTTATATGAGATTAAGGTTGAAAAAGATGGCGGCGGTGATGCAATTACAGTTTTGAATCGGTTTCTGAGGGTGGTTGGCTACCTATGGTGGATAGCAAAAATAAACATGGCCATAGGCGCTCGATTATCCCATCCCTTTCACTTATGTATTTCTTTCTCTTCATATAAAAAATAGAACCATACGATAGAAAGAAGGGTTAGTGCTTAAAAATAAGTAAGCACATAAATAAGAACAGAAATGAGTAACGCCCTGTTTCTTTTGGATGGGTTTGTGTAAGTATGACGTAGAGTTTGGAATCCGCCCTGGTAAATCATGGCACCGAAATGAGTTTGGCATGGTTATTTATATATTTATTTTATTTTCATAACGTAATTTATCGCGTCTTTCATTATAAAATGAAGGCAGATACGAAAGTGAAATTTAGGAATGAGTCATGTAAAATAGATATTGGACGTTATGAAGTGATTTGTGAGGTTGTGGGAAGCAAAGAGAAGACTTGGAGCTATTTAAATAGGTATTTGCTTGTAAATAGGCTTTGTGGGTTCATTTGTTTAACAAATAAGCAAATTAGCAAGTAACACAAGGCTAAAAAATTCAGGATTATCAAAAAAAAAAAGTTAAATATATTCAAATTCAAAGGCTAAATGTCATGATATAAAAAATTTTAAAAGTTAAAATTTTTCTTTTTGTTTTGGAGAGATTTAATTAATACTTATATCGATATCTTCTAAAACACCGTATGTTTCTATATTTTATCCGATCCATGTAAAAACCGTAAACACATTTTCTCTTTAAAAAAAAATTGGAAAAAGCCGAAATTAGAAAAAAGGGAATATATATATATATGAGAGGGAAGAGAAATTAGTATGCAATACGTGATCATCGACCTATTTTGCATGCTCTAGAGGGAAAATGTTCAGCATGATGATCATGTGCAATTAGAAGGTTTGAAAAAATGTGAATTTTACAAACTGATGGAAACTTGGATTTAGACACTCACTTTGAAGGATTTATATCACGTTCCCCCTCCCCCACCTTTTTTTTTTAGAATAAGTGTTCCCATCAAAACACCCATAAAGTAAAAAATAAAAATCTCTTACGTATGATTAATGGAAAATATTTAAATAAGTGAACTTTTTTTCCTAAACTGAATTTTTTTATTCGAGATAAAAGGAATCCGTATATTATATATATAGCACAGACCTCTTAATTTAACTTTAAAAGATTCTTAAAATTCTCGACTTATATGCAGAGATATACGGTAAATATAAAGAAATCAATGTCAATAACAGTAACATTCATCAGTGGAATTCAGCTAATTTTCACTGGGTAAATCGAACTGTTATACACTATCCAGAAAAGAGTAGCCAATTCTTAAGAGGACACTTGAAATCAGGATTCTTCTTGCAATGAGAAGATATTATCTTTCTAATAGTCGCTATAGAGCAGCGATCCTCAACCCGCGGCCCACCGAGCCTTTTTAAGTGGCCCGGTCAGGGTCCATTGCTCTGAGAAAGTTACTTATTTAAGAACATTGTACTAAAATTTTGATGGGAAATTCTTTGTCAAGAGATCAAATATACCAACTTTTCTTTTTGCTTCCGGTGTCGTACGGGTACGAATAGATATTCTTTTTCTATTTGAAATAGTTACGATTAGTGATAGCAGACAACAGCAGAGTAGCGACAATTTTATGAGTAGAACTAATTTTTAAATATCTTTCATATCTTGCAAGCGAAAATATTCGAAAAAATAAATCGTTTCAAGACGATTAGGAGGTTGACTATTTTGTAGTGAAACACAAACATGGATCAGCAATTGTTTGATTTGTCAAGAAAGCGCTGTATTTAAAAAATACCGATAAACAGGAATCATTCAATGATGCTTTTCCTCGAAGATCTCTTTCAAGAGGTTTGCTATATTATTTGTAATCATATGAAACCCCGTTTACTGATGCAGAAATTGTGAAGGAGTGTTTCTTAAACGCTTCTAATTTAGTGTTAGTGACAAAAGTATATATATATATATATATATAATTAAAGAAAGCAAAACAGGAGTTATAATATTTCGATCAATTGTCCACATATTAAATTTCCAATGTTATCTTGGTCTTAAAGCATTTCTATCCCCCTCTCCCCCATTTATTTTCATGTTGCGGCCTGCGTGAAATAACTATCATATGTATGCGGCCCGCGTGAAAAAGCTGATATATGTATGCGGCCCAGTAGAAAAAAAGGTTGAGTACCCCTGCTATACAGTAATTAACCGATTGCTATGCAATTTAATCTTACCAAATGTCTTTAGGGAGAAAGCGCTGTATTTAAAAAATACCGATAAACAGGAATCATTCAATGATGCTTTTCCTCGAAGATCTCTTTCAAGAGGTTTGCTATATTATTGGTAATCATATGAAACCGTTTACTGATGCAGAAATTGTGAAGGAGTGTTTCTTAAACGCTTCTAATTTAGTGTTAGTGACAAAAGTATATATATATATATATATATATATATATATATATAATAATAATAATAATAATAATTAAAGAAAGCAAAACAGGAGTTATAATATTTCGATCAATTGTCCACATATTAAATTTCCAATGTTATCTTGGTCTTAAAGCATTTCTATCCCCCTCACCCCCATTTATTTTCATGTTGCGGCCTGCGTGAAATAACTATCATATGTATGCGGCCCAGTCGAAAAAAAGGTTGAGTACCCCTGCTATACAGTAATTAACCGATTGCAATGCAATTTAATCTTACCAAATGTCTTTAGGGATTTATATAGTAAGCAATTATACATAAATATAAAAATATTTTTTAAAGAAATAAAAACAATTTTACACCGTGTGCTGAAATATTATAATTAAAACCTTAGCAGGCAGCTAGCTGCGTACGATAAAGACAACTACCGCCTACACCTATCCCTGCAGTTACAGAGACCGACCGGTTTATACTGGGTGCGGTTTGTCAGATTTACTTTCGTATAAACCACAAACATTATAAATGATACATAACATTTACATTATAAATAATGCATACAATAAACATTTTAATGGTAAGAGAAAGGTTGCATTGGAAACTTAAAGATCAGTTCAAGAAATAAATGTCAGTGGGCTAAACTGCTGGCGATCACATGAAAAATGCAATCACGTGATCTCCATTCACATGAATTCAAAACTGACATTAGACTTTGTACATGTTGTTCTACTTCTAAAATTTTAACATAATTTCAAATTTGATAATTGGGTATAGTTGTTCAAATATTAAGATTCTTCAAAAAGTTATTCAATTTTTTTTTTTTTTTAAAAAAAAAATTATGTTATATGTGTGCTTTTAAATCAAGTGCATTTTGTTTAACAGTGTGATTATCTGATTATGATTAATAAATATATACTTTTTGAATGAAAGTTTTTGTAAAAATCAAAAGCTGGCAACAGCGAAGTGCATGACCTAAATGGCTGGAAACGTGAATGCAGTTATCTTGTGATTACGACGTCCCATTTATTTACACCAATGCGTACTACTTCAAGTGTCAAGAATTATTACTTTGGAAATAGATAGATATGAATATGAAAACAATGCTAAAACATGTGGTTCATGTAGTACTTCTGACTAAAATTGGAATGTAAAATTATTTACTATAAATTAACCCTAAACTATTTGTATTGTCAATAAAGTACTTAATAAACATATATATATATATATATATAGTCGTTAATTAAAATAATTTAGACACACGCAAAAATCCTTCCTGTTTTAGTTAGTCCCTTGGATATAAAAGTTACATTCCCGGGTGTTAAACAAGAACTGCAAATGTTCATATCAAATTATCTTTTCATTAAAAAATTAATGTACCTACTACGTTTATGTTCACTTCCTTAATAAAACAAATAAAAATTCCCTCGTAATATTTGAAAACATATATTTTCTTCGCATTTTCATCAGATTTTATTATTCAACATGGACGATTTAAAATTTGGTTGAATAGAAATGGGATAAAATAAAAGTGTGTAAGTATGATAATCCAATCTCGTATTCCTTGCATTTTGTTTTAAACTAAAACAGGGAAGCCAAACAAAAAGTGTTTTCGAAGAGATAATGGAAGCACATTTGAATTTCTCAATTCATCATAAAACACAAGACTACGTAATTTTCAATTTATTATTCAAAACACGGAAAATCATTTCCTTTTAGTTACAAATTAAATGAAACCATTAACGAGATGCTCTCGCATTTATATGTGCGTTTGAAAGGAATAAGAAAAGACTCAAATGAGTCTCGATTTTACTTTAAAACATGAAATGAAAATAACAGAATTAATAATGGAATGGAAAGAGAAAAAAAGTCGGCAAACATTGCAATATCTGTACATTGTTTTCAAAAATTTTCTACTTAAAGGGGAAAAAAGGGGGGGGATTCATGTAACGTTGAATTTAAAAGTCGAACATAAACACAATTAACTTAGATTTTAATAAATTCAATTAAAACATCAATTTGCATAAGAAAAAATAGCTATCATTTTAAGACAGAAAACAAATTACATGCTTCATTTGGAGCATGCACATGAAGAATTTGAACACGGTCTTCTTCTAATATGAAAACATAAGCTGGTGTACACAAAATTAAGAAAATTTGTAAAGTACTGAACGATAGGTAAAAATTAATGCTTCCGAGTAAAGTAGTAAATTTTTTAGTAATGATTACGTAAGGATATGCATGTTTGAGATCTGTGCATTTAGAAAAAATTGCACAGTGCGTTGTTCGTATATATATTCCTCGGCGAGGTACTTCTTAGCAACATATGGTGAAATTCAAAAGAAGATAGTTAAAATGGATAACTACCAACATATAAACAATGGAATGAGGCAAAGAACTATCTGGGGATTAGAAGCAGGACAATTAGAAGCGCATATTTTAATTTAAGGTATCCAACTACCCTAAAATCATGATTTTTTTTTCAAAAATTGACAACTTTTTTATGATTTTATTTTTTAGTCAATCTTATTTGCTTAATAAAAATACCAAACATTTTATTTTCCATCCACTAGAACAAAAACTACAAGTATTTTAATAAAAGAAGATGCCATAATTTACCACAAGATGTCAAATTTTAAAATGCGTTTTAAACGAAATGTGTTTTTTTCGAAAAACACAAACGGGGACAGTGATTGCTCAAAAAGTTTCAAAAATAATTTGCTGAAATTTTTTGTGAATATTTTGTACAACAGTAGAAGTGTTTTGATCTTCAGATTTATCAATCACTGTTTTATTTCATAATTTACAGTCCTTTATGTGAATATAATCAATGTTTTTTTAAGCAATTTCATATAGTCACTAAGATAGAGTGCTCCAGTTTTTGTAAAAATTAAAATATCCATTATCCTGAAGGTCATTTCAAACATGAATAACAAAGTAACACATTAAAATTGAAAAATTGAGAATTTGTTCAAAAAAATTTTGTACAGAGCGGGTTCCGTTTATGTAATTTTTTGTACATTTTCACCAGTTTCTTCCCCTTTTAATAATGATAAATTTTTCTTCTGTTTTCAATTTTGCAATTTTTTCCCTAAAATATACTAAATAAATCTAAAAATTACAAAAAAAAAAAGAAAAAAAATCCCCATATCTCCATTTTTTCAAAAAAAAAGTCGTCGCAAGTAGTCGGATACCTTAATGGATGTAGAGAATTCAAGGAGATAGTTTAATAAGACCGGATTTGTACAAAGTTGGTTTGGGAAAAATCGCCCAAGAGCAAATGACGACCAACGAAGACAGATATTTGTCCACAGCAATTACGTAAGAGAAATGCAGCAACTTCTCAACTGTTTCCTAAACTTCATGAAGTAATAGAAATCCGAATTTCAAGAATTATCTGTTCCCAGAAGGCAACACGAGGGAAATATGTTTGCAAGGTGCCTTGCGGTTTACGCCCCGCTTACTTCTGCAAACAGAATAGTCCGTTCTGCACGGTGCAACGAACATCAACACAGGAAGAGAAATCAGTAGAAGATCGTCTTATCCCCCGATGAATCAAGATTCAACCCAACCACCGATTTCCTCTTGGCCTACCATATCTGAAAGGGCCCTGAAATCTTCCTACATGTTATCTAGCATCCGAGATAGAGAGTTAAGTATGAAAGCAGAGGTTTGTGGTTAGGGCAGGTATCATGTTGAATGGACAAATGTTCTGTGGCTGTTTTGAGATAAAAAAAAAAAACGAAATTTAGAAAACTCAAATTTTTTCTTTTTCAGGGGTGAAGTTGAAATTTTAATGGATAACAACATTTGTTGACAAAAAAGTTCATCAGGTCAATCAGCTTTGGGAAAGTAAAGATATTCCAAGGATGTAATGAATGGCCTGCAAGATTTGTGAAGACTTTAAATCTATAAATTATATTTGAGGTGTTCTATATAAAAGGCAAATACAGTTAAATTTCGCTTTCGTAGAACATGTCTAGGAAATGGAACGAATGTCATGGAGATTCACACACACACACACACACATAAAATTAAGGACTTTATTCTCTGTTAGTCACACTTTCTTTTGCTATACCTTGTAATCTCTCTTTTAAACTTTCTTATTTGATTTGATTATGATTTGTTTTACTAAACGTCGAAATCTAAAATGGTAATGGACCTCGCAGTTCTAAGCAACGGTCAGGGGTGTCAAACTGGTGGTCTGCGGGCCGAATGCGGCCCATAACCAACAATTTTGCTGCCCAACCAGTATATCGGCACACAATAATACATAATAAAGTATGAGAATTTCTCCCGAAATAGGAAAGATAGTAGCAGAGAAGGGATGTCAATTGTCAGAACGTAAACATTAATTTTTTTTTGTTCTTTTATTTATGTTTATTATAATGTATTATTTGAAACAAAGTTACATTTCTATTAATTTTGAATTTTTTGTGGCCAACTTACAGTTAAACCGTGTTTGTTCAGCCCACATTAGTTTTTGAGTTTGACTCCCTTGATCTAGACTTTCGTATGCAGCTGAGTCGTACAAACAATCATACCAATGCATAAAAACTCTTATATGTTGTTGTTATTGAATTAATTATACATAAAAATGCATAATTTCATGAAAATCTTTTTTAAATTCTTTTAGAAAAAAATCTTCTTATTTAATTCTTCGAGAAAAGCGAAACTTCTATTAATTTTGAACACCAGTATAATAACCATTGAAAAAATAAATACTCATAATTAATCCACTTACCTATATTTTTGTTAGCAGCGTTCTGACGACACGCTACACAAGAAGACCTGTAATAGAAATCACATATTAAGATCTATTTTTCATTGATATAGTTAATTAAAAACACTTATTTTCCATATAACAATTTTGCAATTCAAATTTTATTATCTGCAGAATTCATAGTATCCACATTCAAAAATTGCAATCAAGGCGCATTTTCTAATTAAATAATCAACAACATTTATTTGAAGTAAATATTTTAATTAACATAATTAACCAGCTTGTAATCAGTTAAATCAGTCTAAATTTATCTCACAAAAGAAGGGGGAAACAGGAAAAAGCGTTACGATAGTATCAAAATCACGGTCGTCTAGACGAACTCCTCAATTATATTTCAATTAAAATTCCTTTTATCAGATAATAAAAATAAACTCCCTGTCTGTGTAAGATTCATATTATCAGATAAAAGAAATTGTTGCTGGTTAATGGTTTTAATTTAAAAGAAAATAGTAAGATGCTGATAAGACTTAAATCTTTTATAGCCGAAAATGGGTGTGAGCGAAAGGTACAACAAATTAGCAATTAGATTACAACGATTCAATTTCTTTTTGATCTAGCATTATTTCTAAGTAGCATCAGAGTGTGATAAAATAAATACAAACAATCAGTGCCGCATACAAGGGGGTCCTCGGGTTCAGACCCTCCCCCAAGCCCTTTTTTTCCGATACATTATGGTTCTATGTAATACGTAAAATTTAATTAAGTACTTGTTATTAATAATTAATTTTATTAATTAATGCTAATTATTCATTCAATAATTAATTTTTAACTTTTTTTTGTTCCCGAAAACCGACAAAATCAAAACAATATTTTGCGCGGCGTATTGGAGCATGATACAAGAATAGTGAACTTTCGACCCTGGACCCCCTCCTTGAAAAATTCCTGTGTGCGCCACTGCAAACAATTCACAATTCGAAGAATAAAATCAGTTTGAAATCGATTTAATCGCATCTATATTAAATAATTAATGATTCCCCATGTATAATGTCAAAATGAATTTTTTAAAATTCCCAACAAATCATTTTATAATTTTAATATGTAATTCTCACAAACCCTATTTGATTTAATAAATACTCATTTTCCTTGCGGGGAAAACATCATAATCCACTTTCTTCGAATTAAAATTAGTGGTCAGTATTTTAAAGTTTGAAAAAGAGAAAAGAGAGAACATATGTTAATATCCATGGAAGTTAATGGAGGAAGTGGACAGGTATAGAAAGAGAGGAAGACAGAGAACAAAGTGGATAAATAAAGTAGAAATGTGGTTGAAGGACTTGGGAATTAACCAATGGAAGAATGTAGCATCGAACAGATCAAGATGGTGTAAGCCAGTGGTCTTCAAACTACGTTCCACGAGGTAGGCCTAAAAGTTCCAAGAGTCAACAGAGTACACATTAAATCCTAAGCTTAAGCAATAACAGCTTCTAAATTTTAGGTCGCAAATTCATACAGAAGAAACACGAGTTTCTTACACAGCTGTAAACATTCTAATGCCAAACAGAACAATGTATTTAAGTGAAAAATATTTTATAACGCATATGGCATCAAAAAAACTTATACAAACAAATTAAACGCATATGAATGAAATGCAACTGCAGATTAATTTCAATAGACCTAGACTTCGACAACTTACGTAAAAAAAAGAAGGGGGAATGCAAGCACCTACCAAATACTAGATGTAATGCTTGGGTAAATAACGTCTGGACCGCTAATAAATGTTATTATATTGAGTTAATTATATTTGCATACACTAAAAATTTTAATAACAAATACATTATTTTTCTTTGTCTTCGCTAAAGTACCTATAACACATCTCGATCTAGTTAAATATTATTTTAAGATATATTCATTTAAGAAAATGGGATGGGGCTCCTTGAAAACATGCTATAGTTCTAATGGTTCCACAAGTCGGAAAAGTTTTAAGACCACTGGTGCAAGCTGACTCAGACAGCCTTGGCTGGTAACCGGCTGTAGTGCTTGGAAAGAAGGGGGGGATCTGATTTTGCATTTATAATTTAACATTTACAAGCACCATAAAATCTCTGCCGAGGTTCAAAGTCCTCAGGGGATGTTTTTTCCGTCTAAAAACTTTGAAAGCGGGACATCTGTTCAGGTGTCACCTTCGTCTCTTGACAGTGATTTAAAATTACGGAGTCCATTGCCGATACTCCAAGTGTTGCTGCAGAGGGCGACGTTAATAATCAATAAATCAATCAAGTCGTATCATTCAATAGCATTGGACATCCCTACAGTAATTTACTGGCTGCGCCCTGATTTTTCCATCATGCTTTGAAAATATCAAAGCCAGAGTTCCGTCTCGAGCGCATCCCTAAAAAGGATCCTCTCAAAATGCGAGCGTGGGTGGGACCCAAGAAGAACAACCGTCTTCTTATCGAGGCGTAAGGTATTTTATGCCCCCTGCCAACGACACCCATCTCCATAAATCGCTCGCGGAACAAAGGCTTCAAATAAAAAACAAGAGCACCAGGAAGTCCCCAAACGAAAGTGGGTTCTGCCACCGTAACAAACGGTCCCGTAATGGTAACATCCCCCTGTCCCATATTTCTCCGGCACCACTTCAGGGAATATAAATATTCCTCGGGGAAAAACGGAAAACCGCGGAGACGTAAAAATAACAAGCACTTACCGCCGGACTCCGGGTCCGGCTAATGGCGGAGATAAGTCCCGGACAATCGTTAGCGGTCGGGGAGTGCATTAGCACGCGGAACGAAGATATCGCTGACGTTTGCCTTCTTCGCTTTTCGCTCTCACCCCTAAATGATAATCGATGACGTCTCAAGGAGGCCCTCTTCGTCTTGAAGAAAAACCTCGAGAATCGTGAGTGACGACGGCTTTTAAAAAGGAAAGCGTCCACTTAGACCTCTCTCGAGAGGTAAGAAGAAAATGTGAGCCGTTTGTTGTTGGGATGACGTGCACTTTGGATATTTTCTTTTATCTTATGTTACTAAGAAGAGGTGAATAATTATAAGGCTATATTATTTCATCGCGGAAACTAGGACTTTCCATCTAGGTACAGTCCATTAAGTTATAGAGAGTGTTTCAAAAACGACGATAAAAACTATGAGGGAGTGTAAGACACGCATTCCTAACAGTGGCGAGGTACTCAATAATAAATTTTCATCCTTAGACGTAGATGGATACGAATTTGACCAATTGTTGTAAACGTTGCTAAAAAAGTGCATAAGTATACTCATGTTTTATACCTTAAAATGACAATTAAGCTTGTACAATCATTGGCGTAACGTACACCCACGCAACTCCCGCTTTGTCCAGGTGTTCCAGGAGGCCAAAAGCCAGACTGATTTCATGTACGTATTTGAGATTGGGGCCCAAAACCTGATTTTGCAGGGGGCCTCTAGCATCATTCTTCGTTACGCCAATGCGTACAATCATCAGTCGTTTGTTTCAATGTGTCTTGCAAATCCTTAAAGCAATATCATGAGTTTTGAAACAACCTATAAAATAGCAAAAGGTAGCATGTTCAGATAAGTGTGCTTTAATCCCGACACAGGATGTCACATTAAGGATTAGCAATAATTCTAAAAGACACATACATATTTTTAAATAAATGATTTCACACACCACCCAAAACTCGTTAAGAGAGCTGTGGTTTTTATCAACCTGACATTCATATTCCTTTTAGAGAGAGAGAAACATTAAACGGATTATTTGAGTGCAGGTTTATAAAGTCAAACTCTGTCATTGCAGAGATATTGCTACTCTGTGGGAAGAATTGGTCTTCACTATTAAATATACATATATATATGTGTCTGCGCCAAGAACTATTAGTGTGGCGTGCTTCAGATTTATGACTGAACATGATTATTTACAGGTTCGATTACTTATACGTTTAGACTTGTTGACTTCTCCAATTGTGTGCTGTGTACTTCTGCACCAATGACTGGATGGCATCTTTTTTCTTGCCCTGCTTTGAAGAAAGTACTTTCTTCAGACTTTTTTGCGACGACTCTCCTAACTGCTGGAGTAATTTTTTTTTATTGATTGATTTTCCAGGAGACGGATGCATAAGAGGGCAATCAGACGGTGTTATTAAAAAAACACCACTTAAAACAACTTCACAGTAAATTTTTTAGATGTGATACGTATACATCAGTCAGTGCACACACACACAACAACAACAAAAACATATTTCAATCCCAAAAACCTTTCATAGAAAATTTTACTAACTATACATGAATGACGCATGTGAACAATTTTTTAATAAAAAGAAAAACATTAGTATCTGAAAATCAACAGGAATTCGTGCAAAAATATTTTACTCTAAACTTATAAAAAAATTTCCCTTTGAGATTGCCAAATACTGAGAATCTGTACAGTAGGAGGAAAAAAGTCAGGAAAAAAAAGCTAAGCACAACAAATTAACATTCAACACAAGATCTTTTTCCCATTCCTTCAATCTTTTTTATAACAGATTTTTTTTTAAAAAAAAAGTACACATCTAAAAACAAGATAATGGTAACTATTCCACTACCACCTTAGTATGGCGTGCGTGAAGCTTTTACTATGGGCAGAAAAATAGAACAAAAATGCGCCTGGGCGTGGATGACATTTCACGCTTATGGAGCAATGCCATGAGCTGCAGACAGAACACTTTTTTTTCTCTTGTACCCTCCCTTTCCTATTCCCTCGGGGATGACCCTTCGGAATGCATTATGCATTGGATGCCCTTTTTTGATAGGAAGAATGGTCTTACGGATTCGTCTGCATTCGCATGAATGCCTAAAAGAAAGGTACAGAAAAACACCGGGCTTTCTGAAGAGAGCTATTTTGGAAGGACTCTATTTTTTTTTTTTTTTGGTAACATAAGATGCGAACCATTTGGACTTGTGAAAATAGTTATCAGCTCTCAGGAAAACAAGGTTCTTGAACTCTTTATGCTCGTGATTTTTTTTAGCTAAAAATAATGCAAGCATCGCGACATATAACAAAAACAATACTAAATTTTTATTACCAAAATTTTTTTGTGCGTTTAAGGGTGATATTTTCTCAAACGTTTTTGAAATTAAAACATATAAATCATAAAAAAGGTTCCTCCCCCACAACCCTTAAAAATTTCATTTAACTTCGCCGAAACTACAGAAAAGTATCCTGCAGCATTCGAAGTAATCGCACAATTTTATGAATGGACCTTTCTTTTGTTAAACATGCGTTGTGCATCAGTGAGTGAAAATCTTACATTTATTATATATCAGCGTGTCTAGTCTATCAATGTGGAAACCTTACTTCCAATAATATAATTAACTCATTTCGTTTTTTTTATGTGTAACATCTTTCCTCTCGTTGCTGGATATTTGTTGGGAGTGATTTCGTGAAAAGGGACGGATGTGTGTAAAAGGATGTGACGTAAGCGCGTGCAACTTGATTTGACCAATGAGAGTCTTTTAGCTACCCTCGCATGGGGGTCCAATTCTAATAGCCATCAAGCACTCGAGCGCTTGACTCTAAATTCGTTATTCACGATATTGGGGGGACATAAGTGCGGCAAAATGCTTATTTGAAAATGGACAAACAGTGATTTCGGTGATCATACACATTGCTTCGAATCAAAGGGTTTAAAAAATTGAAGATTTCCTGCATTTTGTATTTTTACCATATATATAAAGTGGTATACATATATGGTGGTTCTGCTCTTTTAAAAAATTATCACTCGCTTCCCCTGATTTTGAGTGGTGATTTTAACTTAAACTTCAGTTTGCCGAAAGCTGAGCCACTCATAGCTTTTATGAATGATGAACTCAAGCTCGAAATGAACACAAATTAGAATGTTGCGACTACTAACAGTGGTACTGTTATTGATGCTGTTTTTCAACGGTTTTTAAATATTTTGAAATCATAAGTATATGTGTCATATTTTAGTTATCATAAGTCTATTGTCTCCACTCTTCCCCAAATTGAACAAAAATAATTATTTTTGATAAAATATTACATTACTCCTTTTGTTATATAATTAAATGCAATTTTCATTAAAGATATAACTATTCGATAGAAAATTATTTCCAATTATACCCGATTCATAATTTTTATCAGGAAAAAAGTTAATATTGCGTATTTACCACGATAACATGTCATAAGTTACACATCATATGCGACTACTGTAAGACTTGGTTTTTTTTAAATTATAATCACAGAAATAATATATTGGCTTCTCAATCATTGATGATTTTTTCCGTAATTATCTTGTAATACCCCTGGCTTAGATATTCCCGAGTGGGCGTTAAACAAAATTCTTTTAGGGCCCTTTTTTGGAAATTGGAACATTGTCAATCAGACCATTGATAACATTTGAAGATTTTTTGCTTACACATATTGGGGCCCCTGTAACTTGGGGGCCCCGCATCAATGATACGGCTGATAAGGTGTAGCTACGCCCTGTGTAATACATACTGCCAAGAATTCAACAATTGTTGATCTTCAATTGCTACATTTTGGAAGAATAAATCTGAAGACTTACAATATCACAGGCAACATGAATATTCAATTGGAGAAAGGTCTTGTGATCTGGCAGGTCAAAGGATGTAATTAACGGCAAGGAAGCATTCCAGAAGTATGCAAAACCGTTTGGAGCGTAACATTGTCTTTTGGAAATATTTGGCGATATATTCGACAACGTTGTCACGGTATTATTGGGTGTGCCAACAGGAAGCTGCACTGCCGTTATAGAGAACAGATAAACAGACCACGGTTGTTACATGTTTTAAACAATGCTAGTTTAAAAGCAGAAACGCGCGCTATGTTTGAAGTTGACATTCATTGGACTTAAAAAAGGAATCCAAAACTCTATCCAATTCTTGTTAAATTTATCCATTAATAGTATTTAGAAAGAGAGTGTACAGTTGAAATTTTGATGGATGATTTTCAAAGCATTGGGTTAGAAAGACACATAAATGGTACATTCAAAATAACTCTTTTTAACTAAGCACTTTTGGTAATCAATTACGAACTAATGTTGTTTCAATTATATTTATAACATATTTCGCGCGATCCTCGACATTCGTTTCAATTATTCGACAAAGAACTTTCAATTTGCATATTTATTACTTTTATTTTGAAAATTCATTGATCTTTATCCTGCATAACAGAAACTATAACTTTTAACGCAGAGCATACAATAATAATTGTAACTTGTTTGGTTCGCACGAATATAACTCAAAAACTGTTGCTTTTAATACAACTAAAATGAATATGAAATTTTTTTCAATTAAAAAATACAGTTTACAAATTATTAGGTGTTTTCCTTAACAGTAACAATTAACAATGTTTGGAAAAGCAAAAGTTTTATTTGTTTGATTTTTTGAGAAAAAGCTACTTCCTGAATAATTAATAAAATTTTAGTGACAAATTACACAGCGGGATAGTTATTACACTACACATATAGCATGAAATATAAAAGCGTTTTACGCGAACATTCTACCGGCAGACGATATGCCTAGCCAGACTAGGTGATGCTTTTATTTATAAGATGTTGTTGATGATTAAATGCGCACTTCTTTACGGGGCTGCCACTTGTTGTAGATTCCGTGCGTCAGTCAGCTCGTCAGGTAAGATCATAGCTGCTCGTATTTGCTTTACCATTTAATAAAATTATTAAATCATCTGCGCGCGGTGATTGCATGACGTTCAATAAATACATGTTTTTATGAGAATTCCTTATACAGATGGAGAAGACTCTTAATTTTGATAGTTATCTGCGCTCGCAATGAAGTAATTGTAAGAAATTTAAAAACCTGAAGTGTATTTATTATGGATTAAAAGAGACCTTAATTAATAATCAATATACATTCTTTACAAATATTCGGAATTTTACACGGTATAAACGTTATAACAAAAACGTTTAGTGTAATATTCAGAAATTTCCGACCTATTGAAGCGTATTCAAATGTACAGATTAGTAAGTCCATATATATATTTGAGGGCAGGGGTGGGAAGAAATGGCGATACACATGACCTGAAACTTCGAGGGTGGGGGATAAGTCTGGAAATTCTTGTGACAAAATATATGGGCTCCAAATAAAACGGTTGGTCGCCACCACAGATAACTTGGGTCCTCTAAAAAATGCAACGAAGCCAGAGGCCCCTTCCCCCCCATCATCACTGAGATAGAAACTCGTTCCCATAAAGCTTTCGCCAAAATGCCAGTTGCCGATGCCATAATTCTCCTGCTCCCGAATTCGCCATCAAAATTCCTGAATCCGGGAAAACAGGAGAAAATACGACCCTGCGAATAGGAATGGCCACTTTGCCTTTTTTCTTAGAAGGCAACAATAAATATGGAGCAGGGGGTGTAAGACCTCCCCCCACACACACTTCTTTTGTTTCAAGCTGTAAAAAGTCTACGGGAGGGTAATATCGTTCCGATCAGATTTTCGATTTTGTAGCCTTTTTTTTTTGTTTCATTGGCCGAAAGGATCGTGTGTACACAAGTTTGCTTTATCTTTTTTTTTCTCTCGTTTATTTTTCATGCATGAATTTCGCATCGGGGTTTCTGTTTCGGCCAAGTAAATGGGCTGGAGTTGTAGCGGGGATATTTTTATAGTAATGTTTTTCATCACTCACCCATGCATTTTCTTCTTCAAAAAGGAAGGTATGTTACTCAAGTATGGGTATTGGATATATACATATCCATATTTGAAAACTGGTAACTTTAAACTTGTGGTGATGAAATTTGTTGCAGCAGTATTTACTCGAGTAGTATACTACATCTCTCTCCTCTCCGTCTTATTCAAAGAAAGTATACAAAAAAGAAACATTTTGAATGGCTATTTTTTTTAATTAAGAGTAAATAAACACCCTTAATGTTATCTATTATACAGCTAATTACAGAACTAAAAAATTGATATAATTATAATTGATATATTTTCTCGGTACTTACGTAACGGACTAAATTCATGATGGTCACATGATAACAGCAATCACGTGTTTCCCATTGATTAAAAATTGACATACTAGTTATTCAACTTGTAAAGTTTAGATAACATTTAAAATTTGATGATTGGGTAAAGAGTTCACGTGTTAAAATTCTTCAGTTTTTAAAATTAAAAAAAAAATACATTATACAAATACTTTTAAATTAAGTGAATTTTGTTTAACTATGTGCATTATTATATCATTGGCAAATATTTACTTTCTAAAAGAAAGTTTCTGCAAAAAGAGAAAGTTGGCAACAGTGAAGCACATGAACTAATTGGCTGGAAACGCGTGATTTTATTTATGATATAATTGATCGTTGATGAACTGGATGGAGTGCCTAGGCCTGTCGGCCTCTAACCTCCTATCGGGTAATTTTGAGATGCCTTTGACGAGTTCTACCATTGCCCAGTTTTAGGAATAAATCAGTTTAATAATGAGAAAGTTCCGTAGATTTTAAAAATTTAAGCTACTTGGATGTGAGATTAAAATAACTATTAAAAATTTAACTTTAAAAACAGTGAAAAAATCATTGAAAAATGCGAGAAAAGTGGGCGGAGTTATTCTAGCCAATCCGAGTGCAGCAAAAACTGACTATCAGAAAAGGCGGGAAAGTGATCTTGGGGGAAAATAAATAAAGTAAATAAATTAATTGAAATCTGGATTGACCAAGATGTCTCTTGGTCTTTTTACAGAAAAGTGGGAGAAGTAGGGGGAGATTTCATTAATAGAAGCATTATCTGAGTCGTCTATATTATTGAAAAAGTTGATAGCAAGTTTTCGTATGGTCTGTCGAATAGTTGGTATATTGCAAGCTATTCTTAGATCTTTATTTCGCATATACCAATGAGCATTGCAAATTTGTCTTATTATTAAATTTTGAGCAGTTTCAAGTAAATTTATATTAGTTTTTGCTGCATGTCCCCATACAGGGGAGGCATAGGTAAGTAATGGTTTCATGATCAGAGTATAGATAAGCAGTTTGTTATGTCTATTCAATTTAGACTTTCTGCAGATAAGGGAGTAAAGTTTACGCGTAGTATTTTTAAATTTATCTCTAATATATGTTATGTGTTGTCGGAAAGTGAGGTTTTTATCAACGATTACACCAAGATACTTGGTGTGTTGAGACCAGGGTATTCTTTGATTTTGTAGAGTAATTTCAGGGGGAGGTTTCCTTTTTGAAAAGAAAACCGCTTCCGTTTTGGAAGAGTTTAAAGCAATCTTCCACACGGAAAACCAGGTCTCCAGGTGAGCTAGGTGTTCATTGATATTTTTCGACTAGTGTGTCGAGGTTTCTGTGTCTGCTGAGTATGGCTGTATCATCTGCATACATGCATATTATGGTATTAGAATTTTTAATAATATCATTAACGTAGAGGTTAAAGAGAGTTGGTGCCAGAATTGACCCTTGGGCCACCCCAGCGTTAATCTTTTTAAGTTGCGAGAAGGTACGATTAATTTTTACAGTGAAGGAGCGATCAGAGATATAGGAATTTAACAGGTAAATAAGAGGGGGCGGGATTTTATAGGTGATTAATTTAAAGAGTAGGCCAGTATGCCATACTCTATCAAAGGCTTTTTGAATATCAAGGAAGACCGCGGCCGTGCATTCATCTTTGTTGTTTCCTTCCTTAATAAATTCATTATGATATAATTATGACGTCGCATTAATTTATGAACTGATTGGCCGATAACACGTGGCTCAGTTATCGTATGACTATGACGTCACATGAATTTCGTTCATTATAGCGTCAACAAATTTCGCCAAGTGAAAAGACATCGCCAATTAAAAAAAATTTCACCAAATGATGAATTGATATATTTTTTTTCTGATTAGATATAATAGACAACAGTAGAGTAGCGACCATTTTATGAGTGGAACAAATTTTTAAATATCTTGCAAGCAAAAAAATATTCGAAGAAAATAGATTGTTTGAAGACGATTGGGAAATTGACTATTTGGCAGTGAAAAACAAGCATAGTCCATTAAATGGTTGATTTGTCACGAAAAAAAATACCAATAAACAGGAATCATTAATGACACTTTTCCTCGAAGATCTCTTTGAAGAGGTGATAAAAAGACTTTCTTGAATAATCTGTACTCAGCAAAAAAAGTTTTGTCTGTGGTGATGTCACAGCGGTAAGAAACACACCCTATGTAATTAGTTATATTATTGGTAATCATGTGAAACCGTTTATTGATGCAGTAATTATGAAAGAGTGATTCTTAAATGCTTCCAAATTAGAAAAATTTAGTGGCAAAAACAAAAAGTAAAAAAAAAATAATAATTAAGAAAAGCAAAATAGAAGTGTTTTAATATTTTGATCAATCTCCACATTTAAAATTTTTTATGTTGTCTTGGTTTTAAAGCATTTCTTACCCCCTCCCCCCATTAATTCTCATGTTGAGGCCCGCGTAAAATAGCTAACATATGTATGCTGCCCGGCAGAAAACAAGGTTGAGTACCCCTGCTCTAGGAAGAGGGGGTACCACCGAGGATTCAAAAATACTAAAACGATTGAAATGTAAGTAACCTGAAATATAATCTCCGAAGCATCTTGGTATTCAAAAAATTTTTTATTGAAAGAAATGATAACCACAGTTTAAATTGCTATAAATGATCCTAAACATAAGGATTCTAAGAAATGGAATTTTAAATGCTACCTAAAACTATTTTTGATAAGCATTCGATTAAATAGCGACTACCGCACTACAACTACACTTCCATAATTCATAACTTTATTTAAATACACCTGGAACCAAATGCCTTAAAATGGATGGCTAAAAAGAAATAAATTAATATTCTCAATCAACTAATAATAATTTCTAATTTTTAGATTACTTCGTATGTGAGTTTTAATTCAAAATGACAGTTATTACAAACAATTTGTACGTTAAAGAAAAATTTACTTTATCATATTATAAGTAATTAATTCATACAATGGGTTAAATTTATGACAGTCACATGATAAATGCAATCATATGACCTCCATTCAGTGGCGCACACAGGAATTTTCTAAGGGGAGGGTGCCCGGGGTCGAAAGTTCACCATTCTTGTATCATGCTCCTTTTGATTTTGTCGATTTGGGGGAACCAAACACAGTAAAAAACTAATTTTTGAATAAATAATTAGCATTAATTAATAAAATTAATCATTAATAACAAGTAATTAATTAAATTTTACGTACTATATACTTAGAATTATAATCAATCGGGAAAAAAATCAAGGGCTTTGGGGCCACTGCCTCCATTGAATTCAGAAACTGACCTTAGACATGTACTTGTAAAATTTAGACAAAATTTCAAATTTGGTTATTTGGTAAAGAAGTTTAAATATAAAGATTCTTCAAAAAGTTTTAAAAAATAAATAAATAATTGTACGTTTAAATCCGGTGCATTTTGTTCACAAATATATACTTTAAAAAAAATCTGCAAAAAAGCAAAATTTGACAACAGCGAAGCATGTGATTGGCTGGAAACACGTGATTCCATTTATCATGTGACTATGACGTCACATGAATTTGTCCTACTAAGTCAGTCAATCATAAATTTGATCGCAATTCTCCAATCTCAGTTGGTAAGGGTGTAATAAAATTTAACTAAAAAGTATTACCTTTTTTTTTTAGCTAAGGATCAAAATAAATTTATTTAGATTTAACTCCTTCATATATAGTACTATTTCACATTTAAAGTAACAACTGCACTTTTGTTAGTGCATTAAAGTTAGGATTCATTTGAGTTTTTTACAATAACTTTTAAAAATTAATAGGAGAGAGTAGATTCCATTATAAACTTCAAACAAACATCAGTTACGCTCTCTTCACTATTAATTACGTTAATTTGATGGATTCACACGCCTTTAACAACTTATACACCACAAAGAAAGAATCGATTTATTTAAACGACGAATCCCTTCAACAACAACAAAAAAAGCAACTGGTCTGAGATTGCATTTCATAATATAAATATAAAATCATATATCTCTCGATGAAAACATTCAATATCACCCATCTTGTAATGTATTTCAGAACTAAAAAGTTTAAGGAAGAATGAAAAGAAAATTTACAATTCCACTCACTGAAAAACAAAACAAATACTAACACAAATAAATATCAATAAGAAAGTATAAGCACTTGGGGCAGTTCTTAAATCATTTAGCATAAAAGGAAAAGTAAAGTTTACTGAATAGTTCCTTACATAAGTTATTATCGATTCACACAGCTTCAATGAAATAGTCTTTATTTGATCAATAACGTAATTTTTTTTGATAATTCATGGCGATTCGGCATAAAATGCTGTACTACATTAAACATTTAAATTAAAGATTACCATAAATATCAACAATGTGTTATATCTTTTGGTAGAAAAAAACCTTAAATGTTCAATTAATTAAAAAAATATATTTAAAAAGTTTCGTATGATTATTTTTAAAAAAGAAGTAATTAAATGTTTAATTAGAATTTAATTTTTTTAAATCGTAAAAAAAAAAAATTTTTTTAGCATTTTATATTTTTAATCACTGATTCTAAAAGACCAAAGTATGAACTTTCGTAGTACAGAATATCGATTCATTACAACGATAAGAAATCCGTACAGAACGATTGAAATATTCTTTTCATAAAAACGCATCGATATTGACTCTTTTTTTTAAAAAAAAAATCGTAAAAAATGCAAAATATCGTTATTTTGAAAAAAAAATAATATCGTATTACAACAGTCCAAATATTGACATCAGCTAACTTGCAACGTTTTTATTGAAGAGGCAGTTAAGCCTAATAAATAAAAAGTGATTTATTATTATTATTTTTTTTTTTGCAATTTTAATATTTTTAAACAATAAAGCACCAACAAAGTAATTAGATAAATTAGAGTCATACAGGAATTCTTGAATTAAAGCAAAAGATAACAATTTGGAAGAGAATTTTCAACCTAAAAATATCTAAAATTACTGTATACTTTAAACTGTTCATTGAAAGTTAAATCAAAATAAAAAGAATTTTTTTTATTATAGAAAATAAAATATATTTATTTTTTACAATACAAAACAATACTAATAGAAAAAAGAAAACTATTGGCGCTATAGGTAGCACTTTTCAAGAAAAAAAATGAATTGTCGAATAAAAATGTTGAATGTCGAACTATACTGGACAGTGCTTAAAAATTTCATTTCAAAATAAAACATATATTATTCATAATAAACAACTAAAAGTCAGAAAACTTAGATAAAGTCCGAATAAAGGATCACTCCCATTTTCAGCAACGAAAGAACTAACTGTTGAAAAAAAAACTGAAAATTAAAAAGCAGTGATTATTCTTTTAAACTCGAATAAAAGCGAAAAATATTTAGGTCAGTAACCTTTAAATACATGATAAGTAGCGACTTTGCATCGGTTTGTCATTCGATCGTTATATCCCCCTCATCTCCGTTCGATGTAAACCACCTGTTAGACCACATTCTGGCCAATAACAGATTAAAGTAAACACAGAAAACACAAAAAAACACGGCGGATTTCGAAGAAAAACAACTAATTTCAACAGAACTGGCCGCTTTTGATGAAGTAGTTGTCGCGCGACGGCTAATGCAGATTTATTGAAGTGTTTTTCAAAGCAAAAGACAGTTGAGAATCCAGACAAAAGCAGTCGACTCCAGACGAAAACATTGATGGGCAAGACATCGGTTCAACCAGCTGCTCTTCCAGATTGTCAAGGACAATAACGAATAATAACGTTTGATTAAGTGCTGTATAAAAAGACGAAATAACTTATCTTAGAATTGCTCGAGATTTCCCGCAAAGAAATAAAAAAGTTGGAAGTGCTTGCCCATGCTTAAATAAGATTCCAAGGATGAAAATCCCTTTTACTCCAATTCTATTTTATTTTATTTTCTGAGTCTAACTTCGCAAGAACGGGTGTTGTACCATAATATAATTTTCACAATTCTAAAAGGTATAACTGACTATATCAGCGGTCGCCAACCATTTGTCCTTGGAAAATTTTTTGATTTTCCGCAGAAAAATTAGAACATTCCTCTGAAATGTCAAATACAGTTGAACCTCCATATTATGGACCTCTACATTGCGAATTTTTCTATATAGCAAACCTTTTCCTGGAACCAAGGACATTTCACGATTCTCTTCGTAAAATAACCTCCCAACAGCGAAGTGCATTTTCTATCTTAAGAATTTTTTTCTCCCGTGTTTCAAAAAAAAAATCTTTTCTCCTTAATTTCCAATTATTCTATCTTTTAACACTTTTTATGGTGGCCATAATTCTTGAAATGGTTTTTTTAGTGCTTAACTCGCCGAGAGCAATAGAATTCAGAGCGTTTCACCGAAGAAGTGCAACCTTTAGCCTCCATTGTCCAGTTCACTGGAAACAGCTTCGATATCCCCTTTCACCCTCAGTGGAGTTGTCTCGTGTCCCCGTATCCTTTAACTAATCTCCGTTCATTTGCAGTGTTGCCGTAGTGGTAACTTCGTCTCTAGTAGCTCAAAAATGTCAAAACGTAAGCGCTTGAGCATCAAAGAAAAAAATTAATTCTTCAGGAAATGTGGAAAAAGACGCCAAGAAACATTCCTTGCATTGCAATTTCTGTTTTTTTTTTTTTTTTTTTTATATAGGTAAGTTATATAAAATAAATATATATTAGTTTACAAAAAAAGGTGGGGATAATTACGTTTTTTAATATATAGTGTTTTTGAATTTAAAAAATATTTTTTTATGTGGTTTATAAAGAAAATTGAAAGATGAACCCCTGTATAGCGAATTTTCCAAATAACGAACTTTTTTTCGGGATTTAGAGACTTCATTATATAGAATTATAAGTATATTTTTTAAAACCTTATTTTTTTATGAGGTTCATTATATTTGTGTTATTATTTTTTTTAAAGAGATAATTACTTTATACCTTTGAATCGCTGTAGGTGCATTTCACATTAACAAAATAAAAGTTTTCTCATTATTATTAATATATAAATGTATTTGCCACTTTTTCTAATTTTCTTAATGGTCCGTCAAAAGTGCATTTTGTGGTCCATGAAGTTCTAAAGGTTGAAGACCACAGGACTATAAGAAATGTCTTGGAAGAAAAATTCAAAAATACGTTCCTAAAAATCTTGGAAGTCGAAAAAGAAAAATGAATATATAAATCACTTCGCGTGTCGAATTGACTTTCATTTCAATCTTTTATTATCACGCATTCAAAAAGAATTTGACGAATTAACGACCTTTAAAATTACAAATGTTCCAAAAGAAAAAAAATCCTTAAACTTAGCTGTATCATTTCTGAATTATAGCTAATTCTCAACACTCTGAAATACTACTCATTCTTTAAAAATTCTGCACAGCATAATAAGGCGCAGTGATATTTCCAATATTAAATTTATAAAATCCAAATGTACATGACCAATTCTTTTATAGTCAGATGCATATCGAATCATTGTTTTCAAATAATTATTAATTTTCGCTAACTGTTCAAATCCTCATTCTTGGTTTACATATCTGTATTTTCCGGGATGCAAAATTTGCTTAGAAAAAAAAAAGAGGGGGGTGAGGAATAGTAAAACGATTGAAATCTAATCATCAACAAAAATTATAAATAATTAAAACGGTAAGAAAATGCAACCAGTGTAGTTGATGTTTATATAAAAAAAATTTCTATTTTCTAATAACATAAAAAATAATGCAAATATCGATGGATAATTTCTTTACCTGTCGTTAACGTTAGACTTTTGTACTGATTTCTAATACTAGCTACTGCCATTTTCATAAAGATATTTCATAATTTTTGTCAATAATAATTTTTTTCCTTTGCATATATAAACTTGAGCACATAGTTTATAAGAAAATTCTAAAAATTATATCAAACAATAGAAATGAATGCGAAGAAATGCTAATTTTTTTTATCAAAATATCACAATTTCCTTGGCTCTTTACATCTCTTAAATACGCAAAAAAAGAAGTCAAATAACCTAGGTTGGCAGACTGCAAGACAAAAATGGCTGCCATAAATCTCTTAAAAATATCTCCATAATTTGCTTTTAGTTTCAATAACCTCTTCGGTTTAACACTTCAAATAAATTAAGACAGCACATTTTAATTGGTGTTTTAAAAAAATGCTTTGTGATTCTAATATAGTGAAAAGTTTCAATCCATATCAACAACTTTTACGAGCACATCCATTTAAAAAAATAAGCGTAACGCTGAACGCAGAAGGCATTATTAACTTGAAAAAGTAGTCAAGCTTAAAATCAATATATTGTCTAATGTACCGAAATAAAAAATAAAATGCATCACGTTGTCAGTTTATGCACACAGTTCACTGGTATTATATTCCTCATGGTTTATCAAGCATTACAAGGTATTTCCAAAACACCGTTAGTTGATGTCGAACAACACTAAAAATGGAATTGAAGGTCACTTCTACCACATTTACATCAACAGTTTAAGTAGTGGTGCCATGCTGGCTGTACACATTTTTTTTCGGTCTGTTTTACATAAATATTTTCTCTACATGTGTTAAAATTGTTGCGAGTGCTATGATGGATGAAGAAGCTGAACAATCAACTTAAAATGCTTCTTGTTCCTCAGTAAACAAGCCACTGGTATTCTCGTTACGATACTTCATGTTTCTGTCAAACACCACTTTTGTTTTGTTTTGCAAGTACCTGCTAGTATGATTCTACACGACTGTTAAGTGCTCAAACTGACTTCATTCCCGACACAACAGTCATGTAATGCTGGATACAATTGACAATTAATTACCTTACATATGCCATAAGACGATTCATGAACTCACTCATAATTAATTATTACGTGTTGTTGGACTCTCATCAATAAAAAAACGTGAATGACTAAATAAAATTTTCATTGAGTGTGATGGGTTATAAGGGAGGAAGGAGAATTGCAAGTTTCATGCAAAACGAAAACAATGTCTCTTTCTAGAGATTTTCTGTTAAGCAGTTTTCCAAAACTTTTCGGCATTGAACGGTTGTGATGGTAATACATGAAATGAAAAAATCATTTTTCTAAAGATAATTAATTACAAGCAAACATTTTAGCGGTGCATATCCTTCTGAAAAAAAAATGGCGGCCTTATATAACATTTTAAAAATTAACAAGGTATGTTTTGAAAATTGATTTAAAATGTGATATAAATGAGCTGCAACTCTGTTCAATGTTCAAAACTCAATTCAATTTTTAAAAACTTTATACATATGGGAAAAAAACCTACCCTTAAAGGAATTTATTCTAAACATTAAAATAAAAAAATTCTATATAGTTATTTTAAGAAAAATCCAATGGATTATTGTAAATCTTCAAGCGGGACATGATATATCCATTATTGGATAAATATTGCCACTTTTTTAGGTATAAAATATAAACACGGCATAAAAACTAATAAACTTGCACAACATCGTACTATTTTCGCGGATTCGCACAAAACGCATTCGAAAATAAGGAAAAAATTATAACACGTCGTAAGGAACAATGGGCTAAATTCATGTGACGTCATAGTCACATGATAAATGCAATCACGTGTTTTAGTTAATAAATTCAAACACTTTACTCTTGCCAACTTGTGCTTTTTGCAGAAACTCTTGTACACACTTGTCACAAGATCAATATTAACTTATGCATGTGAGACTTGGCGTATATCTCAAAAAGATGAAAACACGATATGTATCTACGAAAGGAAAATATTAAGAATTATTTTTGGAGGAATTCAAGAAAATGACACGTAGTTAAGATCAAATTTAAAACTCTATTACTCATATAAAGAATGTGACATCGTTAACTACCATCTTAAGTACAACGAATTAAATTTTCAAGCCACGTTGTTAGAATGGACGAAGACCGCACCAATAAAAAAATCTTCAGTGCCCAACCAATTGGCACACAGAGAAAAGGCAGGCCAAATATAAGATGAATTGATGGTCTAAAAAAGAACTCAAAGTTTTGAGAACTAAAAATTGGAGAACACTAGCAGGAAGAAGGCTGGCCTGGAAAAGGCTCTTTGAGAAGGCCAAGGCTCACCTTGGGCTGCTGAGCCTCTGTGGAAGGAAGGACACACTTGTCAACAATATTATTACATTTTCGTAAACAAAGAACACTTGATTTTAAGATACAAGATTTTTTTTGAAGAATCTTTATATTCGAACATTTATACCTAATTATAAAATTTGAGACTTATCTAAATTTAATAAGTAGAAGTCTTAATATCAGTTTTGAACTCAATTCAGAGCACTTGACTGCATTTATCAGGTGACTATCATAAACTTAGCCCATTACGTAATGAAAAATATATCCAAATTAGAAACATTTCTGTTGACTTAGAGTGGAAATGATATCATTCATGAGCGTTTAAATCAAACTTGTACAAATAAACACCTCCAGTTTTTCAAAAGAATTATTTACTTACTTTGCAATTTACCAGTAACACCAGTCACAGACTATCCTCGACCTCAGACGACCGCGAAAAGATAAACTTAACATTTGACACGAGTTAAACTTTTTGCTAATCTTGCTTGCAATTATTAATTTTTTTTTTAAAAAAATATTCTTTCACTTCGTTAACTGCGTAACAGGCTTTTCAGTAGAAATACCTAGCGCACACTAAAACATTCCTCAACTTATTTATTCTTGGACACTATCTCACAAGTTCCGTAAACGCTAGCTGCGCAAACAATAACCCCGTTGATTCAGCTGCGCAGGAGATGTATTCGTGATTGTTCCTCCTCTCATCCACTACACAAAAATTAGCTTTGCAATGAAGGAGAAATTCCAATTCGCACAGTTGAATTGACACATGCGGTTGGATAAAACCACACACACATATACCTAATAATTTATTTATTTATTCTACATCAGGACGTCACAGAAAAAAGATTTTTAGGGGTCCTTAAATTTAGATAAGCAAAAATTAACATTGTTCTAGTATCTGGTTCCATCTAGGGCCCTTTATTAATCCCCTGGGGAAAAATATTTCTCAACTGTTGTATGTTTATAAAATCGCTTCCCGTAGAAAATACGTACTTTGTTAATTTGAATGCTATTTAAACTCTAGCGAAGTGAGTGTAGGTGTTGGTCGTTAGGCTGTTATTGAAATTAGATTATCAAAGTTAAAATCGGAAATCCTCGAAGTTCAGGCAAAGGGTCTTTAATACGAGTTTTCGAAAAATACCGGTCCAGTCCTGTCTAGTGCTGCTTCATCAGATCATAAGCAAGATAAGTGATCTAATTGTTTGTTATAAATATTTAAAATCGGGATTAAATTGACCGCTCTCTCGGTTTATGACATTTATTGATAGTAATTGATAGATAAAATAAAAGTACTGATTTTATTACAATGGCTGATTACCATAAAGTCCGGCGTACAGCGCGAACCCATACTTTCAAGCTGTATTTTTTAATTTTTAGGTATATTCGCCGTATAACGCGCACTCTCTTTTTTACAAATGAGCCAGAAGTATGCGTGTACAATGTTCTTATGTTTTTAAGACATTTATTCGAGTTATTATCCCAGTACACAATAAAAATCAGAACCCTTTAACTTCATTAGGTATGTGATTTCTTTCAAATAAAGGGTGTTTTTTTAGAGGTATAGAACTTTAAATTGCAATAAAACAACGATGTATTATTCGATTGACATGATTTTTTTTTATTCGAAAGATAATCTTGTGGCATTACATTTTAAATATGATTTCTGGCATAGGACTGCCTCGGCTGGCTCGGATGTAGTCCAATCTGGACGTCCAATTTTCGATGACTTTTTCCAACATTTGTGGCCGTATATCGGCAATAACACGGCGAATGTTGTCTTCCAAATGGTCAAGCGTTTGTGGTTTATCCACATAGACCAATGACTTTACATAGCCCCACAGAAAATAGTCTAGCGGTGTTAAATCACAAGATCTTGGAGGCCAATTCACAGGTCCGAAACGTGAAATTAGGCGGTCACCAAACGTGTCTTTTAATAAATCGATTGTGGCACGAGCTGTGTGACATGTTGCGCCGTCGTGTTGGAACCACAGCTCCTGGACATCATGATTGTTCAATTCAGGAATGAAAAAGTTAGTAATCATGGCTCTATACCGATCACCATTGACTGTAACGTTGTGGCCTTCATCGTTTTTGAAGAAGGATTCCACCAGCCCATAAAGCGCACCTAACAGTCAGTTTTTCTGGATGTAACGGTGTTTCGACATACACTTGTGGATTAGCTTCACTCCAAATGCGGCAGTTTTGTTTGTTGACGTAGCCATTCAACCAGAAGTGCGCTTCATCGCTAAACAAAATTCGCTTATGAAAATCGGGAACAACGGCAATCTCGTTTTGGGCCCATTCGACGAATCTACGCCTTGCTTGATGATCGTTTTGGTGAATTGCCAAACCAAACTGAGAAAAAATCACTTGACAGCTGTTAAATCGGTCGCCATCTTGGAAAGTAATGCCAACTTAAACTTCTATACCAGGGAAAAAAACACTCTTTATATAGTATTTCGATCTATGAAGAAATTTAATTTTTCTTATGCTCAGCTTTTTTTTTTTTTTTGACGCTATCGTTTTTATATCCGGCGTATAACCGCACCCCTAAATTTCAATCTCATTTTTTGTGCTAAAAGTGCGCGTTATACGCCGGATTTTATGGTATTCGGTGTCTCTTACTTCACCTACAACCGCTGGGGCGCGGCGTGCTCATTTTCGTTAATGAATAAATTAATTAATTACCATATAATCTGGCGTACAAAGCTCACTTTCAAGACAAAAAATAAGATCGAAATTTATGGGAGCGCGTTATATACTGGCTATAAAAAAACGATTACTTTAAAAATAAAAATAGATGAGCATAAAAAAATTTAGACATCAACGTACATCGTAATGCTGTTTATTTAAAACAATTGATAACATACCTTATAAACGTAAAGGGTTGTAATTCCAGAAGTATACTATTTTTTCATAAGCTTGGGATAATACCTCGAATAAATTACATCAAGACATAAGAGCACTGCACACATATTACACGGCGAATATAACTAAAAATTCAAAAATACAGCTTGAAAGTGTTGCTGCGCGTAATATACAGGATTTTACGGTAAGCATTTTTTGGGAACAAATATCGGCAGTAAATTCAAGTAGATTATCAACTGTGTCTCTTAGTGTAATTGAAAAATTTTATTAAAAATTAGAAAACGTATTAAATATATATGAGTGGGCATATGTGTGAATATTTGAAAAAAGAACAAAAACAGTACAGGGGGAAAAAGGGGGGAGTGTATTTCTAAATTATTAATTTATGTGGGTTTTTTTCTATACAATTTAATTGATATAATGATAGGTATTTTACAAATGCATTTTACCACACCAAATCTGTCTATTTATATACATATTACATAGTTTATCTTTAAAAATATTTAAAAAGAAGAATACGATTTTTTTATGAAGCAAAGCGAACATTCGTTCGCTAATCCTATACAAGTTATATAATATTATATATATATATATATATATATATATATAATCATACTTCATATTCACATTTCAGACATTGATAGCTCAGTTTTGAAATGATTAGTAAACTTTATAAATGGTACGTACAAGGTAGTTAATAATTTCCATTCAGATTTGTACTTAAAGCTCGTAAGTGTACTTATTTATGCTAATCTGTAAATGAGAATTAATATTAACATTTCGTTATTTTAAACATAATTTAAATGTTCTTATATAAAATAGTCAATATAAAAATTTGTGTCCGATCTTTAAGTTTAGGTTATGTGTAATTATACTGATTTTTCAAACTTTTAATTGTTTGTTTTCAAACCTCTCTTCTTTTCTTCATTAAAAACAGACTAAAATCAAGAAAAATATTGAAGTAGAGATTACTTTAACAACTAAGAAATAGGACTTTTAATGTACTCTGCATATATTTCTCGAGAAATATGATAAATTAGACATAAATTAGAACAAATAGAAGAAAAAATGAACTAAAAATACGCATTCATGTAAATAATTTAGACATTCGAAGCATATACATTATATAATTACACAGTTTGAAATATTCATCATGCTCGGAAATCAACTGAGGTAATGAATAGTGTTTTGATTAAAAAAGTTTCATTTTAGGGATAGAAATGAAAGATACGCTGGTCTGTTAAAAGAAAAGTAGTTACTGGCTCCTTTTATACAAGAAAAAAAGTAGCTCCTTCTCATTTTACATAAAAAAATATTATATTTTAGAGCCAAACGTTATTTTACGAGTTGAATTAGACGAAATTATAATGGAATCTCTAAAAAACGAAAAATAATCATAGTGTGAACTAAATTGCTACATCCATTTATTATAACACACTGCATTTTCATTGTTATTTTCTTACTAAAAGTAATGAGTTACATTTTATCAACAATCATTAATTTCCATTCATAGCCATTAATTCTCTTTTCATCAAGTACATTATTTCTACCAAAAAAATGAACAACTTCGCATGTAAAAACGCTATTTTTTTAAATTCAGCGTTAGTCTAATAATTCAGACCGGTAAGTGATGACATGATAATAGCTAAATATGACTAATGATCCCGTAAAATACTTCTAAATTTGCTTAAAAATGTTCAAAATGAGGTAAAAAAATACATTATAGATAAAGAGAAACGATTATGTAAATTGAAAACTTTATATTAAGTTAAGTGTTACGTCAACACAGCAGTGTATATAAATGTTCATGTAAATAAAAAGTTTAGGGTGTTCAATAAGTATGGCTGCATTTTCAAAAATGAATTGAAAATAAAAAACATTTCGTTTAAGGTTTTTTTATGTTCCATAAAGAAATAATACTACTGCCTTTCTCTGAATGGATTTATAGAATGGTTTGATGTTGGTCAAGACCCGTATAAAAGGACGGGAGTACATTTCACAGCACCAGTTATGATTCGGTGGGCTTGAAATACCTCAAGGCATTGGATGGTGTGTTTGGGGGAGCGACAATACGGATTTCATTACAGCAGTGTTTCTCAAACTGTGGGGCGCGCCCCCTTGGGGGGGCGAGCATATCGAAAATAAAAGATTTAAAAATAATTAATTTACTGGAATGAATTAAAACAAAATACTTTCAGACATAATAAAAAATGCACTTTTACTCTGATATAATTTATAGGCGCGCGCGCGCGATATTAAGTCAAAATATATATATATATATAAACTTCAATACCTAATTAGCTATCTTTGATCCTATTCCCAAATAAAAAAAAACTTTTATTTGATTTGCTGTAATCCCATGATGAGAGATTTTTTTACTACGCTTTCTGTTTAAACCTAACATACAGCTATTTCAGAGGAAAAACAGATCCCAGACGCATAATCGAAAAAATTTAGGAACATAAAAAATTCATCACTGTCATTATTTTTGAAATACTGCACATTATAGCTGTAATCTGTTTAACCTTCTAGTTATTGGTACAGTTAGTTACGACTCCTCTCTTATGTGTGTGTTTGTTTCTCATTTAGGGAAGTTGTAAGTAATGTATTTTTCTGTTACGCTTTTTTTCATGCAAAAGAGTTTTATGATATTTGGCAAACCACGGAAAGCCCTTTGATGGATTACTTGGCCAAGACTTATTTTTACGTGTATTCTATACATATAAAGCATAACGTGAAAAACGTTTTACACAATTTTATATAATCATAATGAATACTCTTTTACCCGGAAGTGGTGGCGTGGGACGCACAGATTACGAAATCGTTAATTCTAGCAAAACTGTTTATTTGATACCAAAGAAAAATTGAAAAGTCCTTGAAAGTAGGGGTGAGTAAACTTTCTCTTAATTAAATTATTCACCGGAATCACGATTTTTATTGTGTACTATAAAAATAATTATAAAAAAAGGATTGGGGTGACTCACAATAACCCCGCTCGACCATTATTATCGAGTGCACGCTTTGTCCCGGGTTAAAACATGTTGAAGTCTTTTCGATTTAAATATTAAAAATAATACAGTTATTCTTCATCGGAATTTTATATTATTGTTCACTATTTAACATCGAACATAAATGCTAATTCTGTGAGGCTTAAAATTACCATTCGCTTAAAACTAATTATAATTTGAGGAACCATTTTAAAAAAATCATTTTACATTTTTGTAAACATTGTCGAGCATTTGGTTTTGCGCTCCTTACAATTCAGCTATTATTTCAATAATGTTTTATTTTCTTATAAATAAACTCGTGCAAAAAGCGGGCACTTCAGCCGGTATACTTTTAATGTATCAGTGCTGCACAGGGTATTTTATAACTAATTAATTAATACTAAATTAAGAACAAGTTTAATAAGTATTAACGACTTCCATGGGCTTGTCTTGCAAAGCAAAGTTTTCATAAGGAATGCTTATGATTAGAAATTCACCCTCTGAGTTCTTTTTCTATATTTAGCAGATATCTACATTTTGTCTTCTAAGTAGCCACCGCATTTTGCAATATGTTCAATTCAAAAATTAGAGAAAGGAAAAATAACATAATTATCCTATTTTATTTATTTATTTATTGCTTAAAAGTAGTATACAAAATTTTAATACTTATGTTACTAATTTGTATGGTTTATAATTAAGATCGCCTATTGTAGCTTTAGCGTCAAAGTGCATTATTATTGCATTCAGTACATTATTAATGTATAAGGGGGCGCGATAAAAATTGTGATCGGGGCGCCAGTATAGAAAGTTTGAGAAGCACTGCATTACAGTAACCAATAACTGGTTGTATAAACACTTTATATGTAGTCTGTAGAGTCAGTCCTTTTGTTGCATCCTCAACGCAAGCAAGCCAAGCGCTTTAAAATACAGGGCATCTGTCCCGCCCTTTTCTTCAAATGCTATGCCATTTGTTCGTGTGACATGCACTAATTAGTTTTACTTCAATTGCTGAAAAATATTGGAAAGCACGTGCACTAATGGCATAGGTGCTATTGTGGTGTGTGTCATTTATAAAATAAATAAAATGTTCCACAAAGAGAATATTATAGTTTCTGTTTAAGGAAATGCTAACTATATAGTTGATACAACGTCCACGTTTTGCAATCTTCTCGTTTCAAAATGGTTTCACAGCAAGAAAAAGTGTATGTTGCAACATGGTCTATCGAATTTAAACCCGCAACGAACACCCCTGCATTGCGGTGGGGCCCAGGAATCCAGGGGGCCAGAGCCTGATTGACACTATGTGCGTAATACCATTTCATATACAACTACTTCGTAAATTTAATTTGGAGAACAGTTACGTCATTTTTAAAATAATTAATGCGATTAAATTGGAAGTATTCCAGCAGTGACGTACATAGACAATTCTTAAGGGAGAAGTTCCGCAACGTACGCCCCTGTTTCGCGGGAGGAGGGGCACAAGATTCTAGAGGGGCCAAAGCTTCAATAACGCCAAGTACGTATCCTTAGTAAGATCCAGCTTGGGGCCTCAAACTTGACTTTGCAGGGGGCATTAATATTCTTGGCTACGCCACTGGCAACACATGTATAGTGAAAATTTCAGACTACCTATAAACGAAGTCTACCTTCAAGATCCACTTTTCAAGTTACATAAAAGATTTATGATGATAGGTAGCGACAGTGGCGTACATAGACCTCTCTTATGGGGGGTACATTAAAAAAACGTAGATAAAAGCTCAGTAGGAAAAATTAAATATCTGTTGGTCTATGGAGGGGGAGTTGAACCCCCCAAAACTCCCCTTGGGTAGCGTATTGCCAAAAACAAAATCTGGGCGCCCTCTAGCAGAAGCTGAGATGACGTTACTCGAATAGGTGTTGCGCGAGTCTAATGCTGCGCACATTGAAGTTGCGCAATAAAGTATTGAGAAAAAATTCGGTATTTATTTCGTGAAACATAAACCGTAAGTGAATATCTTAGTTTATTTGTAATTAAAATTTGAAAGAGTGTAACCATACTTTTCGGACACTCGGTGTATCAAATGGGGACAGTGGCGTACACAAGAGGAGAGGAGGTCCACCTACGCAGCCCCTGATGTTTTTTTTTCGATTGGTAATAACCTTATGTATAGTACGTAAAATTTAATTCGGTATTTGTTATTAACAATTTATTTTTATTAATTAATGCTTATTATTAATTCAATAATTTAATTTTTTACTGTTTTTTGTTCCCAAAATCGACAAAATCAAAAGAATACGTTTGGCGGCGTATTGAGATTTAATACAAGAATGGTGGAGTTCCGAATCAGGTCCCCCTCCCCCTTTGAAAAATTTTCGTATGCCCACTGAATGGAGATAGTGTGTAAATAGATTGAGACAGTTGACTCAGATATTTAAGATTACATAAATCTTTTTCATTTAAAAACTTATACAATGATAAAAAGGAATTAAAATAGTCCAAAAATCCTTTAACATAACTAGTAAAACACACGTAATGATCATACACTTCTTGAATTTAAAGGTTTTAATCCATATTTACATAAAAATTAGCAATGCTTGCAGTCATGCTTGAAAAATAACGTTCCATCAAAATCAGGGGCATACTAATAAAACAAGAAAATAAAAATATGCACACTTTTACTTACCTGAAGTACAGCTCATCCACCTGTAATAGAAGACACAGACCGTTTCGATCTAGAGTTCGATCACTTTCTTGTTCTATGAGAAATCTTTATTTGCACACGCGAACAACGAACATTTCTTTTCCGGGTGAATATTGGAACATCATTAATTCGATGAAAAATATGTGAGTCAGGATTCAACGAATGTAAATTCATTCCATAACTGCACGAACAGATACGTTTATTTTATTCTTTAGTTATCGAAATTTTGGAGCTTAAAGGAAATGTTTAAATGAACTGGGTTTTTTTCCCCTATTTGACAAAAAAACTGTTATTACTGAAACGAGCCATTTGTGTTAGAAGTATTCATCATTTTTTAAAAAAAATAGAACCATCATACGTAACATTTAATGGTTTTCAACGCTGGTATTCAAATTCGTATGAAATTTTTACAGAAACGTACACACAGAAAGATGATACATAGAAAAATTTTAGAAACATTTCGAAGGGGGAAAAATGTTGAAAAAATTATATAACAAATTAAAATTAAGTACCCCCATAACAGTAGCGCACACAGGAGTTTTCCAGGAAGGGGGGTCCAGGGTCGAAAGTCCACCATTCTTGTAGCATGCTCTTTTTGATTTTGTCGATTTGGGGGAACAAAAAACAGTAAAAAACTAATTATTGAATAAATAATTAGTATTAATTAATAAAATTAATCTCATTAAAAACAAATATTTCATTAAATTTTACGCATTATAATCAATCGGGAAAAAAATCAAGGGCTTTGGGGGGTCCGAACCCCTAGGACACCCCCCTTGTGTGCACCACTGCCCCATAACTCTTTAAGACCCGGCCCGCACCTTCATGTTGGAACTGTAACGGCGTGGCACATAGTACACTAGGAGGCTTGACACATAGCACACGATAGACTAGAAAGAGGGCGCTGCTGTGAACTGTTTTGGCCTTTGAGCGGGAAGGAGAGAAGAAGAGGAGTCTGGAACGTAAAATGGACGAAGCTGCATGTAGTTCCCGTTGTGACTTTTAATTGTAAATGAAATTATTAATATAGTGATGTGTTTTGATGGAAATAAAAACGGTAAATCCGGTTAATTAGAGCTTATTAATTCAACTACAAGACGATGTTACAGAACCCTTCACGTTGCAAGTGGGATAGTAAACAATTTTTTTATTAATTTTTTTCAGTGCTATTGGGGTTATTATAGTATCAATAACCAGAAGAGAATTAGATGTAATACATAAACATAAAAATATTTCGGGTCTTAAAGGGATAAGAATGTCTAACCCAGTGGCGTAACGTCCATCCCCGTGTGACGGGGGAAAGGGCAGGATTTAGGAAGCCCAAAGCTTGAAACTCACATGAATTGCGTATTTGGGCTTAAGGCCCCAAATCTGACTTAGCATAAGGGCCCTAATATTCTCCATTATGCCACTGGTTTAAGAGGTTTCAGGAGTGTTAAATTTCTCTAGAGGTCTGAAAATATAAACAATTTTCAAACAGGTATAATTTCTTTAAATTTAAATTAAATAATTCGAATCTTTTACACATTATTTATAAAGGAATGGGGCTTCAGAAAAGTATAAAATGTTTAAAATATAATCATAATTTTAGAAATTATAAGCATATGAAAATAAGAAACTTTTCTATAAGAAATATTTATTAAGTTTTACGTCGCGCATGCTATTTTCTAAAAGAGTAGGTTTAATTACTAGCTATATAATGTTGATTTACAAAGACAAATGTATTCTTAATACTTTGTAGCTACTTTTACATAAATAGAATAATAACTTACATATTTAAATAAATAAAAAAAATAAATTTTTAAAAAATATTTAAAAAATTCCAATATTTTACAAATATTTTGAAATACAAAAGATATATAATACTAAAATTAGGTAGGGTTTAAAGAGTATGATGCATTGTATAATTATATACAGTTTTATACATCAGAGGCTAATATTTTAGAAAATAGCGTGCGCAAAGCAAAAAATACTTAATATTTATTACAAAACTTTCATATGCTTATGACTTTTAAAATTATTATTATATTTTAAACATTTTATACTTTTCTGAACCTCCATTCTTTAAAAAATAATGTGTAAAAGATTCGAATCATTTAATTTAAATTTAAAAGAATTATACCCATTTGAAAATCATTTATATTTTCAGACCTCTACGAGAAATTTAACACCTCTGAGACCTCTTAACCTGTACAAACTCGCACGATCGTGCGAACTGAGTCTTAAATTAGAATTTAATGTGTAGTAAGCTGCATTCATTAGTCATGTAGGTACAAGGAAAGGAAAAGATGCGTGAAAAAAAGCGGAAAATGAATTGATATAAAAAATTTTAGAATACTTTTATGTGTATAATGTTCGTTTTTATTTTAGTTCCTCTGTTCATTAATTTAGTTTTTTAGACAAATGTACGAAAGTCTTTTAAAAGCGGAGCCCATTTCCAAACAGAAAAATGTGTTCCAATATTTACAAATATTTCTAACATAGTTCCAACTCCTGTTCATATAATACACCGTTTTTAAAATTTCAAAATATTCCACAGAAAATTATTTTGTCCTATTAACTTGTAATGAGATGGCTTACTTAGCATTACGGTATAGGAGAAAAATTAGACCCAGTGTCCGAGTGATAGCGTATCACGCTTTACACAACAGGCCTGGGGTTCGGTCCTAGGGCTGGGCCAAGTCGACTCAGCCTTTCACCCCTTAAGTTGGTCTATAAATGAGTACCAAGCTTACTTGGGGGTAACAGTGGGGGCTTCGCTCTTGCCTGCCCATCTGCTCATGCACCTCAGCGCCCAATGGTCACGTATACTGAGTTGGGCACCGTAGGCCTTGGCCCTCATGGGCTTTTGTACCACTGAATTTAGTTTATAGTAGAAAAATGCAAAACACACATTTTGTATCATAAAAAATGTGTCATCTCAGATAAAAGGAGTAATTTAAAATGATTTGCTTTCTATAGGATAGCGAAGCCAAAATATAATATTGGAGTTACCTTTTTAACAGAAAAAATACTTCAAATTTGGGTTTATTCTAAAATAGAGGGCGCCAAAGTGGTGGTCCAAGAGAAAATTTCGCTGGTCCAAAGAAAAATGTGTGGAATATATTTACTCATCACGTTAAATTATGTTTTAAGATGCATTGTGAAACATAATTCAATCCATTACAATACGTGAAAAGTTATATAAACGCTTCTTCACAGAATAACGCCATTTCATACAGGAATGTATAATGCTAAAAGTTTGATATACTTAAACCACTTTTTAATTGCTTTGTTTTTACAGTTTTTGTTTGTCTTATGGTTTATTTATAAAGCTTTCATAATTTGGTCACAATTAATAGTTTCATTTTATTCACTAGGTACATTTTATGTGTTCTTAGATTTCAAAATTTTACAAAAATATTTAACATTTAAAAATTCTATCAGTGGTCTGTGGGATTTAAATTATGAATTTACTGGTCCGTGAGGTCAAAAAGTTTGGTGACCGCTGTTCTAAAACATTAATCGATGACAGCCTTAAAATAAATTTCTTAAAATCACAAGAATAATAATGAGAAAGGTAAAAAAAAAAAAAAAAAAAATGTAAAAAAATGCTGTTACTACAAGGTGTAACGTTTGAAAGAATAACGGTAGCGTATTCTTGGTGAATTAAAATATGGAATTTATTACGTCACAACTATTGAAAATTATTTACAAAATGATACATTAAAGTTATTAAAATTAATTAGATTGTTAGAGTCCACTATTTTGTGAGAGGAGGTTTTGTTGGTTACCGCTCCCGTGCAAGTTCAAAGCATCTCTCCTCTCTCATCTTCCGGTCGGGTCGCTAGATTCCTCGGGGGTCAAACAGGGGTTGCGCTGGATCGGAAATTGCACGTGTGGGCGTCGAATCTTCAAAGAAACCGACACCAGATGTTGTTGTTGTTTTCGAAACGTGACGTTACAGCTCTCGCCCTCTCTTATGGAACTTTTCCGTTGAGAAAAGTTTAATGGGATGACGATGAGACAACTGACAGATTACCGACACATCCCTTCATCAAGCACCACTATATTTCTGAGCTGCAATTTTAATTACTAAAGAAAACGCTGAACTAAATTTGGAATTACTTATTTCTAGTGAGTGAGTGTTCTTACTAGGGAACTTACACAAATCTATATCACGAAATAGCAATGTAATCAATGTAAGAAAACATACTATACATTAAATAAAAATACAAACACTCCTATCACAATGCCTAGTATCAATTATACTAACATGTTATATCAAATGCAAGTGTAAGACCTTGCACATAAAATATTCTTCGCCACAATACTTAAATAAAATTATACTAACGACATGTTGATATGATATGCGAAGTGTACAACCTTACACACAAAATATTTTTCACAATATGTCTCTTGCGTAACCTAAATACTCATGTATATTTTAAAACCCTGTACACAAAATAAGCATATTAATACATTTGCTTTTCATGGCTTTATCTTTTGACACGCATCGCCATTCGATATGATATACAGTACTAGTAAATAAATAAAATTTAATACAATTATTAACCTTTAACTAAAAAAAACATAAGCAACAATTATTATTCATGAGCAAGAGAACATTATTAACAATCCCTAATTATCTATCACCGATCTGCTGAGACTATCTGCATTTTTGTGACTTTTACCCGACCGATGTACAATTCTAAAATTATATGGTTGCAAAGCCAAAGCCCATCGCATCAATCTAGGGTTAGAACTAACATTTCTATTCAACAACACCAACGGGTTGTGATCGGTCATAACTAAAAATGAATTTCCATCTAAGTAATAATGTAACCTTTTAATTGCGAAAACAATACTAGCACATTCCTTCTCCGTCGTACAATAACGCTTCTCTACCTCTGAAAATTTCTTACTCAGGTAAAGGATTGGATGCTCCTCACCTTGTTCAGTTAATTGGGTTAAAACTGCTCCCATACCTGCGTTCGAAGCGTCCGTTTGAACAATGAATTCTCGTTCAAAATTTGGCGCGTACAAGACGGGCTTATCAATTAGTTTCCCTTTTAGTTCTCGAAATGCGTTTTCACACTCGGTCGTCCACTTAATTTCTCCCTTCTTTGCTCTTCCCTTCAACGCATCCGTCAACGGAGCAGCAATTACCGAGAACAGATTTATATATTTTTGGTAATAACCCGCTATACCTAAGAAAGCACGTATTTGGGTTTTCGTGCGAGGGGTAGGGAACTCTAGAACAGCCTGAACTTTGATCTCGGAAGGAGTGCGAAAACCCTGACCCACAATGTGACCCAAAAATTTGACATTTTGTTGCGCAAACTTACACTTTGAAGGTTTTATCGTTAACTTAGCTCTCTTTATTCTCTGCAGAACCGTTTCCATATGTTTAATATGCGACTCCCAAGTATCTGAGAAAATTGCGATATCGTCTAGATACGGGACAACGAAATCCTCTAGTCCGTTAAGTAATTCAGCCATGAGTTTACTAAAGAAATATGGAGCATTCTTTAATCCGAAACTCATCCTTAGGGGTCGGTATGTACCAAAGCTAGTACAGAAGGCTGCGTATCGCTGTGCTGTTTTACTCAAAAGGTATTTGCCAATATCCTTTAGATAAGTCAAAGACGGTAATAAGTTTAGCCGCCGATACTTTTTCTACGCGTTCTTCGATATTCGGAAGAGGAAAATATTCCGTTCTAATGATCCCGTTTAATTTCCTGTAATCTATACATGGACGAGGTTCTTTCCCAGCTATCTCAACTAAAATCATAGGAGACATGTAATCCGATTCTCCTACCTCAATGATTCCTAATTTTAACATTCGGTTAATTTCGTTTTTAAGATTTCATTTTGTCGGTGCGACATTCGATAGGGCTTCGTCCTAACTGGTTGATCGCTAACTAACTGGATTTCGTGTTCAACCAGATTAGTTAAACCGGGATTGTTTGAAAAACATTTAGAGTATTTATTTAATAATTCGCGCAGTCGATCCATTTGTTTGTCGTGAAGGTGTTTGTTCAACTCGCTAGCCTGGATTACGTCCTCGAAATCATAAATGAGAGAATTGTTTTCTAAGTATGGGATTTCTAACTCCTGGTCTGCGAGAGAGTTTTTGTTTCATCATTAATAATTACGTTAACGTGTTCTGGCCTTTTGTAATATGGTTTTAGCATATTTATATGATAGATTTGAGATGTTTCGCGTCTGCCGGGGATTTCGACTAAATAGTTCGTTTCCGAAATTTTATTTAAAATTGTCCCAGGACCTATCCACTGCACTGCTAATTTATTTGCTCTGGATGTAGCTAACACTAGGACTAAATCTCCATCCTTAAATTCACGTTTTACTGCGTTTTTGTCATACCAAGTTTTCCGCTTAACTTGCATTTCCTCCATTTTATTTATAGCTACTTCTTGACATCTTTTTAATCTATTTATTAACTTAAACATATATTCAGTGACGAGATCACCCTCTTCTTCCGGTTCCATCCAATGTTCCATTACTAACGTCTCTGGGGTTCGCAAATTTTTCCCATACACCAACTCTGACGGTGTATACCCTGTACTTTCGTGCGATACAGTTCGTAACGCTAAAAGAATTGACGGAAGATGTTTGTCCCATTCGGAGCCTGCATCTAAACATAAGACTCGTAAGAGTCGTTTCAACGTTCGATGAAATCGCTCAACAGGGTTACTCTGTGGATGATACACAGAACTATGCCTGACAAGTATTCGAATCTTTCAAAAAACTCGGTAGTCAGAGCACTAGTAAAGAAGTACCCTGGTCACATTGTATTTCACGGGAAACCCCATCCGACTAAAGATGTTTAACAGCGCATCTGTGACACTAACGGAACTAATATCCGACACCGGAATAGCTTCAGGGAATTTTGAAGACATGCAAATGGCCGTGATAAGATATCGATTCCCTTTAGATGTGATCGGGAGAGGCCCACATGCATCAATATTTAGCTTAGTAAAAACCTCCTGAATAACAGGGACCAATTTTAGTGGAGCTTTCTTTTTTATCATTGGGCTTCCCAGCCCTCTGACACTGATCGCAAGTTTTTACAAACTGTTCCATATCTCTATAGCAATTCGGCCAGTAAAAATATCGGTTTAATTTGTCTTTGGATTTCGTAATTCCCAGGTGTGCAGATGTTCCCTCATGACACAATGATTTAATAGGGTCGCGCAACCCTTCCGGCACTACTATTAACTTCACCACGTTACCTAACTTATCTTCACGATTTTTGACCAATAATTCCTTCTCTAGCGAATAAACCTGATTGGTAACCTGCACTTGACTGGCTGCCTGTTCGTATAAGGGTTTAATCTCCTCGCTATTTTTTTGAGCATGGATTAAATTTTCTCGCGTAACCCTTAGCAGCGCTAATTCCGGAACATATTCCTGGAGTGCAGGTATTAAAATTTCATCCTCTGCATCCGAAGAAACAATTATAACCTCATCTTCCCCTTTTTTAGCATCACCACTATCTATTCCCCTTTCTTCTCTAGCCGCTTTGACTTGAGACCTTGTTTGGACAGCATTCAATATTTCGACTGGCAGGAAATTATAGCCTAAATTTCCTTTTATTAGCTCGGCCGTTTTATTTCCAAGCAAATATCGACCGTGTTGATTTAAGTGATTTCCACAAACCGCTGCCTTAGTCTGCACCGTTCCAAAGTTTCCGGAAATTTCCACGACCGCCAAAGGTAAACAAACTAATTCTGGGCTTAACGGTTGTTTTACCCAAACATTTTCACCAGAGAAAGAAGAAGGATTTATGTATTTTTGCACATACTAAATCTATTGTCGCTCCCGTATCTCTAAGAATGTCTATCTCGTGACCATTCACAGAGCCCTTTGTTGTATATGAATTAAGAAAATCCGGGTTTTCATTTCCTTCAATATTATTGAGAGTTTCCGTCGTTTTGTTTTTATTAATTTAGGGCAACCGGCTTTTTATATGTCCAGGCATATTGCAATGATAACATCTTTGTATCACGCGTTTTTCAAAAGTTCTCTCTCTAGTACTCTCCGGAACAGAAGCTCCTAATCTGGGGGAAGTTTTCCCAAATCTATTTTCTTTTTCCTTGATCCCTGAGTATGTCAAAATTTTATCATTTCTGCCCCACCTATCCATGGGTTTCGAATTTACCTTTCGGACGTCCTCATAATTATCAAAGAGTTCTGCTATTTGAGTAGCTGATTTAAGGTTTGCCCAATTATCTAAAAATGATCTTTCATACTAGCATTGGCGCGTTTTTTTAATTGATCTACCACCATTAGATCTTTAAGATCTTGAAAGGTATTTATTTCTAAGCCAATCAGCCACTCATCTAGATAATTCGTAATTTCAAAAGTGAAATCCTTCCAGGTGCTATCGGATTTTTTCTGGTGTTGGACAAATTTTTGCCGAAAGACCTCCGGACTTAACTTGAATCTTTTAAGTAATAATTTCTTTACATAATCGTAATTTTCGGCTTGTTCCTCCGGTTCGCGAGCAATAAATTGCACGATCTCTAGGGGTAACAAACCCAATAATTGCCCCACCCACTCTTTCTTTTCTATTGACGCCCTTTTAGCCTGGCGTTCAAAGATCACTAGATATAAACTAATATCTGACTGCTTAGGATCGAAATCTGGGATCAATTTTTTTTAAGTTTAAATTAGAGGTTACAGAACATGCATTTGTAGAATCGTTTGATTCATCGTTTACCCTAAATCCGGATTCTATTTTAAACCTTTCTAAATCAAATTTCAGCTGTAATTCTTTCTCTTTTAATGCCTGCTCCTTTACTAACTCCTCCAATCTCATTTTTCAGCCCTTTCTAACTCCTCTAATCTCATTTTTTCAGCCCTTTCTAACTCCTCTAATCTCATTTTTCAGCCCTTTCTAACTCCTCTAATCTCATTTTTTCAGCCCTTTCTAACTCTTCCAATCTTTTTTTTCCGTTTGCAATGATAGTCTCATACAGATTTTTAACAAATTCCTCTTCATAACCTTCACTGTTAGTGATTGCAATTTTTATGCTAGGGACAGTCATATTTAAAGTGGCATTTATTCCTAATTCCTCAGCAAGTTGCAACATGTCTTGCTTTTTCCCTTTACCAAGGAAAGCCATTTTTTAAACAATATCAAATAAATGTCACGCTAAATTTTGCACTATTGTTACTATTCTCTATTAATACAATAACACTGGTCCCATGCATACACAGAAATACACAAAGAAAAACTTAACACTAAAAATAATCAAAATCATTCAAGAGACTTAAAACACAATAAATCTTAAGCTAAAATTGCACACAATGCTTGAAATACAATTACAATTCTCTAGAAACAAAAATAACACTGTTCCCATGCAAGAAAAACACTAAGTATTTCAAAATTTCTAAAGAACACTTTAACCAAAATTCCTAATACAATATGCAGTTTGCAACTCAAAAATATAACAGTACTCACCCATTTGAAGTACTCAGCTTGCTGTCAGAAGCAAATTATGTGCACTAGTGGTACGGCTTCCGAAAATCGCTTTTCCTTCGGACACTCTCGCCGTTAACACTGTAGATGTAGATCAGTTTGATCTTCTATGAGCAGGACGCTCCCTTTCTCCGAAGCTGAATTTACTTGCAGCACGGCTTCCGAAAATCGCTTTCCTTCGGACACTCTCGCCGTTAACACTATAGATCAGTTTGATCTTTTAGCAGGACGCTCTTTTCTCCAAAAAGCTGAAGCTGAATCGCAGAACGGCTTCCGAAAATCGCTTTCCCTTCGGACACTAGCCGTTAACACTATAGATCAGTTTGATCTTCTATGAGCAGGACGCTCTCTTTCTCCGAAGCTGACTTTACTTGCAGCACGGCTTCCGAAAATCGCTTTCCCTTCGGACACTAGCCGTTAACACTATAGATCAGTTTGATCTTCTATGAGCAGGACGCTCTCTTTCTCCCTGCGTTGCGGTCCGTCCGTAAAAATCCAAAATTTTCCTCCTCTCACGGGTCCTGAATGCTAACTTTTTATCCCAAAGCGCTGCCACCAAAACTCTAAGCTGTAACGTTTGAAAGAATAACGGTAGCGTATTCTTGGTGAATTAAAATATGGAATTTATTACGTCACAACTATTGAAAATTATTTACAAAATGATACATTAAAGTTATTAAAATTAATTAGATTGTTAGAGTCCACTATTTTGTGAGAGGAGGTTTCGTTGGTTACCGCTCCCGTGCAAGTTCAAAGCATCTCTCCTCTCTCATCTTCCGGTCGGGTCGCTAGATTCCTCGGGGGTCAAACAGGGGTTGCGCTGGATCGGAAATTGCACGTGTGGGCGTCGAATCTTCAAAGAAACCGACACCAGATGTTGTTGTTGTTTTCGAAACGTGACGTTACAAAGGGTTGAAAAAGTAGAAGCAATAAACGAGATATCTTGTATTATTGATCAATATACCCGAAATATTTGGATGCTTAGCTAAACACCGCACAAGCATTGCTTGAACCGTTCCGATCTAAAATCATTACATTCCATACTCAACTCAACTACAAACACTTATAAAAATCACAAAATCAGTCATCCGTAACAACAACGCAAGGACAAAAATAAACAAGACGTCAGTCAAAAAATAGTTCATTAGTGTTTTACAAACCATAATAGGCCTTATCAAATCCTAAAGAAGTCAGTTAAAGCAAAATTTCAAAGAAAGAACTCGGAAAGTGAATTCAATTGTGAATTCTCACATCCAATCAGCCATCCGTCAAATAAAATGTGCATCCGTTACACGGCACGGGCATGTTGTTCACTAACTGTCTTAACGGCAAGTCGGATTCTACGAAAGGCTTTCCGGAACGGTTTTGTTTTTCGCGTAAAAAAGAGCATTAGGTAAGCATCATTTCATTTTTCACGTGAGAAAGTGAAACACAAATCATCGTTTTCAGACGTCGTTGCAGATTGCGTCAAACGAATCGACAAGCATCAGTTGAAAAGTGGGAGGTCGCCTGTTTTCCGATTGGTGGAGAGGCATAAGGTGAAAGAACTGTCATGTCACAGAGTTCAAGACCAAAACAGTAACTGATAATAAAGTGCTATTTTTTCACTAAATATTCAATTTTGTTTTCTTTTAGTAGGATTGGAAATTGAAAATTGGGATAAGTGGACATTATTCTTCCGGTTTCAAGGCTAACTTAAAAAAAAAAAAATTCGAGAGTAAAGATAACTATCAAACTACTAGTGATAATGTCGTTTTAGGTTGTGGGTGAAATTAGTGCGGCTGTACAAGACTAAAAACAACTCAACTCGATCTCTTGGCATAAAAAAGAAGCACAATTTTATGTGTTTACAGATTTTATAGCCATAAAAAGACAATGCTCGTTAACACTGCTGTACCAGATCAAAAATTTGCTATATGGTACAAATATAACGCATATTGTACACACTATTGTTTACGTGCGTGTTGAAGTCTACTAAGAATTAATTAATGGATTAAATTAATGACGATCACATGATAAATGCAATCAAGTGTTCTCCATGGAATTCAAGTATGTGACAACAGACGTAATTTTGTTGTAAAATAAATATACATTTTGTATTTGATAGTTTGGTAAAGATGTTCAAGTATTGAGATTCTTCAAAAAGTTTTTTAAAACCAAATGTAGAATTCTTATATTATACGTATACTTTTAAAACAAGTGGATTTTGTTTGACCATATGTGTTATTGCTGACAAACATGTACTTTCTAAAAGGAAGTTCTTGTTGAAAACAAAAATCGGCAACAGCCAAGCGCATGAACTGATAAGCTTGAAAAACGAGATTACATACAACATTGACGCCACAGTCGCATAAATTTAGCTGGTTGCAATTATCATGTGACATCATAGTCTCATGAATATCTGAACTAATTGGCTGGAAACACGTGACTGCAGTTATTATGTGGCTAAGACGTCATATAAATTTAGCCCATTGTTTGCAATCATCGCTTTCAAAAGCTATACGAAGTCTATAAGGCTGCATTGAGAGTATAAGATAAAAAACAATGTTTGTCAATAATAATGCACAATGCTCAAATGCCAGCTTCCTCCCATGACATAGGTTCAAAATAACAAGATCCGTTGCCAATATTCCTCCTGTTGTATTATACAACAGGACGTCAATTAATTCTCAGTCACTTCATCGAAATTGTACATTTAAAATTTTTTTTTGGATACCTAATAATAGGAAGTTTTAGAATTCCTTAAAAAATATATGCAAGAAATTAGTTTTTGAATCGATTTGATAAACGCTAAAAAATACAAAACAAATAGAACCATAAAAATCACATCACAAGGAAACAAGTAATATAATTTTTTAAAAATCATTTCCTATATTTAGGTCAACAAAGAAAAATTTTATTTTAGTTACTTTTTATCAAATAATTTCAATTAGTATAAATATGTATATACATATGACAGAATCACAATGTTAAGTGGCAATTACTTTTTATTACCATTAAAGTACCGTATTGTCATCCAAAACAATCGTGTAAAATTTCAGTCCAACTGAATGCATTACAGCGTGAGAAAAAAAATCTTTTTAAGTTTTGACCCAAGTCGCTACAAATGAAGCCAACGTGACTCTGTATCTGTAATTATTTAAATATAATTAGTTTCAGTCAATTAATTTTAATTAATTATAGTTAAATTATCCTATTGTCACCCTAAGCGATCGTGTATAGAAAATTCCAGCTCAAATGAGCGTTTTAAATTGAGAAGGAAAAAAAAACTTTTAATGATTTGACACAAGTCGCCAAAAATGATGCCAACGTGGCTGTATCTGTAATTGTTTGAATAATTAGTTTTATTCGATTAATTTTTGTTAATTATAATTAAATTACCGTATTGTCATTCTAAATAATCGTATATATATAAAATTTTAGCTCAATTGAAAGCTTTAAAATGTATTTTATTAACGATTGAAAATTTGAACAAGATATATATAGGGAGATTGAGAACTAATAGTAGGAATTGAAAAAAGCAGAGCTGGAAAATTTAAAGAATATTTTCAGTCCTTCCCCTCTCGCCTACAACATTCTTTTTATCAAAGGGTAATTACAGAAATACATTCTGTTTCAGATATTTGTAACTAATCAAATCACTAATTTATTGGTATTGGTACCGAAAATTACTACATAGAGCTCGATGTATTTTCCATGTAAACATCGCAATTACGGAGAGCAAGAAAGCATAAAAAACGGGTCAACTGAGTTAAGAAAATGTCAAGTACGATGAAGAAATTGAGGAAGGAAAAGATTAAAAGGCGCGATCGCGCGCGTTGCACTCAAACTACTACTTCCTCTTGCGTCAATAGTTAATTCCATAGCACACACATTAATTTGATTAGTACACTAGAAATTTATTTTTGAAAAATCCGTTTCCGGTTCGACATATTTGATCAATTACCAATGATGAATCATGCTACGTCCTTTCAAAGGTCAAAATACATTAGACGCACTGTGGGCAAATCCATTCAAAACAATCTTCGATATTGCGAAAGATCCGGAATCATTAACTCAAAAGTGATACAATTGCTGCATCGGAAATGCAACCAGGATTCAATTAATTATATCACAGATCAACGGTTTTAAAAAATGTTACCAGGAACTGAGTAACATTTAAATTATATTAACAATACCAATTATTCTATTTCAGGCTTAACGTAATTCTATATTTTGATGAGATACTTTACAGTTGTCAAAGTTCCAAACAAGACAATGGTACCTGCAGGTGTATGTAAATTGATATATATAAAGCTTCATTGTGGGATAGTAGTTGAATAATGTTCGTCTTTGTACAATCACTATCATCACACTACATCCAATCGGTGACATAGAAAAGAAAGATAAGCGTTCGAATGATTTATTCGAAGCCTTCTAAAATGTACGTGACAGTAAATGACGAATACTTTTTATTTGAAAAAACAGATGCAAAATATTAAATAAACATACAAAAATATATTTACGTCGAATCCTGATTAGATAAGTTAATCGATCATGTATGAGTGTGTGATAACTATATATATTAGCGTAAAATCCGGTGTTTAACGCACATTTTTAACACAAAAAAATAAGATTGAAATTTACGGGTGCGTGTTATATGCCAGATATAAAAATGAGAACTTTAAAAATAAAAAAAAAGATGAGCATAGGAAAGAAAACTAGACTTCTACACATATCGACATCCTGTTTATTTTTTAAAAAATGACATTCCTTGTATGAACGTTAAGGTTGTAGTTCTAGAAGTGTCCCATTTTTTCTAAAAAGCTTGGAAAAGTACCCCGAAAAAATGACTTCAAAACACAAAAGTATTGCGCACGCACATTTCAGGTTTCTTCGTAAAATAGAGGGCGCGTGTTATACGGCGGATTTTACAGTATGTATTTGAGGTTTTATTTCGTGCACACACATAGAGTGGGACAGTGGGGCACACAGGTGGGGGGGCTAGAGGTCTGGGCACCTTCCATAGCCCTCGATTTTTTTTCGATTGGTTATAATCCTATGTATATAAATATATTACGCAAAATTAAATTATGTATTTGTTATTAATAATTAAATTTATTAATTAATGCTAATTATTTGTTCCACAATTAATTTTGTATTGTTTTGGTTTCCAAAAATCGACAAAAATCAAAAGAATATGTTGGGCGGCGTATTGGTGCATGATACCGAAATGGTGGACTTTCGACCCTAGACCCACCTTCCTAAATAAATTTTGTGTGCGCGACTGGAGTGGGAGTATTTGGTGGTGGGAAGCTTTCAAATTCTTTAGTTGTGAGGTGCAGAGGAAAGAGAGCTACTTACTAAAGGGTGTTTTTTTGAGAGGTATAGAACTTTAAATTGCAATAAAACAACGATGTATTATTCGATTGACATGAATTTTTTTTTTATTCCAAAGATAATCTTGTAGCATTACATTTTAAATATGATTTCTGGCATAGGACTGCCACGGCTGGCTCGGATGTAGTCCAATCTGGACGTCCAATTTTCGATCACTTTTTCCAACATTTGTGTCCGTAATAACACGGCGAATGTTGTCTTCCAAATGGTCAAGCGTTTGTGGCTTATCCGCATAGACCAATGACTTTACATAGTCCCACAGAAAATAGTCTAGCGGTGTTAAATCACAAGATCTTGGAGGCCAATTCACAGGTCCAAAACGTGAAATTAGGCGGTCACCAAACGTGTCTTTCAATAAATCGATTGTGGCACGAGCTGTGTGACATGTTGCGCCGTCTTGTTGGAACCACAGCTCCTGTACATCATGATTGTTCAATTCAGGAATGAAAAAGTTAGTAATCATGACTCTATACCGCGATCACCATTGACTGTAACTTTGTGACCTTCGTTGTTTTTGAAGAAGTACGGACCAATGATTCCACCAGCCCATAAAGCGCACCAAACAGTCAGTTTTTCTGGATGTAACAGTGTTTCGACATACACTTGTGGATTAGCTTCACTCCAAATGCGGCAGTTTTGTTTGTTGACGTAACCATTCAATCAGAAGTGCGCTTCATCGCTAAACAAAATTCGCTTATGAAAATCGGGAACAACGGCAATCTCGTTTTGGGCCCATTCGACGAATCTACGCCTTGCTTGATGATCGTTTTGATGAATTGCCAAACCAAACTGAGAATAAATCACTTGACAGCTATTAAATCGGTCGCCATCTTCGAAAGTAATGCCAACTTAAACTTCTATACCTGAAAAAAAAACACTCTTTATATGTGACGATTCGGAGGAAGCCTGGAAGCTTTTTGGGAAACAGTTTTTATTCGTTCATTAAGAGAGACAACTTTCAACATTTACTGTGAGGAAAACCAACACCAACTGTTTCGATTTTTGATTGGATTGTATACTTATTCCAATCACTGTTAAATCATCATTTTTTTAATTTACATTTCAAATGCAGAGTAAAGCATGGAAAAGAACGGCCTATTACCATAAAAAGAAATGAGATGGAATTGGTATCTAAAGTTTGAATTATCCTTTCTGAGAAAGTATTAGCTTTTTTTTCATGAATAAATTTTTAATGGGCTGCGGATTGATGTTTTACCATTGCAGACCTAGTACATTCCCCGGAAGCTGCATCTCTTTTTAGTGTGGCGCCAATCGCCGCAGGTAAGTTTGACGCCCAGTTTCCTCTCTAGAGGGAGGCACCTGATGTCTGTCAATGCGAACCTGTACTAGGATTTAATTTTGACGAGAGCACCAAAGCCAAACAGACACTCTAGGGATCTTTTACATACCGTGTAATCATACGACATGGCCGCTGTTGACTTTCTGCATCATGAAAATCCACCGACTTAGGCTGAAGTCGAACCCTTTTTTGTGAATATTGACGGTGGAAAAATAAACATTGAACGGAAAATAGAATCTTGTTTAGGTTATAAATTAATTATCCTTACATAAAAAAAAAGAGAAACGTGACTCATGCGTTCACACATTGCAAAATCTCCGAAACTATTATACCTACAAACTTGAAATGTAGCAAACATGTTTCTTCGGATGAATATAGAGAGAGTTTTAATGAACGAATCTTGAGGAAATCGATTCCCAAAGAAGAGGTCACATTGGCCCTAAAAGACATACTTTCTTTTTTGAAAATTAAGCCTTCTTCTTTTTAAATCAAAAGGCTATAAGAATTGTTTTGATGTAATTCAAAACTTAAAGCTAGGACTTGATATATCAATAACTTCAAAAAACAATGCATATAGTTCTACATTATAAAATACCCACCGAAGCGGTTGGGCAACAGCTAGTAAAACTAAAACTCAAACGGTGAATTTTTTTTAAAAAAAAAGTACAGTGTTTGCAACAAATTCCTGTAGTTTTCTCATCCGAATCAAGAAGAAATTTTTCAACACGACTGTGATCTAAAAAATGCACCCCAAAGTGAGTGTTTCAAAGTAATTTTAAACATTTCTTTTATATCTTTCTTCTTTGAAAGCGATGAGTTTTACTTGTTTCTCAAAAGGACTTTACTTCTTTAATTGTTTGAAAGAATTTTAAAAAAGCATTTTCCTTTGAGTCTGCAAGTTTTATTTTCTCGAAAACACTTAACAACGAGAAAAAGGTTTTTAATTGGATTATTTTCAGACTTTCTCCTTTCTTGAATACGTGCTTCTAATATGTCGTGTTCTAACACACATTAATACATTTAATATCGCTCCTTTTGCATTTTGTTTTAGCATTTCAAAAATATTTCACGGCATTAGTGCTTTCTGATTTTAATTATTTTACGATGTTTCTCTGAATTTTTTTAGAGGGGGGAAAAAATGTTGTTTTCAATGGGAAAAAGGGGAAAAAATCCATCAGGAAAGTTATTATATCTGTATTCTTTTTTCGCGTTTTTAATTTTTTTTTATTCTTTTTCAACAACATTTTTACGCATTTGGAAGAAACATTTTACACGACGCTACTTCACAATGTATGCAGATCAAATGGATTTTTAATTGCGGAGTACGGATTCGCAACGTTACGAAATAAACTATCTTTTTCCCTTTTTTTCCCCCAACATTTTTTTATGTTTCTTTTCTTAGCAATTTTATGCTTCTTTTATTTTACATGGGAGAAAAAACTACGTGTCAAATTTGGAAAATCAGCAAAAAAAAAAAAAAAAGAAGAAGAAGGGGGCTTTTTAAAAATCTTAAATAATTGATGCCGCTTTTTTTTCTTAATTTTTTTCCACTTTTGAAAACATTATTGAAAAAAAAAAGCGAAGTTACTCATATAGTTTTTTAAAATTAGTTTATAATTGCATTATATTTGCCCTTTCGTTCTATTTATTTTTAATGAAAGATTAAACTACGTAATCTTCAATGCCATAATACAATGTGAATGCATATATGAGAAACATTTTACATAATAAATAAAATTTCTGAGGCACACGCAAAAAGAGTTAAAATATTTTTTAAAAAAAAACAATAATTTTCTCTAATTAAAACAGGGTTCTTTTGTAGTAATGTTTATCTACAATAAAATATTATGCAGCACAAAAAATATTGAGATAGATAGATAATATTAATTTTTTATATTTAAGAGATTTTCGACTGAGTGAATATATATTTAGTTACTGAAAGTTAAGCAAAAAATAAATTTTAAATTTGTATTTTAATCCAAAAATCGACACATCTGATTGTTTATTCAAATTAACAAGTTATAAAAACCAAAAAGCATATTCATATTATAACTTGATCACTACAGTAAACATGAAATTCAGTTAAATAAATTAAAGTGTAACGAAAAAACTCGTAAAAATCATAATAAAATTTTAACCATTATTTAACAAATCTGACACACGCTCTTCAAATAATTTTTCTGGACTCCGTTTAGAGAGTTGATGAAATGTTGCATTAAAGCTTCGATTTATTAATATAAGCTATATAAGCTTCAAATGAATTAAGCTATTAATAAAACAATAAACAGATTAAATATCTTTTACCTTAAGCGCAAATTACAGAATATACAATAATTAAAGATCTGAATAAGTATATCTTTCTGCCTGCGGGCGATAGATTTCACTAGCAGATGGTCAAAAACAACTCAGCAAGAATTTGCCCTCAAAGAAGGAAAGGGGGAAAAAAATATAGTGTAAATGCTTCTGGGAGGGAAAGGGGAAGGATTGCTTTCCACATATTCAAATCAGCAGCCATTAGTGCAAGAAAATATGGCCGTTGACAATGCGGAACGGCCTTGCCCCCAGAGTGAATATCACCTCTGAAAACCGGTTACCAAAGGCAGATCGCGGAAATATTCCGGTTATCAAAATGATACCTATGCGTCTATTTGACTCCATTTCACCTTCCATTCAATTTGGATGTGGTGGTGAGGTGCAGAAGTGTTTTTTAATAATTATTATTCTGCTCCAAAAAAGGAAGGCGAAAGGGGTAGAAAAAAAAGCACTTAAGTCTGCCATTTAAAGAGCCATTCCGAAAAGTCCATACTCGTTTCGTGTTCAACAAAAATAGTCTTACTAAGAAAAAAGAAACTGCATATCTTATTTCTCTGGCAAAGAAGTTATATATAATTCATACTTCAATATGATAATTTATTCAATGCAAATGAATACTACATTCGGCCTTTAATGGCGAGACACCTGGACAATGCATCGATTTATTTAATACTGGAGAAAATACACAAGTCTCGATCAGATTGTCAAGGGTACCTACCCTAATGTGTCTTTAGCACGATATACAATTCTCTTCAAAGAAATCGCATCGAATGCAATACCTGATTGATAAGGAATTGGTTCAGCAACCATTTTGGGTCACAACAGGAAATCAAACAAAATCCACTAATGGTTGATTTAGCGACGTAAACCAATGACTGAAGAAATAATGCATTAAACCCATGGTCGCCAAACTGACGAAGCTTCTCAGCTACCGTACTGTTTCTAAATATTAATATAAACAACTTTTTTTTTTAAAAAAAAATCTTTTATTTGCTTATTATCTATAAATTTACATTTCTAATAAATATGAAATCAATTTTAATTAAACTGCACAAAACAAAAGGAAAATGAAGCTGAATAGCATACAAGAAAGAGAGTGAAGTGTAGTTAGTAATAAAATATTTTTCTTATCAGACTTTTTAATAATAATGAAGATAATGGAACTATTTTATTTATAGTTATTTTTTTTCATCAAGTTTTTTAATATTGAGAGAGTAGGTAGAGGCTGCCATTGGAATGCAATTTTCCAAGTACTAATATGTGAGTCGTTTCTGTACTTACATTTAAGAAATTTCGCACTAGGAAAAGAAATCTTATACAGATATGTAGAGCTGAATACTTGCCTTTATTTTGAGACAAACCTGGAACAAAACAGGAGCGTAGTTACCACCGTATCAGACGTATTAAAGATAAGGGGTTCCCAAGCTACGGCTTGGTGATGAGTTCAATAAACAGATATATATATTTCCTTCCGTCTCATATTCAAAAAAAAAATACTTTTTCATGCATGCAAATAACTGTACATTTATTATCCACAGGGTTCCAATTTTGGTCAGGATGTCCTCAGCGAGACGATTAAGGACAAACACATTGCCTCGTATGTAGTTTTATTGCCGATGTAATTATCCTATCTAGTCGTGATGTACTTAAACTTATTAGTTAAAAGGGTTAATTAGCATGCACTTCATGCAATCCAAGATTTCATTGTTTCCCGACGACATTTATCCTCTCGAACTTTCAGCAGAGATGGAAAAATAAATAATTCCCTTTCCTCCAAAATAATCCGCCACTTCAATTGACGATCCGGGACTTTTGAAGTAGTTAAAAGTGTTGCAGAGTTAATGAGACCCATGCAACAATTCCGACGCAGCACAATTCTCGGTTGTCGATTGCGATTCCGGGATAATTAGTATCGATTTCGGAATCGAAGAAGTCGATTCGGCAAAACCAGATCTCTTTCCCCAAGAGTGGTCTATTCAGCCTTTTAACGACACATTACGATTAACTCCTTATCAGTTGTTGAATGTATGAATCATATTGAAAAAAGAAATGAAATACATTTTTCTTCAAAATACCCTTACGAAATAGGAATTAGAATAAAACAAAAAATATATTATTTGAATACCTAATGTAAATTAAAGTAGATATCTGGTTCTTTGGTTGTAAATTGTGTCGCTGTAGGACAGGGGTGGGTAAATAGCTGCCCACGTGACACATGTGGTCCCCCAAGACAATCAGAGGACCAAATATATAGCGAAAATGTTCTTCATATTTAGGTCGACATATTTGTGAGCAAGGTTTTTTTGCATTAGGATCAACAAGAGTAAATATAGATGCAAGTTGGTTGACATTAACTTGCAGGATGTGATGAGAATTTCAACAAGCCATATCACTCCTGATTCGATGTTAATATTTTATTTAATTTATGCTTTTATGGTATAATTATACCTTTTCTGAGATTCAAAACTAACTACTAAATGCAATTATTTTAAAAAGGCGCGGCCTTCTGGTTCTCTCCACTTCCACAGTATGGCCTACGTTACAAAATAAATGCCCGCTTCTGCTCTAGAACTATTAGAAATTACAACGTATCTAGTAACTTTGAGCCATTGTCAGATGATGAGCTCAATCACTCTAGCACCTCACAACCATAAATTCTACTCCTATTTTCGAGGGGAGTTAGTTGGTGGGTTAGTTCAATTTCGCTAGCAGCCCTTAATTTTGCTTACAAAAACCTATTACTCGACTGGAATGCCATTGCTCATGAAATTCGTCTCAGTATGGACTTTGGGTTATTAAGGTGTTAAAAGATATGAAAGTTAATTATCAAAAATTTAAAATTTTAATTTTTTTGTCATATTTAAATAATTTACATGACCGATCCCCCCTCGAAATTTCCTAAGAATAATCGAGATCACAGCACTTATGACCAGTGGCGCACACAGAAATTTTTCAAATAAGGGGTACGGGGGGTACAGGGTTGGAAGTCCACCGTTCTCGTATAATGCTACAATACGCCGCCCATCCAAGTGACTGTAAAATTCAATGGCGTAAGGGCCAACTATGGCCACGCTGCGCCAAACATTTGTCAAAAGAAAAGGGAAGCGTGGGCCAAAAGTATTCCCAGGACACCATTTTCCTCTTTACGCCGCCCATCATAGTCTTTTGATTTTGTTGATTTTCGGGAACAAAAAAAAAACAGTAAAAGATTAATTCTTGAAAAATAATCAATATTAATTAATAAAATTAATTATTAACAAATACTTTGCTAAATTTTACGAAATATACACATAGAATTATAATCAAGAAGAAAAAAAATCATTGGCTTTGGTGAGGGGGGGTACCAGACCCGAGCCCCCCATCACTGCTCATGAATAAGGTGTGGAATAATGACAACTCAAGTCTATTGAATTACATCGCATTTGGAAGATTTCATGAAAAAATGTGGGAGTTTGGTGAATGGTGAACCATCTTAGGAGAAGTACCTGTCAATTGATCGAGACTAACGTTTCATTTTGCAGCTTTATAATATCAGTAAAAATAATTAGCTCTTTTCAAAGGTAAATGAAAAAATTCTGTGGAATCAAAAAATTTTAATAAAGGGGGAGGGGAAATGAATTTAATATTTTATTCGAAGAGACATGTCGATTGTGCATTTCCTTTTCTTATAAAGGCTTCCAGTAAAATGCACGGTGGCATTTTTTTTTTAGTATTAGTTACAAAAAAATACACTATTGCGGTTTAAAGTTCTTTTGCACGATATCTAACAATCAGTGGCGCACACAGACCTCTCTTATGGGAGTAGGGGGAAGGGGAGGTTATATTCTAAGAAACACGTAAACGAAAAAGCACAGAGGGGTAGTCTGTATGGTAAAAAATAAAATCTATTGGCTTATAGTGAGGGGGTTGAGCCCCCATCTGCCTGAGTATCCCACTGATAGCAGATGTATAATTAAATTTTCTAATTAATAAAACTGCACTTAAATCTTTTTAAGTAGTTAAATGTGCAGTTACTTTCCCACTTCAAGTAGAAACTACTGAAACAAAGTAATACACCAACTGACTGCCTTAGCACAATTCAGTGCCGAACTAAAATTGCGGAACTAATCTCATATAGCTGGACTGTGGCCTTACAGTGGGTCCCAATGCATATTGAAATCCCTGGCAATGAAAGAGCCGACCAAAAAGCCAAGCAGGGAGCCGAATCATCCCAACCGAAAGTCCCCTTCACTCTCAGAAGAGCAAAGAGCATTATTTCCACATTCATTAATAAATATACTATCGTGACCCAAAACGCAAAGAGCCTTGGAAAGCCTTGGGAAACTCTGGTCAATGTAGGTCCAACCCCGAGGCAGCTGGAGAGAACCAAGGCTGTTGCCCGCTTTCGAGTAACCATCGGACATGACTTTTTGGGAGTATACCTACACTGGCTTGGCCTGGCTGCTCACGAGGCCTGCCCACTCTGCGGCCATGCCAGAATGAATGGTGACCACCTGCTCTAATGCACTGAACTCGATGAATACCCGACTGATGGCATCGTCAGTCGGTACTGGAAGGTTCGGCGTCAAAGGGTCAAGAAGCCAAGTACGGGCGTTGGATAAATAAATAGAAAATAACTAAAGTCCAGGCTCTAGGTTCTATCCTAATTATTGGTCATTTTTACACAATTCCACTTTACATATAAAAAAAGTAATACCTTGACGAATGTTTTTTTTTAAATGACGTCTGCAAATTATTATAAATAACATAATATTTTCGACACAATTCCTCAAAAGCCAAAATGAAAATTTTATACATTAACATTTATACGACAACATTAACATTACAATAAAATGTTACGCATTTTTCAGAGTTGATCTGTGCATATAGCCATTTTCTACATTAAAAAAATCATTCTTCACTATGCATAAGTTACATAAATATTAAGAATATTTCATTTAAGAATGAAGCAGATTAACATTACCAAAAACTTAAGACAATACTATCTTTTCCAAGCTTAAAAAAACGAGGTTTATTTCTCCCTGAATGAACACTTTTAACAAACCACAATTCAGTATTATAATTACCGTTCATATCATTTAACACTGTCAATAACTGCAAAAGATTTTTCGAAACAAACGAAACTATTCTTTCAACTGGCAACGAAGATTCCCAAGATATTCTGGAGGGAACCGAAACACGATGGAATGCTTCCACTTCATTGGAAGAATCGGGTGAGGAGTAATTAGATTTCGAAATGGGAAGGGCTGAAAGTCAACGAGGTATCACTCTTTCCTTAAGAATGTTCTCCTCCCATTTCTTCAAAGGACATTCCGCTTTAGTAATTAGTATCGATTAGTACACAACGAATAAACTTCTCGATGTCAGTTCAGTTTCTGCACTCTCGCCAACAGGCATTATTTAAACTAATTTTCCTGAAAATTGACTGTTAATAAACACACTGCTATGTAAGGCACACGTGAAGTTGTATATAGTAATAGTTATATCAACGTACATATAATATTAGATTTGCAACTAAGATTCCACCGTTCTTTAAAAAATTTTTAGAAGTTGTTGCTGCACATCGCCGGTGGTCAGTTTAAATCAAGTTTATGACTTCATACATCTTAAGGAAATCTAAAAACAACTTTGGATTGGTCACAAAGTCCTGTCTAGAGAACAGCGGTCGCCAGTATAATTGACCACTATAACTATGTTGTTATTTATTTACGTCTCTTTACATTTCCATATCACTAAAAAGGAACTTCACGAAAAGCAAGAATAAACCGTCAACGCAAAGCAATATCGACGAACTTAAGTGTTAAGCCGTCAATTTATAATGATTGCCAAGTCTTACTTTCAAATGCCACTAAATACTCCTGCAAAAATAGCTAAAGATTCACTAAACTTAAACGGAAAAAACATGAAAAAATATTTTCCCTTAAAATTTTAGGGAAATTATAATCCATCTTCCATAATTCGTTTTTTACTCGTCATTTTTAAAACCGAAACCTCTTAAAAGTATAAATAATGTAAAAATTTTTCTTCGGGCCTTCAAAAAAATGTCACGGAACACCAGTGGTCCGTGGACTATGGGTTGGCGATAGCTGCTCTAGAATATGTTCTGGGACAGCAAGCCCAATGGTACACTTGATGCAGACTGCATAGCTTTTGGCGCCATTAGCATATATCAAAGACCTAAAATGACCACTGAGAAAGCGAGTACGTGTGGTTTGGTCTTGCCTATTACAATCAAGTGACAAAGAATCACCAGGACGATTGCTTTGATTTCAGCAGTGCTCTGGTCGAACAGTCCAAGCGGTTTTGTTTTTGCACTTTGCACTAGAGAAGAGCTCTAAATGGGTACGAGGTGCAGAATCAAAGGATTACAAGCACCAGCTTTGGTCAAAGTCAATAAGAAGAAGGTAAGACTCTAGAGTCTTATTGACTTCAACGTGAACATATGAAGGAATCCACTGGAAATTAATCCAATGAGACGTGGAGAGTCGTTTTAGCTTTTTCAGAATAGTTATTCCAATGCTGTCTCCAGTGGCGTAACGGAGAATAATAAGAGTCCCCTGGAAGTCAGGTTTGGCACCCCAAGCCAGATCTTACACAAAGGATTGCAAAACCATATAACCTTTAACCATATCCTGCCCCTCCCCCGCCGTGATGGGGGTGTACGTAACACCACTGGTTGTCTCTCACGCTGTGCCAATTGGTAAAATATTGTATAGAAATTTCACTACCAGACAAAATCCATATTTCATTTCCATCATTAAGTGACAAAACCGAGTCCAGACCTTCATTTATAGCAATTAATTCACTGCGGAAAACAGAGCAAAAGTCAAGGTTCCTCTTCTGGATCTTTCTGAAACGATTTTAAATGTTTAAGTTTTACAAATTTATTTCTCAATAAAAATTAACAACTTATTAATAAAAAATGTATTCTTTTTTGTTCCTTACAACTTCTTCCCCACTTTCAAACAGATTTTCAATAACTCGTAGGCAGAGATCACTCGGTTTCGAATAAAAAAAATTCAGCAAACCAAGCTCCCAAGTCTGCATCATTATTGAACGAAACTACGCGTATAGCGTTTGAAAGAGATCGAAAATTGCTTGCGTTCATGATATAAGTGATGACGAGTATGCAAACCAACAGAGGCTCGCTGATTTTTTGCTGTTGCCAGAACGAAGTGCGTCTTTGAGGTCAAAATTTCCATTTTTGAATAGAACACACCAATCACAAGCGGTTCTTTCAGCTATGGCACAAATAGCCCTAAACATAGCACAAATGTTTTGAGCAACTTTTACAACTTTGATTAAAATGAAAAAGTGTCGAAAATGTTCGTTTTTCTCAACTTGACATTCAATTTTAATGATGTGAAATTTAACATAAACATAGTTCGAACAAAAAATAAAACATTTTATTTAAACAAAACAAAAACAAAATATTTTTCTTTTGTATGATTCAAAATATTATGTCAGAAACATTTAATGACACACGGAAAGTTAAAATTTAAACAAAAATAACAATAGCTTCGTTACCAACCAAATATATTAGTTACATATTCTACCTTAAATAAATAAAAATCTTAAAAGATCACCCCACCCTAGTTTAAAAATTGTACTTCAAAAGAATTAAACTATAAATTCTAAGTTTCAAATTGCTTAGCAAACATTAAAGAAACATAATCTAAATGCTCTATGCTACGAAGTCAATATGCAAAATCTAATAACAGAGTTTTTAAGACAAGAAATTTGAAGACATTACAGCCCAATAGTTTCAAGACATCCTGTTAGCAAAGGGTGCAGTTTTGATGAATAACTTGCTCTATAAAAGGCATACCGGGACTAACTATAGGCCATAAAAGGAACCAGTACTACATTAAAATTTTGAATCTAGTGAAGAAAGAAATAACGTAGGATCCAAGTTTAGAAGAGAGAGCTTAATGGGATACACATTGCTATTATCCAATAACCAGTATTTTATATCACTAAAACTCATAACATAAAAGACACTAGGGCTATATTAAAATTTTTAAATTTAGTAAAGGAAAAAAAAAAGATTTGAAAATAAGCTGGCAACACTGCTATTATCCAATCAACAGCATTTTATATCACTACAACTCCTAACCACAACCATTCCCTTGTTTAAAATATCTAACTAAACATCGTAACACAAACTCATTAACAGAGTTTCAAATTACACTATGTAAACTAAAGACTCAACAAGAAGATTGCTTTCTAAAACTACAGAACACGTCGTGATCGATACTCCTTGTTCCATCGAAAATAAGGCACTCGAAAAATGCTTCATAACAAATTTAGCGGTAGTAACTTCATCGACACGGCACTTCAGCACTTACCAAGTCGACAGGCTAACTAATTTTCACGCGAAAACTCGAACGAGATGGGAACTACTTACGAACAAAACAAATAGTATCCTTACTGTCTTCTCCGTAACTAAAGAAAAGAAGATGTAACGGCCTAATCAGTTTACGTGGATTTATCTGGTGGAGGAGATAGTTATTGAAAAAGAAGCGGCCTTTTACATCATGTTGCCCCTAATGGCCCATCTGGAAAGGAACTTCTTTTCTCGTTCGCTTAAAACGAATTTGAGCGACTGAAAATGGACGAACCAAAGAGTAAACAGAAGCGCTGGAGGATTTCATAAATTACAATTATCTCTCTCTGCTCCAGTTTTTCTTTCTTTTGCATAAAAGACGCGGAGGCTTTTAGAAATTTCGTGACATGGGGCTTAAAATATTCAACCTTTTATACAGGCATGTATGCATATACTTTTAAGTACATGTTAAATTTTTAAAGATATTATTATGAGGTTGCTGTAGTTTAATGGCCAGTCTTACTTACTCTAAAAATAATTCACAGCATAGGTGATACCAATGAGGATTTTTTTTAAAAAATTATTTCTACATTAATTGATGGAAGTAAAGAAAATTATACATTTACCCATCAAATTTCCCCAATGAGGATTAACAAGCACTCACCTAAAAGAAAAGAATGAGAAACCATTGAATATTTTATGAAATATTTCTCCATTAGATACACAAAAAAATTGTAAAACAAATTCTACAAATATGTGAATGATTTTTTACGTATATACTTTTTTTTTGCATGTGTGTCTTGTATTCATAAAATATTCTAAAGCTAAGAAATGTTTCATATAAAAATTTAATGTCATTTAATTTAATAAAAATACAAAATGATATCCTTTACAATACCGAAATTTTATTATTTACATTTATTACACAAGAAGAAGTAATTTGCAGCCATAAATAATACCCTAGAAATTTCAATACATAATTGGGTAAAAATAAAATAACATTAAAGCTATTTTTTGATGCTAGAATAATTATATAATAAATTTCCTATATAACCCCTCCCTTCATTATATATATATCCCTTACTATTTGCACAAATAAAACTATTACTCCTAAAGACTTTCAGTATTAATATGAATCAATACCTAATTAACAGTTTATAATTAATGTATTCCATTAATTATACACAAATAAATTGTAATAAATAAATGGAAAAATTATATATTTACGTGTTATAATAGTTAAAATCAGGTTCTTTCTTGAGCACACGTACCACTTACGTTATTGTACTTTTGATACATATACTCGTGGATGTGTGTATATATGGCTTACACTATTTGTTCTATCTTCTGTAATGACTTCACACAGCTCTGGGATAAACTATTTATTTCTCAGTAAGAAAATCATCAAAAAATTAGCAAATTAATTGTAAATTAATTAGCAAAAAGGTCCACAGATTTCGAGTCTCTTTCGCTGCAATACCTCATATCTCTCGCATAAAATAATGACATAAATTGACACTATAGAGAAAAGTCCTATACATAGTATATGTAAAAAGGGTTCGCTCTCGGTAATTCCACACCTAGTCTGGGTGAGTTCACTGGCTCGGTGCACATTGTAAGTTTGTAAGTTTTCAGACGTGCTGTCGTCACTGAAGCGTGAAAAAACGAAAGCACAATGTTAAGGCATCTCTTTTTGACGGTCGGGACAGCCTGGGAAAAGAGGGTCCGAATTTCTGACCAACCAGTAGCGAAATTCTTTCCCAGCAATTAGGGAAATGACAGGAATTTTCCCAACGTCTATTGGCACCACTCTTAGCAATTAGGGGGAAGAGACCGGCTTCACCACACTTCCAACTCAGTGGTATAGTCAAATATAGGGAAATGTTGCTGGCCTTAAAACTATGTTTCACCCTATTGAATGCTTCTATTCACAATTCTAATCCTAAAGGGAAAATACTTTTGCTAACGTTATATGATTAAGCCAGCTGGGTGACGAGGTTGATTTGTAGCTGGCCTTCTGCATCTAAGTTTGCGGCTTCGACCCCAGTCCAAGTTGGTGGATATTCATTATGCAGAAAATCGACAGCGGCCATGTCATGATTATACGGCAGCTAAAAGATACATGGAGTGTCTGTTTGGCTCGGATGATCTCGGAAAATTAAATCCTAGTACAGGTTCGCATTGTCAGAGCTCAGGGGCCTCCTTCTAGGGAGGAAACTGGACGTCAAAATAACTTGTGGTGATTGGTATCCGCCTATTTGGTGCCACTTTAGAAAGAGATACCAGCTTCCGGGGAATGTACTAGGTGTGCAATAGTAACATTAATCCGCAGCCCGTTGGAAATTAAAAAAAAACGTTATATGATTTTAAAATATCGTTCTGTAAAAAACCGCAGTTTTTGTAAATGAGAGTTACTACTTAAAGTCAAGTGAAAAGGGAAATTTTGATTATAGTGATTCTTGTCATGCGAAGATTGAGACTTAAGTTAGAGAAGTTAATATTGGAACCATCGTAGTTCAAGGTGAAAGAATTAGACGAGTTGTTCAAGAACTCAGATGATTGCTAAGGGTCTACTATTAACGATAAGTATAAGATTTATATTCGAGATACTTATAAATTTTAGTATTTAAACTGGCTTGCTCTACATAACTTAGGTCGAATTTAGACAGTGATTAGAAAGTCATCATAAAGAAAAGAAAAAAAAAATGTCTCATCCTCTGGCACACCTTAAAACTTCAGGGAGCGAGAGTCTGCTGCAACCATACAATCTTAGTTCCTAAGACTAAGAATATCTTATTATACTAGTAAGGTTTTCTTACTTTTGACCTATACTGTCTTGTTATATCTTTATTTATTGTCTTGTATTACATTTAGTATATGATTATATATATACTATATTAAAATAAAAGAATAAGAGATAAAATTGTACATTCGACAAGGCTAAAAAAAAGAAAGAAATTGGATTTCAAGAAACATATCAAGAAAATAAATGGTACAAAAGAATATCGTACTAAAATTGGATAAAAACAGACAAAACAAGAAACATGGGTGTAGAGCTATTAAAATTGAAGATACTAAAATAGTCTTTGGATTAAAATGGAGACCTATGATTTTTAAAGCTGTCGCTGAAGTAGACCAGCGATTTAGGGTTAAGCAATGCTTTATGGATCCCCCTTCTCCGTACGGCAGAAATTTTCGTCATATTAGAAAAAACAGAGCCATGTTGAAAAATTAGGCATATATCTATCACACGAACACAATACAGTAAAATAAAATGAAAGTATGAATAATGAGAACAGATATATATATATATATATATATATATATATATAGATATATATATATATATATATATATATATATATATATATATATATATATATATATATATATATATAAATTCGCAAAAGATAAACGAATTTAAAATTAATAAAATTTAAATTTCTTTGAATTAGTTTTCATATTATTTTATTCCAAGATTCAATTTAAAGTAATGCACACCGTAAACCAATAAGTTTTTTTTTCCAGCGATAGTAACATGATACAATTCAAAGCTAAATCAATTTTTTCGAAAAAGGTTCTACACTTCACCCTCTACTCCAATAGAACGGAGCTAAAAGCAGCAGCTTTACTCTCACTGTAAAAAGGGTTGATGGTATTAAGTCCATCTCTCAGGCGGATCCTTTAAAACGCTAATCGCATCAGGGATCTACGATTTCAGCCCTGAAAAGAAGAGCATTTGTCGAGTGTCTCTCTCTCCCTTCCATTAGGGCTGACGAATGACCGTGATAAGGGGGTAGCCCTCCCCAAGGCAGCTTCGGTATAACTCACATTAATTGCTCTCAATGGACCTGGCTCGGGCGACCGCTCTTTATGAAAATTGAGCAATATAAGGAATCGTAATGGACGAGAACAGTGTGGGTCATTTGAAGATAGACACAATGAAACAAAATAATAATAATGATACACAGTATACGAGGCTGTATTGTAGAATTAATGTATTGACCATGCATTTCAGCTCTTTTCGGTAACAAAGAATACATTAATTGCAATTGTAAAATTTAACTTCATAGGATAAAATTTGCTCTGCAAATTCATCGCACGCTAAAATGTAATCGGAATATTTCACATTATAAATAACTTAACAATAATATTATATCATGATTTTATTTAAAATACAGAAAATAAAAAGTCGTCACATAAGTAACAAGTATTTGTTACAATTCGAATCAATTACAGCTTTTTCTTGGTATATCATGTGATGGGAAATTCGCCTTTTATGTGTGTGTGTGAATAATATTATCATCCATATTTTTAACTTTATATGTTAAAATTTTGTCCTGATTGAATTTTTTTATGTTTAAAAAATGCAGTATGTGTGTGTGTGTGTGACTCTACGTTTAAGGATCATAGTTATAAGCACATAAATTATAACAATACCAGCCGTTACCTGACTGCTTTGATGGGTACTTTATGGACATTGTAACATTATACATTTTTTTTCGGCCATCGATATCAAAGTCCTAGCCTCAATCGCTCTATTGTAATGAAAAATATTCTTATAGCCCCCTCTTCATTTAAAAAAGACAGAATTTCAATTTCTAAAATTCGATCACATAACATTTGTTCAAAACGAATCTCCACTCAATATAAGAAACATGTTTTCCAAATTTCACGTCAATGGGGGAAATACGAGGATGAGTCGGAAAAGAAGTTTCCCCTGTCGACTGTGGTCAGAGTTGTGTATTAAAGTCAAAACATAGAGTAATACATTAAAGATAAGACATAATTTTATTTTTCTACATAAGTACCAAGTACATTGAGGTATTTTTTACACCGCTTGATAAGCTTCAAAAAGCCCTCCAGGAAAAACTCAGGACTTTGCATACAAAAGAAATGTTTAAGGCTTGCTTCCCTTTAGCGTTGCTTCCAAAACGCCTTCCGACAAGACTGTTCTTGAAAGCCTGAAACAGATGAAAGTCACTGGGTGCGAGATCAGAACTGTATGGAGGATGGTGTAGGTACTTCCAACCAAGAGTTGCAATATAGTTTTGCATTGCCGTCGCCGAGTGTGGTCTCGCATTGTCATGCAACAGCAGAACGCCAGATCTGAGAAGCCCAGGCCACTTTTTCCAAATCTATTAGCTTCATCGCGGTCGACCTCTACCCAATGGTATATTGGAGACATACGCGTTCACCTGCTGTTTCGTCATTCGCCCATAGCCGTTAACCGCTTCTTCCGCAAGCAAAACCCTGAGTTTTTCCAGGGTTTTTTTTTATGTGAAAAATAAAATTATGCTTTATCTGTAATGTATCATTCTATGTTTTGACTTTCATACACAACTCTGACCACAATCGACAGGGGAAACTTCTTTTCCGACTCACCTTCGTAGTTCAAAAATCAATTTTAGGAAAGGAATTTTTATGTACAAAGTAGCAACCCACTTGGGAATCAGTTTCCTTAAAACCCGTTCTTAGCGAATTTCTACTTAAGAAAAGAAGCATGCCTGCCAAATTTCTAGTTTGTAGGCCTAATTGTTTTGAAGAGTCCCTAATGAGAGAGAGCGCGAAAGTGAGTGAATGAGTGAGAAATTCGTTTTCCCCCTGCATTTATAAAGAGATTGAAAAATGTTCCATCTGAAAAGATTTTCGATTTCAAGCTCTGTTAAAAACATTGGGTGACAATAGCCTGAAATCTAAGAGCAACAATAAAAAACCAAAAATCATCTCCTCGTTTTTTCAGCATTCGAGTTCAGATTAAAATACTTACTTGAATGACTTTTGAAATCTATTATCATCGTATATTTATTAAACCTAGTGTTAATATATAAAGAAACCCCATTACTGAAATTTACATAGCTGTTTACTTATCGTAAGTGACGCACGTTATACCTATATCTCATTCAATTTGGTAATACAAATTTAAGCAAATAATTAAGAAAGGTGGCATACTTGAAGCAAAGGAAAAAAGGAGGGTGGGGGTATGTCAACAATATGAGAAGGTGTTTATTTGAATAAGAGGGTGATTGGCCACTTCGATCAGTTGACACCGGAAGAAATGAACGGAGTGAAAATGGTGATGGATGGCGTATTAAAAGAGAGGCCAGGGGGTTGACTAACAGGTGAGAGTGACATGGCTCACAGAATCAACACAGGGAAACGAAGGCTTAAGGGTCGGTTTGGCGAAAAGACCGGAGATTGGACTGAGATTAAAACGAGACCTAGCATATTAAACCAACTGATGACGCAAAATGATCTTTTTCCCCCTCCACGACTCAAAGTAAATATCGTTATGTATTACAGAATTAAAAAGTTCATTTTCGATAATATTAAAAAGCAGAAGTTTATATGTGAAAATATATAACTTAACATTTACTTAAAATTAAAATCTTACATAATTTTTCGGTGCTAATTTGATATACGAATGCTACGCACCAAGTTGTTGTTTATGTTCGCAAAGATGGGCGATAACATTACAATATAGTTACCTTGATATTTTTATCATACGGTAATGCGGTTACCATGGGGATAACGTATATTAATTTTTAATGGGTTTTTTTCGCAGTAGCCCTGTTAATTTCAGACGATTTTAATTCGATTTCTTTAAAAATTAAACCATTTTCATTGCATTTGTTCTTCAAGCTACTATTTCAGTCTTTTGTTGTATTTTGAGCTATTTCCGAATATGGATATTTCTAATATCAATGGTGAGTACTAGTAAATTTTTAAAAAGAATACGAGAGCTGTGCTTTCAATTATTGCTATAAAAGGCGCAATTCCTCATCATTTTACTTTTAAATGCATTTTTAAACGTTCCTTGTTTGATGAAATTCATTAAAGGAATTCGCACTTTTCATTATTGATTATATAATTATTTAATGTATAATATAATTATATTATATATATATATATATATATATATATAATTATATTATTATTATATATAATAACTATATTAAATGATTATTATTGTATATTACATAATATATTTATTACATTAATTATTGATTGATATTGGTTATTTTTAATGTAATCTTTATTTGAAATATATTTCAAAGCAATTTTTTTACAATTATTTTCCATACGATCTGTTACAGCTAGGCCACTATCTTAGATTCCATATCATTGGACAACAAGAGCTACTTGGCGCAAATTAAGAAATCGCGCCAAAAGTAGCACAATTAGTTTTAGCGTAGCACAATTAGTTAGAAACAAATTAGTTTCATTTTTTCTCTAAATTATAATTGCAAATAGCCTATTTCAAAACTTGTATCATTTCATCTCACATTAAAGGATTAAAACCCATAATGTGACAGATTTATTTGTGATTTCAGGTTAAAAAGATTTAGACCTTCAATTTTTGACTGATTTTTTCACAATTCCTTGTAAAAGAATATTTTTTATTAGGAATATCTATACGTGCCTTTTTCAGCGATTGTCTGGCACCAAACTTTTCCTAAAACCACCTACATAGTTACTAGAAATAACGATTTCCCTTCATTTGTAGCCACATGATTATAACATCACTATTATTTTCCCTATTGTTATTCCCCAGTAGAGAGAATGTTGAATTCCTCAGCCACTGTTCTCGAATTGTACGTAAGAATGTTTGGGATGGTATTGCAATTTTACTACTAACCAAATTGTGTTTTTATTAATTGTTTATTTGTATGTTCAGTTATATGTCGTATTCAGTTTCTATTAAATTCTTATTAATATGCATTTTAAGTAAATTAATTTTTTTTTTCATTCCATTTACCAACGTCATCGACAATGTATTTATCTTTTGCGTGATGACAACATGACGTTTGTTCAGTTGCGTAACGTACACCCCCTCATTTTCAGGGGGGTCCAAAGCTGGACTGATATAAAGTACGTATTTGGGCTGGGGTCCAACACCTGAATTTGCAGAGAGCCCTTACATTCACCGTTACGCCACTGCGTTTGTTAGTTATCTTTCGCTAGGAGAGGCTTGCTGCACAAAGCTGTTGGCACTTATTAAAAAGCTTTTTTTGCAAAATTAAAAATGTTGTGTTATAAATTCAAAAGTGTTTTAGACCTGTGTGTCGACTACAGAGAATAGACACAAAATGGATACTTTCCTGATGTTTGAATTATGTTAATAAATGCATTTTTTTACTCGCCTATACTTTTATCACGACAATTTCCAGAATGTATAAATCTTTTTTTCTCTCTCTGTCTTACGCGCACGCACGCACACACACACATATGTATGTATTATATATGTTTTTATATATAAAAGTCAAAGCTACGATTAACGATAGACGTATATCTCTCTATCCTCTTGCCCCGATCAATTTCATGGGCCTTTATCTGACACCTTTGATCAAATGGCATAAACAACAACTATTTTTTTTTTTTAAAATAAAATCATTTGAGGATCTTGTGGCAAAATTATTACCATTGAATAAAAGCAGAGTAATTCTTTTCTTAAAGCTACGAAATTCGAAGTAAAAAAAACCAACGAGATTATCTACAGTCAAACAAAACATAGCACCATTGCGAAATGGAATTTCAGTTATTTTAATCAATTTTCATTTCTTTAACCGCCAATATTAAGCAGTTCACAGAAAATCCACACAAAAAAGTGGATACATAAACATTCGGAAACTTGTTCATATATAACCATCAACGGGCCTTAACAGAGTTTCAACACCAGTAAAGGATAACGTATCGCCTGTCGAACTGCGAACAAGTATTTCGTGCAAGATTAAAGAAGCTACCGGGTAATTACCACCACAACAAAAAACAAGCAACATGAGTAGAAGCAGGGAGAATAAATAGTGCCATTCCATTCATGAGCTAGGAGAGAGAGAGGGGGGCGTCCCATTTTTCATCGGCGATGGCCCCGGGTGACACGATGACGACAACCCAAGACCTCGACAGAACCGCATGCTAATTCCATCGTTATTTCATTCCACGGCACCTATTAGGAAGAACGAAAGGAAAATAATGCCTCTTCACATTGCCAACGAAGCCTCTAGCTGAATAAACCGTCTTATTATGATAAAAAAAAGAGAGCGTAATTATTTCCTACGACGGGCCTCAGGGCCCCCCAAAATACACTCTCACTCGCTCTGTTTTAAGTGCTTCGACTAATATGCTCTTCGGTGGATTCGCCCAGGGCTCATTGGGTACAAGACAATCGTTCAAAGAAAGAAGAATAAAGAGTCATTATGAGAACAAATGCCGTGCATTTTGATGGAGTTGATTCGCGGTGTATAAATATGGTCTTTTAATAAGATGCTCCAAGCTTTTATATCTTCCTTTTTTCCAGGCTTATGCGAGGAACAACCAAGACTTTGATAGTACTAAATCGAGTTGACGGATATCGTGTTCGTAATAAAAGCAAATGTTTAAAGATTCTCATTTTACTTGTTTAGTTAAAGGCGCACTAGACTAACAAAACAGATAACTGGCTATGAACGACATAATACATAAACGCAGGTACATGACGCAAACAATATTAATGTAGTGACTCAAACCTCGTAATTTGAACACAATGCGATACAATGTTTTGAAGGTCGTTCTAGAGGGATTGTTAAAAGATACCACTGGTGAATGGTAGCCAGGATCATTTTTAACTTACCCGGCTCCCTAGGCACTTCAAATTCTTATCCCTCCCCCCACACACACTATTTCCAGAACACCTCCCTCCTACAGTTCTTAACCTGCCAGTTTTGGTCGGGTGAGATTTTTTTTAGCCCTTCAATTTTTTGCGCCCCCAAATCTTTTACGCCCTAGGCACGTGCATAGCGTGCCTAAACGGAAAAGCGGTCCTGGTGGTAATCTGGTCCCTGATGGCTTCTGATCTACGCCATAGGTCAGTGGTTAAAATCCTGGGCTGGGCAAGGTTTACTCCGCCTTTCATCTCTTCATTGGATCGATAAATGAGTACCAAGCTTGCTTGGGAACTAAATACTGGGGATTTCGCATCAGACTGACCACCTGAAAGGAACATCTGCTCATGTACCCCAGTGCCAAAGATCATAAAAACAGAGATGGGCACAATAGGCATTGACCTCCATGGGCTGTTGCGCCACAGCATTTAGTTTGTTAAAAGATAAAGGAGTGTTCCGAGCGTCTAAATTTCCTCAAAAGTATCAGAATATATTTTTTAAAAATTTGTAATAAGCAAGCCAACACTGCTTTATTCATTACTGTTATAAACTTACTATGGATCCTCTTTCAAGGAGTATTGAAAATATTTATCCATCTTAAACCAAAAATAACTTCATTCATACCAAGTTTTAAAACTGGACCTGGGTTGTTTAGGAGCACTTGTTTCAGTCGAACCTCTCCAAACATTAGAGTTCGAATGACTTTAAAACACTTTCAATTGTCCATTTTTAAAATTAAGTAATATAAAACTAACACCACAGTTCAAGAATTAAAAGGAATTACACACATTGGTATCTCAATAAAATTGCATGAGTTATAAAGGGTTAAATTTGGTGAAAAAATCTGGATTTGTATATATGTGGTTTATACAGTACTCGGGAATTGAAAGCAGGTCATTATGGTGGTATAAAGAAACACTATCAGAAGGCTATGCTAACCTGTATTTATAAAACAAAGCAAAATTTATTTCAATCAATGCAATATTTTCATAAATGTATTTTTATTAATAAACTACTATTAAGATTTTAATAGAAAGTTGGAATCCCTGGTTATACAGAAGGGAAAAAAGAATTCAGAGAATCACACAAATAATTCTACTTAAGTTCAAATTTTTTACTCAAACTTTGTTTTTATTCTTCATTTAATGCCACAAAATAAGGATAAAACCAAAATTTGAACCATTTATAAAGTGAGTTAAAGACAACATATATAAACATTTTAACAATAACTTCAGAATTTGCTAAACAGAATTTAATGAATGATACAAATGTTGTATTATAGAAACGTTGAACGAAATTTACTTCTAAAATCTTCTCTTAACATTCAAAAAAGTTTGTCAAAAGCCCTCTTAAAAGGCTGTGGCAAACTCCAGACTGCAAAAAGGCCCTGATTGCTTGGCCCATCACGGGCATCATGACTGCCGAGCATCTTCTTTTATACCCAGGACTAGATAAAGAGTCTCAAAAACATGGTGAGATAAGCACACTACTCTGAAATGCCATAATTTTCATGAACTCTTTGTAATGACTACATATCTTTTATTCCTTTTCTTGTTTAAATTTTTCACTTTTTATTTTGTTTCCATGTTAATTTGTCCTGTGGTTCCTACTTTATATAATGTCTGTTCTTTTTTATTATTTAACACAATTTTTCTGGGATACTTGAGCTGTTTTATATGTTTGGATTGATCCTTTTCAGAGGCACACACAAGGGTGGGGAGTCCTAGGGGTCCGAACACCCCCCCCAGCACTTAAATTTTTTTCGATTGGTTAGAATCCTATGTAAATATTACGTAAAATTTAATTATCTATTTGTTATTAATAATTAATTTTAATGATTAATTCTAATTATTTATTCAACAATTAATTTTGTATGGCTTTTGTTCAAGAAAATTGACAAAATCAAAAGAATATGTTGGGCGGCGTATTGGAGCATGATACCAAAATAGTGGACTTTCGACCCTGGACACACACCAGTGAAATTTTTGTGTGTGCGTTACTGATCCTTCTAATAAAGTCATATGTATCAACAAAAACAACTTCTAAAATAATTTCTCAACTCGAACTCAGTGGCGCAACAGCCCATAAGGGTCAGGGCCTACTGTGCCCATCTCAGTGTACGTGACTATTGGATGCTGAGGTGCATGAGCAGATGTCACGATCAGGTGGTCAGTCAGAAACAAGACCACCAGTGTTTAAGTCCCCAAGCAAGCTTGGTACTCATTTATCGACCCACTGCAGGAGGTTGAAAGGCTGAGTCGACCTTGCCCAGCCCGAAGATCGAACCACGAAACTGTGGTGTGGAAGCGCGAAACGCTATCTAAAATAATTAAAATTTATATTTCACTGCGATAGTTTTGCACTTGCACTGGTTTTCATGCAATAACTCACGAAAAAAAAATATAAAAAATTACAACTTCCGCAACTAACTATTAATCTCCTCAACTTGTAAACGAATAAAAGATGTTACAACCATCGAAAACTGAAAATGGTGCGAAGATAAATGAGAAAGCAGAATTAATTCCCTCTAGAACGCAAACTTATCCCCCAAATCATATTTTACATAGCATTCTCTCTTCCTTTGCTTAGTGAATTCGCTATGTGAATCAGATGGGCCGCATTTGTTTAAACAGGGGCGTCAATAACACCACTCCCCCTTTTAAACCAAATCTTCTCTTTCCCTTGATGTTGCGACTAACCCTTTGAAAGAGATCACCCCTAGAGCTCGGAATTTCATTACAGTGAAACACCCCTCTCTTCCATCTAAGGGAGGGATGAAGAGATGAGAACCCAAAAAACTAATTTTCGGTGAAGTTCCCACGGGGGGAGTGCACCATCTGCCACAGTAAGGGGCTCTTTCCACGAACCACTCATGGAGTGGAAGTGGTTCCCGGTAAGAGCCAACAAAGCCGGACAGCATATGGGCAATGAAATGACGAACAGAAACCTATTAAACAGAAATGGACCGCCTGTCCATTGAACCGAATTGCATTTCCGATCGTATTATCACCATCCAATTTTATTTCTCTTCCCGCAGTTTTGATAGATGAAGTACGAGCTTTCACAGAAGCATGAACCGTACATAAGGAATTAATCTTGAAGTGAGTATTTGAAAATTACTTAAAAGATTACTATATTTCTGAGAGAAAATAACCACATATCTAAGAGAATATAACCAAAACTAGAAACAGTAGTGGCATGATATTGCGATTACAGGGTACAGTGACGCAAGCAAAGATGAAATAGCTCCAGTGGCGCACACAAGAGGGGGTCCGGACCCCCCAAAGCCCTTGATTTTTTTATCCGATTGATTATAATTCTAAGTATATAGTACGTAAAATTTAATTAATTACTTGCTATTAATGATTAATTTTATTAATTAATACCAATTATTTATTCAAAAACTAGTTTTTTACTGTGTTTTGTTCCCGAAAATCAACAAAATCAAAAGGAGCATGATACAAGAATGGTGAACTTTCGACCCCGGATCCAACCCCCCCTTGAAAAATTCCTGCGTGCGCCACTGAATGGCTCTAAAAGTGCAAATAACTACCAAAATTTTCCCATCTTATATTTATGAAAAATAGCAATTGCCTTCCAAAATCTTATTTCTATGCATTCAAAACAACATATTACCAATTAAATAACTACCTAATGGTATAAATACAAGGCCATAATTCATAGAATCAGTGCCGTACACAAGGGAGGGGAGAGGTTAAACCCCGTAGACCAACAAATGCTTAATTTTTACTACAGAGATAACTTCTCGGCAGTTTGGTCTACGTGTTTTTCAATTCCTACTATTAGCTCACACTCTATACATATTTATCTTTTGTTCAAATTTTCCATCGTTAATAAAATACTTTCTATTCATCCAATCTAGTACAAATAAATTTTTTTAAACTTGTTGTGGATGACACTTGATGGAAAAAAACAGTTTTTTCAAATATTAATTCATTAATTAAATTTTATTTTTTAAGTTTAAATTTATTCTGCTTTATTTCCGTCGTAGTTACAATTAGCCGCAACAAATGACGCCAGTGCGTTTTTACTATTAAAGTAGGAACTGACGTTAAAAATTTTTTTTTATATATTACTTGCTTAGAATGTAACCCCAACCTCCAGTCATAAGAGAGATGTCTGTACACATCACTGCATAGAACCCATTTCTTAAAAAAAATAGTGCAATATTTTTCCCTATGAAATATAATCATAGCAAATTACTTGTTTTACATTTTTATATCGATTCCCTTTGTAACAATAAGCAATCAGTAGCGCACACTGGAATTTTTCAAGGGGGGTCCGGGGTCGTCGAAAATTCACCATTTTTGTATCATGCTCCTTTTGGTTTTGTCAATTTTCGGGAACAAAACACAGTAAAAAACTAATTATTGAATAAATAATTAGTATTCATAAATAAAATTTATCATTAATAACAAATACTTAATTAAATTTTACGCGTACTACATACTTAGAATTATAATCAATCGGAAAAAAATCAAGGGCTTTGTGGGGTCCGGACCCCCAGGATCCCCCTGAGTGTGCCACTGTAAGCAATTGTTCCTAAATTTCAATATTACATTACGAGTATTTTATATAAAAATGTGGTATAAAATACCAATGCAAGCCTATTATTCATTAATTACTTCTTTTTAATTACATAAATAAATAAAACAGGCAATTCAATCACTAATTTTTCAATAAAAAAAAACTTAAAAAACTCATTTTATAAATAAAATACATAACACAACTATTTTGAGGAAAAAAATCAATTAAATCCACTTTTAAGAATGAATCATGTGTCTCAAATAAAAAGAAAATTACCCACCAAAAATTCAATTAAACCTTTACCAATATTTATGACAATACTGCAAGAGTCGTTTGTTACTTCCGGGCTTTTATAGCATGCGAACCCTCCCCTCCCTAATCTTTAAAGAATGTGCGTAAGAATCTGTTCTTTGTTCAAACACCCCTGGGGGTACGCAAAAGGTGGAAGAGCAAAATCCATAACGGAGTGAAGCCGCCCGCGGGGATTAGTGCGATTAACCGCAAAATAAACACCAAAATAAACCCCTTTTTTCGTATCTTGGAGGCGTTCGCCAAGTGATTAAATGTGCATAAAAAGAACCTAATTTATTCGCTGCCCCGTTGCCATCTGTCACTGGGGGCGAAGATGGTGCTGCATCCCGAAATTAAAAAAAGAAAAAGAGTTGACCAAAGAACCACCCCCTTGGATATCCAATATGAGCAGACGAGAAATTAAGTTTCCATCCCCCGAGGAGAAACCCCTGGGGTGAAAAACACAGAACGACCTCATAACATACTTAATCTACTCTGAATGTACACAATACCCTCCCCCTCACAAAGTAATAAAAAAGGGTTGTTATTGGTGCCAGACCTGTTGCCAACTTTTCGTCACTTTTTCTTCGAAGGAGGGGGGATGAATCTTGGTATCTCGTGGATTTTATAAGGATGAATTATATTGGTGAAGTGTCTTGGGAGTACGATGTTTAGGATAAACAACTTGGAGAATGTTAAACAAAAAATATTTGCTATTAAACAGTTAGCTGTAAACAATACATACCGTCGGCTTGCCCCTCTATATTAAACTTCCTCACATATTAAATCAACATAATGTATATCGAATTTTTCGATTTCCTATGGTTGCTGCATATAAAAATCTCATTTTTTTTATGCATGCATATTAATGTAACTTATTTATAATCGAGTTTTAGCAAAGTCAATCGAGAATTTCCCTCTTGAAATAAAAATTTTACAAGATAAATACGCAGAAATATCATGAGGTACAAAATTATATAAATTGATAAAAAAAATGTAATGAAACTTTCTATCTAAATCCTTCATCTAATTAATTTATTTGTTTAATTATCTCTAAATGCAAATATACTAGCATACATCAAATTCAGAAACCGTAGGTGCACTTGAATATGATTTAAGGAATATCAATATTTATAACGATCTATATTTTTAAGTATTTCAACTATTTATATATTCAAACTTTTTTATGATACTTATGCATTAATACTTATTTGTATAAGTATTCATACATCAAAACTTATTTACATTATGGTCGAATCATACATTTATTTCGTTATACATTGTAATAACACATACAAAAATACATGAGTGAATCAAACACCTAAGTCATTTTACTGAGATCAATGTGACATTGCACTATCGTATTGTGTATGCAGTTGTATGTATTGTTATTCTAAAAAGTACTAAATAAAATTAATTTATGTATATTTTTTAAGAATATACATTTAAGGTCTTAATATTTATATATATTTAAACCAATTTTTAAGACTTACAAATATAACAATGGTTATTATTATTTAAAAAATTTTTATGTGAATTAAAGTGTGATATATCTTGCATTCTTTTTGGTATTAAAAATTGCTGATTGAATATAATGTATCTTATACTATATTTATTTAAAAGGAAGAATGCGCCAATCATGCGAAACATTTTAATACAACATAAATTATGAATACAGAATTTACAAGCTGTCATCGATATTTCTTTATGTAAAGAATTGTAATCCATGTTTCACGCAGGTGCGACTGCACCGATACAACAAAATCTCATTTTATTACGGCAGCATTTGTTGTCAAAATACAGTTCGAGAGTTTCCAAAACTTCATTAACAATGTTTAAAAAAGTATACTTCCCTAATTTTAACTTTATATGGTGTTATTACGTAATTATGTAAGTTACGTTGAACTGCCCTTCCTTGAAATTGTAACTTAATGGTCGATTTCCTGTTCGTCCAATAATTATATGACTAACTATATTCTCAATAATGATCTCTGTAGTTTAAGAGGGATGCGTCAATATCGGAAAAATTTCTTTCAAGCTATTCTACATGCACTTACGCGAATGAATACAGCCAAATTTTACACAACATATTTTAAGAGTTATATACTTATGTACTTAATAATTTTTAATCTTTTTTTTACATTTTTTTTGTAATATTTTTCCACAGTTTATATATTTTAAAATATTGAACGTACAGAAAAACACAAATAAATTTTTTTTTTTTGGTTTCTTGGTATTTACGTATTATACCGTCAAATAATTTTATCAAATCAAAAATAGTCGCCAAATGCCGCGATACACAGCCAATAGAGGAAACCATCCATACATAGCACCTTTGAACACAGTAATGATAACGATGACATTATTTGGCGACATTTTTTGCATTGGTGGTGTCCTTCCGTTTGGCGAAATCAGCCTCGACGATATAATGCTTAAATAGCCATTTCTTTTGTAAATCACATCAATCAAATCTGCAAAATATCCCATACACGAAAATTTTGCCACTCCATTAAATGTTAACTGCACGAAATACATGCATTCATTTTCTTACATCAGATATATTAGATAACTCACAAAATATGTAAAGCATAATTTTAAGAGCAAAATCCTCGCAAAAGCTCATTATAACATATTAAGTACATTATAAAGGTGATAAAATGAAACATTTCAGCAAGCCGTTAACTCGCATTTCATACCCAAAGAATTTTTCAATAGAAGCCAACAACACGTCAGAGGCGTGTCCACGGTCAACGACCGCCAAAAACGTGAACCAGGGCTGAAACTTAGACCCCCTCATGACAACTAAGTCACGGAGTCCCCTCCGATAACGTCTTGCGGCTACAAGCAGCAATGGATCACAAAGAACTTGCTCACAAATAGCTAGCTACACGCTAAAAGCATAAATAATGTTTTTCTGAAATACAAATGGCCAATTCTTCCGCAGATTGTCATCGACGGTATTTCGTTTTTACCACGCAAACTATAAATCTGTCTTCTCGTGTAACAGTGGGTAGATTAGATACATACATACTTGAAAGCACCGAAAACGATGGCTTGTTGCAACTTATTTCTCTCGTTTCATAATGAACAAACATTATCATTATTGTTATCTTGGGTTTGAAAAATATAAATATTATATCAAGGGTTAAAAATGTCTAAAAAAGGAAAAGAAGTAAGTTGGATATATTTTTGGAAAACAGATCACTATCACTTCTTTTTTAAAAAAAAAAAAAAAAAACAGAAGCTATTTTAAAATAAAAGATAAGAATATACAATAGGTTTCTATGCTTAATATTTTCAATGTAATCGGTTATCGATTTAACTTAGTGAAGAAGCAAGGAAAAAGAAAAAGAAGAAAAAAATCAAGACTCTTTTTTTTTTTTTTTTTTTGTCTGTTTTAGAAAAACGTCGAAAGTATTTTACTTCATACTGTAGTTGCATATACTGGTTGCTTATATATTGGTGGTGGTGGTAGGGGGGAATTATACTTTTAAAAATATGTAGAAGGGCGAATGCGTTATCTTTATATTAAAAATCGTTTGGCCTACTGGGTGGGGGGGGGGACATTTTCCCCATATACGCCACTGAAGACTGATTTTCTGTAAAATTAAACTGTGTAGTTCTAGAAATCATGACAATGTAAAGATGCTAATATATAATTCAATTTTTTTTAAAAAAAGAAACTTAAAGTAATTATTTTAAAGTGATTTGACATTGATTCGCAAGCAAAATTAATCCACATATATAGTTTTCATATAAAATAAAAGAATTAATGTAAATAGTAGTTAATAGATTTTGAATATCCTTCAAAAAGTAGGTAAATGAATATGCATGACAATACGTTAGAAGAACTAAGTTTTTATATTTTATAAGACAGAAAATAATCAACAAAAAATGTTCAGTTTTTGGAATACTATTTTCGTAAAATAACTAAAAGTATGGTTGAACTTAACGTTACCGTATTTCCACTTGGAAACAGGGAGCATTAACCTTACAGTTGTTTCCCTTCTTTTCCTTGCACAACTTCATTTAAATCGCTTCTGACAGCAAAACAAATGTGAAAATTTATAATGTACACTAAAATAACACTAAAAATTTACACTTCCAGAATAGCAAAATTATACCATTTTACACGCGTATTCCATTAACTCTCACGATCTACAATTCCCCCTTTTTACTCTATGGCAAATAGCAAAATCCATATACAAAGATATAATTTTAGTTGTATGCCATTTGTTTGATCACTTTTCCCTCCTATGACATAAATAACAAAAATGATAGCCAGTGCCTGCAGAGTTATAGTAAACACATCGTTCCATTAAAAATAGCTTTAGCTCAGCTCCTCCCCGCCCTTGGGGACAGTCCCCGTTAGGGCCCCAAGGGAAGCGTCCCCCTCCTACCGCGTGGAAGAGGAAGAAATACAAGTTGCAGAGATTAGTGAGCTTAAACCCTTGTCAAATGAGACAGGGCGTGTGATAACATGACCGCTCACTGATCGATGTGCGGGTCAGGTACAAGAGGATCGTTTTTTATGCACCCCCCTTTCCAAAGCCTGAAGACAGAAATTTTGCTCTCCCTCTTTTTTTCCCTGTCAATCTGCGTTCCGAATTGAGGGAAAATAAGGTTTCTGATGCTGTAGAATGAAAAGTTTATTATACACTGGTAATTTGGAATTTCCAGAACTTGAAGATTAAGATTCCTCCCAGGAAAGTATATACCTGTATATATAAATACATACTGCTCGCCGTCAATCGAAGTGCAATACCAGGAAGGAAAGCAAGTAATAAAACTTTACTCTTTGCATACAGTATAAATGGAATAAAACACATTACATTCGTACATTTGTAGGCAATTTGGGGTTATAGGGTTCGAAATTTGTATACACAGCGGCCACCTCTGTTACGCATCGAATCTAAATGGCCTTTGTTGACAGATAAGGCCAAGTTACTCCATGTCCCTGTCGCAATTCATCAATCGTAGTGGCTGAAGACCATCCAAGGCCCAATCTCTTAGCAACCATGACAAGATGTTTTTAATGAGTGAGAGTTCTGGCTAGAGCAACAGTTGAACAACCTCTGTCCAAAACTTTAAAGAGAGTGGATATCCAACGACTTTAAAGCTGATCACGCCGAGACAAAAGGTCTTCGTAACGTACTTTGCCACGTAGACATCTTCAACAATGAGCAGGCCCGAAATTCACCTCAATTTTCCAATAACCTTACTCTGACCGATGTTGATGCAATAGCCAGACATAAACTCAATTCTCATCCAGTTAAGAAGCACTTCCTTCCAGAACTTAATTGTAATCGCGTATTGTCAACCACTATAGCCAGGCTATGTACAAGATATCTTAAATAGATGAAAAATACCCCCTAAAGGCCAAAGAAGTCACAATATTTGTCCCCACTGTCCTGACTTTTAACTTTCTTCTAATTAAATTTTCAATTGTTCTTCTATGTTGGCTAAGCTCCACAAGATAAACAAGTACCCGATGGACCATCAACTGCATTATTCGCCAAAGGTCGTCGACACAGCAAGGGTCGTTTTAGACGCCTTTGGCGCCATCTCATTTCTCAGCACTGCTTCAACAAGACAAGACTTTGCAATTTGTAACTATCCTTAAGTGACCACATCTGTGAGCTACCTCTTAACTTTCAAAATGCACCGAGCGAGAACTTTTAAGATCGGTTCCATTTAACAAGCAAAGACCTTCATTATTCAAACACGACATGAATTTAGTTAAAGCAGAATTCGAACACACGATACCACTTGAACATAGCAGGATGAGAACAAAACCGCGCTGCATTACGGTAGTCATGAAAAATGCAATCCTCTTAAATGACAATCAAACTGTTCTGATTCCAGTCAGCAGTCGGAACATAACGAATATTCTATCGAAAATAATCTCTTTTCATTTACATCAAATAAATGTTCGGCTTGTGAAAGCGTGAAAAACATCCAACAGTCTCTTATACCTATAGCCAAAACGTCACTCTTTCGCAGAAGAAATTATAAATAACCGTTGAAGGGAAGGTATTTACGCTATCTACCAGAGAGATCTGTAACCTCCACCAAAACACAATTTGTATACAACAGTGATGATTACCTGTAGAAGAAGGGGAGGAAGAGATAGTAAAGATGGGGGGGAAGAGCCAAAATGACTTTCTTGCCCAAAAAATGCACGTGAGGATCCCAGGAAAGAAAAAAAAAGAAAGAAAACAGAAGACACAGAAAGCGTGAAGGCAAGAAAGAACAAGACTCATGGAAAGGCCATTAAGTGGTTGTAGGTGGGGGGAGGGGAAGTTGGCGGCAAAGCACAAAGCTCAGAGAAAAATGGCACGAAAAAAAACCCAGTAGTACGAGAGAGAAAAAGGGAGTCATTAGTGTGAGGTGATGTATTGTGGACGCTTGCCCGTGAGGGTCAGGTTTGGGACGCTTCCTCTCTCCTCACACCACATTGCTGCAGAATCACAAAGGTTGGATATGCTTTGTGGATGCCGATCTCCCCACAAATCACCCTCTTTGTCACACAGAAGGTGGGACTTTTTTTTACAAATATTTGATAAGGTTGAAGTGTGTGTTAATTATAATTCAAGTGAGCAGAGATGAAGATCACACAACAGCGTCCATAAAGTAAAGCTTGAAAGCGCATTTATTTAATTTGTTTGTAGCATTTTGATTTCTCTGACGTAAAACCACATATTTTTAATGAGATTTGTTTATATTCTTTGGGAGATTTTAGATATTATTGATTAAACTTAAACCGGCAAATCAATAAGTAGCTTTTATACAAGCTTAGGAGGCCCTATAAGGAAAACAATAGACTCTAGATTAATATCATCGAGAGTGAGAGTTACATTTACGTCGCACTAAAAAGCTACACTAGGGCTAATGGCGACGGACCTCGTAATTTTGAACCGTGTCAAGTGACCTCATCTGGCACCCCCTTGTCCTACCCTCCACGCCCGACCAACAGGAGGACGTTTGAGCCTTGACTGATTTAACGCGCAGCAGCCCTCTCTACACGGTGAGTCTTCAACGGCACTAGGCTCGAACTCATGGCATTTAGCCACGAGTCTGTGATCTTGACCAGAAGGGTACTGCGGCCAAAACTTAACTGTCGAATGAAAGTTAAGATTAATTGTAAAATGATTTCACATCCTTAGATTTAGAAATATTTTTAATTGAAAATGCATTTAGAATAGCCTTTGAATAATGCACAATAAAATTCATTAAAAATTACTAATATTATTTCAAGTTTTTAATTAATTTTTTTCTCCTCTCTTAGTAACGTAAGTCGCTCGGTACTAAAATCTATGAAGTTGGGACCGCTAATTCTTTTAATACTAACTTTTGAGCTACACATTTACCTTAAAAAAAACTCGAAAATCAACTTTTAATCCTTCAAGTACATAGATTCATGTTAAGAGCCACATCACTTAAGGCTCCATAAAGGGACTGCTATGATAATCCTAAGAATCAACAACTACACCAACTAAACTAGGGTAACCATCATTTCTGCAAGATCGCCCCTCGAGCAAAGTACCATTTTATAGCAAACAACTAAATACCCGATCAAAAAAAGAAGAAAACAAGAGGGTAAGAAAAGGAAGTAGGGGGCACAAGGAATGCATGAGGGTAGAGGCGGCATCGCTCACCATCAACGTGAAAAGGGGCGATAGCATTCCAGGCAGAGGCCACAAACGCTGGACCATAAAAACCGCTTCATTACCCATCCCGTGGAATGTAAACCATTCCTCGCACCTAGCCAAGGGCGACTATCGGAACGCCCTCAGAAAAACTGACTTTTTTCCTCTCTGCTGTGCTTTTAGCTCCCTAAGAAAACATTTATTTTCTTATTTAAGATTAGGAATAATGCACTGAAGCTTGAATATGCACAACAAATGGCGAGAGAACATTGCGAATGGGAACAGTTCTGGATCAAGTACGGAACATGGAACAAAAGAGTTTTAGTTGTCTAACGATAAAATAATTTCATAAAAACAGTTGTAGATTTTTAATGGAAAAAAAATCTTTTTTACATGTATCTGTATAAGGCTTGTAAGCCAATAATACCCTTGTTACTTTAACCAGGGAACAGGATCACATTCCGAACTTCATATAATTACTAGTACAAAAGGAACAAGTCTTAAAAAGAGAATGAAAATATTGATAAAATTAACTATTCATTCCAATTGTCAAAATAATAGTAATAAGGTACATAAAACTAACGCTATGCTCTTTTGTAAATATTTTAAAGCAAATCAAACAGCAAAATATAAAGGTACATATAGTTCTTAAAACAAACATTGAGTAAGTGTTAGATTAAATGTTGCACAATAATTTAACGCGAGGACTATTGGTAACGGACCTCGTAATTTTGAACATTGGTCAAGGGACGCGGATGACACCTGAGCTCTCTTCCAACTACCACAGCAACAAGAGGACATTGAGCCTCGACAGATTTAACGTACACATCGGCACCTTCTATACGACGAATCTTCAGTGGCACTAGGCGCGAACCAGAGGCTATATTCACTTCTACCTCCAACCAATGAGAGAGCCCCCACTTAGCTCTCAGCAATGCCAAAATTTCCACGACATGAAGAACACCATAAGCCCCGCCTCCCGGACTCCATCGTTGCAACCAATAGCCTGCATGCTACTCCGCAGACTGTGAACTCCAACGAAAGTCAAGCCCCACATCAAAGACTTTATGTTATGGGATTGAGGACTGAGTATCAGTTCAGATGCCCAAAAATAGACTTCCATCCACTAGGCACGAACTCATAACACGCCGTTCACGAGTTTGAGACTATAACCACTAGATTTCAGTGACCACCCAATTCAAATGGATCCAGTCTTAAAAATAAAATATAAAAGTTTTCGTAATATTACATATTCCTTTAAGCTGTCCATACGAAATTAATAAGATATAACTATAAATCTAACGCTATGATTGTAAATTTCTTAAAAACAAATCAAACAACAGAGAATATGTGGATAGTTCTCTAACACACATTACAACAATTCTGCTTACGTAACATATGTATAGTCACAAGAACTATTAGGATTTAGGTATACAACTTTCGTACTAGATAACAAGCATAGCAACACACACACAAACAACTTTCATAAATTTAATAACGTGTGTATAAATGAATGATTTAAAATATGCAAGAATTATTACAATTAGTTGAATCAGTCTTAATGATATTAAAGCAACGTAACGAGTTTTTGTGAAAGATGTGTGTAATCTTGAGCTACCATCTTGGAAGAGGAACTGCAATTTGGAGATGGAAGTTCACTTATTAAAATCCTATACAATATGTGAAAATTTTGTCCAGATCAATTTAATAAGCAGTGACCTTAAAAATTCAACAAGGAAATCTATGACAAATTCAGAATTAGAACAAGCTCGATAACAACTTCTAACGTTTAAAGGGAATACACATTAGCTCTTGCAAAAAGCACGTTCGACAACATGACAAACAAAAGTAATTTGAAACAGATACTGCAGATTAAGATAAATTGAAATGCAGATTATAACACGATATTTTTTATTAAGATTTACCAGTGAACCTACAAAAACCCAACATCTTTAAAACATCCACAGAAACATAGAACCACTTGACATTCTATCACGACTCTACAATATTCAACAGGACACATTTCGTGTCTTCTCCGACTGACGAGCAAATTAATTAACTGATGTTTCATTAGCTCCAATGAAATCGCCCCTCACCGTGTCACCGGTGCCACATCACGGCGTGGGCTGAATGCGCCCTTGAGTGTGTGATCCGGCACAGAAGGTGTCCGGGGGTGCTTGTAGCAATAAAAGGATGGGGGGATGCTCACGTGGAGTGTGTGTGTGGGGGGTCGATGACGTGGATGATGGATGGTGATACTTCACAGAGAAATCGAAAGTCGGCTCATCCTTTGAGACATTCGATGGGGATCCCCACTACCCAATAATCGCGTTCCGCAAAACGTCTGTTCCGCATTCGGTTCCATTTGGACATGAAAAACGTGATGAAAGCCTGCTGCTGGAGGAGTAGGGGTGATGAGGCGTCCATTGTGGGATGAGGGATGAGAGAGCCGCCTCACTTATCCACGAATATATTAGGTAAATATAATAATACAATGATAGTAATAAATACCGAGTGTTTCTAAAAGCATATCGTTTTAACGCTTTATAGTAACGCTTTTATCACATATAAGTTAAAAGTATAATTCATACATCGAATGAAAGAGTAACTATAAAACAGTTTTACATACAACTTTACAAATGTTCAATGTGAGCCCCATTCGTCACACGGCATAAATAAAGTCGATAGGCGAGTTCATCCCAAACTTTTTTAAGTGTGCCTGAGGAAATTCTTGCAACAGCGCTGCTTCCATCCAATATCTTTAGTGTGAAAGGTCAGCTGGTAGCCGAGGAACATACACACAATCCTTTATGAACTCCCACAGATTAAAGTCACGTGGCGTCAGATTGGGTGAACGATTGAGGAAATAGCTATAGTTGCACAGCATCAAGATAGTTAGAATCAGGTACAGTTAGTTACCAGTTACAGCTTTGGTCGTCCTGCACTTTTGCCTTTAAAAGACAGACAGTTGTTTCAAACTGATGATACTACCTAAGAATGCTATTATCATTTGGAGGTTGACAACCGAAATTAATACGGAACGCTCGTTGCACAGTAGTAGCAGATTCTGTCTTTGTTAACCGGAGGACACAAAACACTTTCTGTTTACAAGTCGTCACTTTTCTACTAGCGCGTTGATCGGCAAGAAAGGGGAGAAATTAGCATACGTTTCGGGGACAAGCGCACACATGCTAACAAACAAAACTGTTCAGTTGCTCTTTCATTCGATGCATGAGTCATACCAATATGTTATATATAATGAATAAAGCGTTAAAACTCCGATATTCTTTTAGAAACACCCGTTACAATAAAGTGTTCAAATATTCAGTTTGTAATAGTTTAGCGATCTTAAGTATGCTATATGATTTTGTGGTCATGAATCGTACAGAAACTATTTTAGAATAAATATTTTTAAGACTTCATTTACGCCTCGAAGAAATTCCCTCTTCAGCACTTTTACACAAGTTCGTATGGTAAAGAAACAACGCATTTACAAAATTTCAAAACAACTTAAAAATACATACTTTTTCACATTTTTTTAAAACCATTTAGGGTCGAAAAATGGAACTTATTCTGTTCAGAAAAAGAAATTATTCGATTCAAATGCACGTAAATGAGTAGTAAACTAAATTATAACGCTGCTGAAACTTAAAGTGTAGCGGCGCTGCAGTCGCTTTGTTTTGTCTGCTTATGACTTTATGTTTAGCGTATTACGTATGCTGTCTTTGTGTGAGTGTGTTTGTGATGTCCAAACAAAAGTTGTTCATCTATGAATGATTGTCCGATCCATTCAGACAGGTAAAAGCTTTGTATTTATCACTTTAAAATTATCCGGAAACGAATATTTGAAGAACATTTGAAAATAAAAGAAATATTTACGAATTGTGAAGTCTATTCTACTATATTCTAGAAAAGTTAAAATACGATATTAGTACTACAGCATTTTTAAAAATTACATCTTGTAACTGCTCTTGTCAAAAAAAAATTGTAACGGAATGTTCCAAGCAACAGGAGTGCCCTCTAGCGACCACTCAACTTTAAAACAGACCAAGTGAGGAAAGAATAAGGTGGCAATGAAAAACCAACTATGTTTTATGTCCTTAATTTTTGTTGATATTTACTGTCTATCATATTTAGTTTAATTTTTAACGATCAATCCTATTATTACTTAACAGTGCCATATGCATTACTTAGCATTACAATGCAATATCATTAGATATAAAATTAGAAATTTACAGAAATTTAGCTTCATTTCATTAAATCAAATGTATATAATGAAACCTTGCTTAGTAAAGAATGTAATTCTTTAATAGTAATTACTATAACAAATTAAAATTAAACAAAAGAGAAAATTACGTCTTCTGAAAGGAAGAAGGAGTAATTTATTGATTGAAACATTACTTTAAATATATTAGACTACCAATTATTTTCCAACAATTCCTATGTAGCTCTGTTATATAAACTGCTTACTTTAAACTGAAACCACAATACACTGAATTTTATCTCTTACTACAGCAGTAACTAGTCTATACTTGTGAGTAATCAGAAAACCGATAAAATATTATTTACCTTCAGATAACCAACCGACCACCAATCAGTTGGAAAATTTAAACTGTAATATTCAACTGGAGACTACAAATTTCGTGAAAGAGGCTCTAATTGGAGAGAGGCGAAACAACCGCAGGGGCATCGACAGTTACCAGACTCCCGAGGGAGTGTTAGAACTATTCGCGCAAGCTTATTGATGAGAACTCGCTAGAGAAGAGTTTGGACCCTATTCGCTCGAAAGATGCTTCTTACTCCACATACATCTAATAGATATCCATTGTACATACAAATAGAGCAATGTATTTCTAACGTATCTTATGTATATGCTATGGATATGTGTGGAAAATATAAGTTGTATGGATCAAGAGACGATGAACGTTACAACAAAAATGAAAAATATCAATGGAATTCGAATAATAATGATGGCTTTTCTAGCAGATTTTAGAGGACTACAGTAACGTAATGGTTATGGTCACGGACTCGTGGCCGGCGTGTCACGAGTTCCCAGTCCTAGTACCACTGCCCTCCCCCCGAGCAGAGGAGCGGCTGATGCCCGTTAAATATGTCAAGGCTCAAAATTTCCGAGTTGGCGCGGTGGGGCGCCAATGATTCAAAATTACCAGGTCCGTCACCAATAGCCTTAGCGTTGCTTCATAGAGTGACGTTAATAAATATTCTCTAGCAGATTTTAGAAGAAAAAAAAATATAGTAAAAAAATTTTTAAGTCAATTCCTACCTTACATTTTATAAATTTTTATTTTAGCTACTTTTGAAAAATAGTTAAAATTAATATATATATATATATATATATATATATATATATATATATATATATATATATATATATATATATATATATATATATATTACATATATATATATATATATATATATATATATATATATATATATATATACAGTTGCACACACAGGAATTTTTCAAGGGGGGGGGCGAAAGTTCACCATTCTTGTATTATGTTTTTTTTGATTTTGTCGATTTTCGGGAACAAAACACAGTAAAAAGCTAATTATTGAATAAATAATTAGTATTAATTAATACAAAATTAATCATTAATAACAAATGCTTAATTAAATTTTATGTTATATACTTAGAATTATAATCAATCGAAAAAATCAAGGGCATTGGGGGATCCGGACCCCTAGGACCCCCCTTGTGTGCGCCACTGCATATTGCAGATTAAAGGTTTGCCACAAGGTGGCCCTGCGAGCAACTATCTTGTCAATTTATACTTACATTATTTTGAAAGTAGTTACGTTAATAATTCTAAATATTATATTTATCGTTATATAGATGACATAAACATTTTTGGCAAGCAAATCAATTTTATACCTAATACTAATTTTTATCCACAATATCTTAATTTAATACAGACAAATAGTAACAACAATGAAGCAAATTTTCCTGACATACATATCAAATTAATAGATAATGTAATAGTTTCTAATATTTATGATAAAAGAGAAGTTTTTAATTTCAATATAATAAAAGTTCCGCATTGGGAGAGTAATGTACATATTTCTATATTCAGAAATATTGTTATTAATTATATATAACGCAATAAATTTCTAGTGTCAAAAAAATCAGAAATAATAAATAACTATAAACATTTTACTAAATATTGCTTAAATCAGAAATACCCAATTCATTTTATTAATAGCTATATGATATACTAGTCTATTCAAAATTGTAAGGATTAAAAATTCTTAGATTAATTATAGTTTAATACAATAAATTTACACATTTCATAGTTATAGTTACCTCCATATTCTATTATTAGTTAAAATTACTTATTATTATTTAATTAATATATACCCTAGTGTCACTAAAGTTATGGTTTTTTGTAACTCTTTTATTAATTTTTGTTTCTATTCTTTTTATACTTTTGTTAAGTACTACATTTCAGCCATTCACATGCTTTGAATCTGCATTGGGGTCCAGAATATGGCAATAACTTATTTATTGCACTCAGATTTAGCGCGGGCTCTGCATTTTCAAGTGCAATTTTTAGGTAAGTTACCTCTATTTTGTAATGGATTTAGATATTCCTATCCGTTACTTTCAATAGGTTTTTGCTCAGTATTATTTACATAAAAGGGGAAGGTTGGCTGGCCAAAAAACATGTTCAACCCCACTTTTTTATAAATTATTTTATATATTAGCTGTCCTAAGTCAGCAATGTTTATAATACTGCAGCATCCATTTTATAATTTTTAATCTAGTGTCCTTCATTGTATGTTCTCTTTACTGTCTCTGTGTTTTTTTTTCGAATGTGATTGATGTGAATGTTTATCTCTTGTTTGTAGAGAATTAGACTATATATATATATATATATATATATATATATATATATATATATATATATGACAGAATCACAACATTAAGTGGTAGTTAATTTTTATTAATTATCAATTAAGTATCGTATTGTCATCCAAAACAGTTGTGTATATAAAATTTCAATTCAACTGAATGCTTTAAAACGAGAGAAAAAAATCTTTTAAAGTTTTGACCCAAGTCGCTAAAAATGAAACAAACCTGGCTGCATAAGTAATTCTTTAAATAATTAGTTTCAGTCAATTATTTTTAATTAATTATTATTAAATTATCGTATTTTTACCCAAAACAATAGTGCATAGAAAATTTCAGCTCAAACGAGCGCCAAAAAATGTGAGAAAAAAAACCTTTTCAAGTTGTGATACAAGTCGCCAAAAGGATCGCTGTCTCCAAAAATGATGCCAACGTGGCTGTATTTGTAATTCTTTGAAAAATTAGTTTTGATGAATCAATTTTTATTAATTATAATTAAAACATTGTATTGTCATCCCATATATCCATGTATATAAAATTTCAACTCAATTGAGAGCTTTAAAATGTATTTTATTAACGATTGAAAATTCCTCCAAGAAAAATATATGGAGAGTGTGAGCTTATAGTAGGAATTGAAAGAAAATATTAAAAAAATGAAACAAAATAGGAATTAAAATAGGTGTCTAATCTATATTTACAGTTTTTACTCGATGATGCTGATAATATATTGAATTTAAGAGTTTGAAAATATTGATTATTGTCATAATTGCTGATCTGCCAACGGATCTCTCGTTAAAAAAATAATAAAAGCCCTGACAATGCTGAATAGAGTTGATCTCCACAAAATTGCTTATAACTTAAAATATTTTACTTTATTGTAAATACGTATCCTAGTTAAGCACACACACACAACTTAGAGAAAAAATTATCTGAAATAATTATACGCGAGCACAAGCAAGTAGGTACAGCAGCGAGCGCTCTAGTATAAAATTAACTTTGTAACAAACAGGCAAAATAAATTTATTATCAGCAGTTTTATAATATCTAAATTTTTGGATCTTAAATTTAAATAAGATAACACAATTAATTTTTAATCAAAAATATAAGAAATTAAGTAATACTAAGCTATATAAATACAAGTGCTCGTACATAAAGAATACAGAATGGATTAATTCATATGACGTTTTAATCACAAGGTAAATGTAAACAGTATTTCCATCCAATCAGTTCCTGTGCGTCACTGCTGCCAACTTTTTATTTTATAGAAACTTTCTTTCAAAAAATACGTATTTGTTAACAATAACAACACACTAGTTAAACAAAATGCCTTTGATTTAAAAAATATCCGTATAAAACACATTTTTTAAAAAATTATTGTTTCATTTATAAAAACTTTTTGAAGAATCTTAAAAATATTTGGACGTCTTTACCAAATTACCAAATTTGAAACTGCACCTCGATCTTTTCATTAGAACAAGTATAAGTTTTATGTCAATTTTAAATTCAACGGAAAATACGTGATAGTATTTATCATGTGACCATCATGAACTTAGCCAATTAGAAAGGATGTAGTGTCTGTCTAACTACAATTAAAACAAACTCCAACCATAAGGCAATATGTTTCAAGAATAAGAGTTAAATCTTTTTTTAAAAAGAAAAAAATGGCGAATACTTTAAAGACAATCAAATACATAAACTAGTGTAAATGGGAAGAAAAATCAAGTAGTTTCTCAAAACATAAATAACCACAGGTTATTTCTATCCTTGTATTTTTCCCCAATGATTTAAAGTTGACTTAAATCAACAACTAAGAAGGAAGTGAAACTTGCGAAATGCGAAGTAAGAAACAAAGCTGGTGGATGGGGGGGCGATTATACTTCTGATTACGCACCATGAAGCGTCAGCAAGACACGAAATCAGAACTAGTTGGTAAAAGGAAGTTAAAGTTGTGAAATCACATGGAAATAAATTTAATATCTACATCACGGGGGTAAAAACAGAATGTGTTGCAAAATCTTTTCAAAAAGTAATCAATTAAATGAAATAAAAAGAAAGAGGGACTTCATTAAATGTTAAATATTGATTTAGAAGAGAGTGGATGATATTTAAAGATGCCATAAAATTTGGGTGTATACAATAGAAGTTTAAAGTCTTGATCAGGGAAACGTCAAAAAATAATAATAATAATAAATAAATAAATAAAAAGTTATGAATAAAACTCAATGAGTTGAGTACCAGTGTGTATGTGGAGGGGGGTTTCCACTCAATAGTATACACAGACCTCTTATATTTAGAGGGAGAGGGTTACATTTAAAAAATTAGACGAAAGCGCAGAGGAGTAATTTCTAGGGTAAAAATTAAAAATCTGTTGGTCTATGGTTTGAGCCCCAATCGTACCCTTGTGCACATCACTGTTTCCACTTCGGTAAAAATTAAAAATCTGTTGATCTATGGTTTGAGCCCCGAACCCTACACTTGTGTACACCACTGTATAGACTTCGGTAAAAACTAAAAATTTGCTGGTTTATGGTTTAAACCCGAACCCTACTTTTGTATACGCCACTGCTTCCACTTCAGCTCATCTCAAAATTAACTTCAATATTCAGTGTTTATTTTCAACGAGAAAAAGATGTCTATGTGAAGTACAGAGGATTTCGATTGCTATTTTATTTCCCAAAAAAAAAGTATACAAATAAAAATTATATTATTAAAAAATTATACTTCCCCTTCCCCACACACATACCCCCATCGCTACACCACTAAGGGGTGTTTTCCGAATTTCGTTTATTCCTAGAAAAGGAAATCTTTTCGTGTTAAGCGATTTTCGTTTCGTATAAAGAGAAAAAAATGCACGAAAATACATAGGAGTTTTTTGGGACCGTTATATTATTTCGTGTTAACCGATATTTCATGTCTTAAACATTTTCACGTTAAATAACCGCAACTGTGTGCCCATGGGATTTGTTAAGACTCCCCAGCAAAATTTTATAATTCAGTCATCGTTTGTGAAATCACATTCCTACAAGTCTCGTCTCTCCCCTTCATCCGCGTTCCGCCAAACGAAATGAAATTCACGAATAATCGTGACAGCCAGCAGGATCCCTTCGCTCAAAGGAAAACGGGGGTTGACGAGATAAGCTTCCTATTCGGAACGGCTTTATCGCGATTGGAAACCGAAGTTCCATGGGCGGCCTCACGACTTTTTCATTTTCCTAGCAAACGACTTACTTCAGCGTAGAGAGGAAGGGGGGTTCGAAAACGGAGCAAAGCAGACGAGAAATATAAAAATAAAGCAACAACTGTTGACAACATTAAATCTAAAAGGTGATATATGGACTCAGTCCTACAGGTAGCAACTTCAATATCTTTTGGTAGTGTGTGTTGTGTGTGTGTGTGACACAGCTTTTTGAAAATATTAATAAAATTCTGAATGTGATCCTTTAGAACAGTGATTCTCAAAGTGGTCTATACAGACCCCAGGGGTCTATGACGACCTGCAAGGGGTCCACGTAAGCAAAAAAATAATTTGGTGGTCTATGAGGTGTAAGTGGGGGTCTATGATAGCGACTCTCATTTAACTAGATTGTGACTTTAATTTTAAAAGAAAATTTAATCGATTGGGGAAACCAAATTTTACCTATTTAACAAATATATTGACTAAATTTAATTAGGTTCATTTGCTTTTACAAGGTGACAGCATAAATTTTATTAAAACCAGAACCATTTTAGCATTTCTTTCCAGAATTAAGGTAAAGAAGTATAATACTAAAGGTCCGGAATTTTCTAATCCCAGACAATCTGTCAGCACGCTTTAATCTATGTTTAACATTTAACTGCCTTTTATTCGGATTTTGAAACCAGTTTTGTGAATGCTTTGACTATGGTAATACCACAATACGCAATGAACTCATATGATCGCATTGGAAAAAAAAGTCGCTTTACAATAGGAACTGATCTTAATAAGCTCTAACGAAGATCCCAAAGTTTAGAAATGAATGTCAGCAGTTTTGGGTTTAAAAAGGCAAACCTGTTATTTGTCCCGAATTATAAAATATCGTGAGGAAATTTTCATTAAGTTTTCTTGTGAGAAGGAGTTTCAGCATGGTTGCTAATCTCCAAAACAAAACAAAAAAAAGGATTAAAAAAAATGGACCTGACCAGATTGATAGCTAATGTTAAAAATTTGTTATAGCAGTGCCAGATTCATCCCTCACATTAAAATAATTTGCTTGTTTAGTTATTTTATTTAACAGTTATTTTTATGTATTAATTAACTTTTAATTTAATTAATAATTAACATGTGCTTTTTAAATTTTAAACATTATGCTCTTTATTACAGTTAAGGGTATATGGGTTGTTTATTAACATTTTATTTCTGTGCTACACAAAATGAATTAGTGATACAGCTCGTCCGAAAGCAGATGTCGTTGCATTGGACACGAAATGATTTCAAACAAATATTTGCAATAATTTACTTTCCTTAATTTAAAAGTTAGACCCGATTATACGATATGCGGACAAGACAAAACTAAAAAAATGAGAAATAAAAGGTATTTATCTTGAATGCGATGTAATCTCTGAAACTACCCCCCCCCAAATGGGCAGCCATTTTCCCTGAGCCATTATCCTCACTTTTCAACAGCCAATAGGAAGACTCGCTCTTTTACTCAGATTACTCAGTGAAAATTTTTCGAGATGTGAAGATCCATGCCTCGAAGCCCCGCCTGCTGGCCTGCCGCCTCTCGTCCAATAGCAATGATCTTCTACCAAACATGAAAACTCTACGATCAGCCATGCCATAAAAGAACTTTTGCCAGATACGGGATTAAGGATTCTTCGAACCCAGATGCCCGAATAAATTCCCGCAGATCTCTGAAACTCACCAAAGAGAAATAAATCCTCCGATATCTTCTATTAGCTAAGCGACTCTAATTCAAGAACTCACTAGTGTGGCTTTTTTGTCCACAAACTCACATCTCACTGACTATTTATAAGTTATTTAGTAGTGGCGTTCATTTGTAGAGAGGAGATGTTCTAGCTCAAAACACCAATTTGGCTGGACGGGAAAAAACTGAGTTTGAGAGGATAGACCTCATTGATGGCTCATTGTTGCACACTGAATTGATCTTCAGCAAAATATTGGGGCAAAATTAATTATACTGTGATATTTTCTTTTCTAAATTTCTTAATGCATATACCAGGGATGGCGAACCATATTGGCACGCTTTAGGTACGCCAGCGATTAAAATAGGTTGCATTTCATTTCAAAATAATAAAGTTCACTATGAAGTATTACGAACAAACGCGAGTGATCTGTCATGGGGCGGCGGGAAGCACACTCGTTTGTTATTGTCTTGCCTTAGTTATGTCGTAGACTACAATTGCAAAGTTTGTCTACGCATATCATAGTCGATTTCATTGACACAACTGTGTTTTAAAGTTTATTTGTATTACATTTACGTTTTTAAGTGTTATTTAACATGGCTAGTTCAGCGAAAAAAATTAATAGGTCAAGATAGTAAGTGTAACAGAGAATTTTTCAAATTTGGTGAATCTAGAATTATGGCATTATTAGTAAAGGCGACAGTTGTGTGTTTTATGTTCTGGAATAGTGGTATGCAGAACCACACACACACACACACACACATCGTCTGTAAAACGGCATTTCGAAACACATCGCAAATCCACTTGTCAAAAAAGTGAATCACAGCAAAAATAATTAATTGCTTAAAAACCGATTGGCAGATGGCTCCTATTGAGCATGCGTTCTACTAAAAGTAATCTCTTAAAATCCTAATATACATTATTTGTCATTCACATACACACAATCTGCAACAACAGAAGCCACACTAATGTTATTTTAATTTGAATTACATATAACTAAAACATTCACAATCATAAAGTGCAAAAGATATTTTTTCATAGTAATTAAAGAGTTTTGTGTGTTCTTAGTATTTAGTTTTATTATATTCCCAATAATCACAGTCAAAATTCTTTGGCGGCACGTCTGTACCTCATTAAACACTTCTTTAGAAAAAATGGCACGTAGATCCATACATAAAGGATCGCCACCCCTGGCATATACAGTCAGACCTCTATTTAACGAAGTCACTAATTCCCGAAAAAAAGTTCGCTATATCGAAAATTATTTAAAAAGAGGTTCATCTTTTAATATATTTTTTAAAAAAACCCATAAAACAAATATATATTTTTAATTCAAAAACACTATACATTTTATGCATCTTACCCATGAAAAAGAAATTAGTAAAGTAAAAAAGAAACAGATATCGCCCAGGAATACACTGTATACATATTTTCAACTTTAAAAAATAATTTTATATTAAAACTAATTAATTTTTTAACATTTTCTAATTTTAAGCATACACTACCACATGCGTCCTTAAATTTAATGACTGATCAAATTTGTAAGTTTTGAGTTTTTTGTTTGAAAAATTAAGGCCATTTTATTGCTCTGGTGAATTAAGCACCTGGTAATACCAGTTCAAGACTACTTGTCATCATAAAATGTGCTAAAAGAGAATAATTTGAAAAATATCCTGAAATATTTTTAAAATTGAGAGAAAAAAATCTAACAACAAGAAAAAAGTTCGTTATATAGAAAATGCACTTCGCTATTGGGAGGTTATTTGAAAAAAAATAGTAAAATAGAGATTCGTTAGATGGAGGTTTGACAGTAATTGAAAAAAAAATATTCTCCGAAAGCAGCTTTAAGTCTATGATTTTTCACTTTGTAATTTGAATTCTAAATCCATGCAGCTATAGTAAATACAGATCATTCTCTTGGTGGTGGTGGAATCATAAAATGCTTCAAAATATGTCAAATTTCCTTTTTTTTACGTCCAATCTTTCCCAACATGTTTTTCACGCATTAAAAGTAAGAATTCTCAAACCAGCCTTATGTTTTCACTCTAAAAATCAGCCACGTGAGAGGCATTTTTCTAACTCCGAATGCCATCATTAATTATGCTCGATTGAACGGGGTTTTAAATGCTTCTTCCGCTGGAGATGGTCATGATCCGAACATCTGTTAAGTCTTGATTGAATGCGTCTCGGCCGATAAAAAAGTCATTTTTCTAACCTTCCGCTCTCTTTCGGAAGCTACCGGGGCAGAAATAAATGTTCGACCAAGATAAAATTAATAGAGCTGATTTGAGACTACGACGCCAGGAACAAAATTAATTGAGTCGCGCAAAAAAGAATACGACTTCAATAAAAAAAAAAGAAGAAAGTTTTATTATTTTAATTTTTTTATTTCCAGAAAAATAAGGGTTAAAACGGAGCGGTTTAATTCTTTGGGAATATTTGAAAGAAAATTATTTTAAATAGGAGCTGGCTGGAGGATTATCTGTTTCGGCCGCAGACAATGTTTTATTTTTGGGCGGTATTATATACGTAAAAGAATTTATTTTCTTTAAGTTTCACATTTTTATTCCAACATTATTATTCACCACAGTATTATTCATTCGTAAGATTTTATACATTCTTATTGTGCACGTTTTAAAAATGATATGTATATCGCTTTCTTTTTCGGCACATTGTGAAAACTGTCTGGCAGAAAACCTTGTTAGAAATATTCATTCTTGGAAGATATTATACTTTATAAAAGGACAGTGAGTACGATGACTTCAAGATGTGGCAAAAAAATTTCCTTTTCTGAGAATAAACTTTTTGTACTTGAATATATATATATATTTAACTCTGAAAAAAATATTCTTATTTCTTTACATTTGCATATAATAAGATTCAGATAAGTGAAGTCAATACCGAGTAACAGTTCCGTCAGTGAAGTCACAAAAAATGCGACATCATTAAATGAAATAATATTTGGAAACAAAATAAAAATGGATGTTTACAATAAACATTTAAGGCATCCGACTACGTTTCGAACCGTGATTTTAAAAAAAGCGCATAAACGGATAATTTTCATGATATTTAGTGTCACTTAGATTAGAATACATGTATAAAATTGTTTTAAGGACATTTTGACAAAAAAAAATTATTTAAATACAATATGTTGGCAAAAAATTAACTTAGAATAACCTTTTTATAAAATGTTCTCCTTTTGTGAAAAATGCTTCTATTATAATAATATTTTGCCTGTATATAGCTCAGACCTCTGTACAGAGGCTCAACTAAGATTTTTGAAAAATTCACATTATTTTCAGAGTTACAACCAATCGAAATAATTATCGGCGTTTTTTTTCTTAAAATTTCTCCCCTCTGTTGTCGTAAAACATGGATAAACCCACTTACATCTAAGTTATATATTTCAAAAATTATAGTTGAGCCTCTGTACAGATGTCTGAGCTATAGACAGGCAAAATATTACTATAATAGGAGCAGTTTTCACAAAAGGAGAACATTTGGAAAAAAGGTTATTCTAAGTTAATTTTTGGCCGAAATACTGTATTCAAATAATTTTTTTTGCCAAAATGTCCTTAAAACAATTTTATACATGTATTCTAATCTAAGTGACACTAAATATCATGAAAATTATCCATTTATGAACCTTTTAAAAATTACGATTCTGAACGTAGTCGGATACCTTAAAGTTTTAAATTAAATGTAAACAAAATGTATTTAAGAACAGCATATAGACAAGGTATCCGACTACATTCTGAAAAGGGATTTTGAAAAAGCGTATAACTGAATACTTTTTTGAGAGATATTTAGTGTCACCCGCAATAGAATATATGTATAGTTTATTTTAAAGAACATTAAATTACAGAAAAAAAAATTACTTATACATGAAATTTCTAGGCAAAAAATAAAATATTTAAAAAAGTTTTTTATTTTAAATGAAAAATTCTTTTGTAATAATAATGTTTTTCCAATATACAAACTTTTGTATACAGTCTTAACTAGGATTTTTGAAAAATCCTCATTATTTTTAAAGTTACAATAAATTGAAATAATAACCGGTTTTTTTTTTTTTTTTTTTTTTTTTTTTGTTAAAACTTCAGAACTCTGATGCATTAAAATATGAATAAATCCGTACTAAATTGTATACTTCAAAAATCCTAGTCCACGTTTTGTAGAGAAATCAGCAGTATATATGCAAACTATTATTATTATAGACCAGGGGTGGCCTACCCGCGGCACGATGGAATTGTATCAGTGGTACGCGGGGACTTACGGAAATTTTTTTAAAAAATTGAAAAGAGGTAATAAAATAACTATTTTTTACAATTATATTGAAGTGGGGTTATTTCAGACAAAAAATCTCAAAATTTGGATCAAAATATGTTTGTGAATAAATTTTTTTCTGCTTTTTTCTAATAGAACAAATATCACTCAAAACTAGCTAATATGCACCTATAATAACCTAATTTTGTTAGCATGTAAGATCTATTCCTCCTATAGATGACTAGGTAAAAAAAAAAAGTAGTAATTCGAAAGCCGCATTAAGTAGGTAGAGAGCGTTTAATAATTATTTTGAATTAAATTATTGAAGTTACTCATTTTTTTATTTTATACTAACCTATAATTGATTGAACTGGTAAAAGTTAATTAACAATAAAAACTAAGTGTGTACTTTCGTCTAATTTATTATATTATTTTTAAACTTCGACTACATAGATATTTATTTTAAAAATGTGCCAATTGCGAAGAAATTCCAAAATAAACTAATAAGTAACATTTTCCCCTTGTCCATGTTTGTTTGTTGGAAAAGTTGAAGTGGCAAGCATGGTTATTTATTTTATCAAACAGTGGCACTCTTCCCAAAAAGGTTGGTCACCCCTGTTACAGACAGTGGCGTAACGGAAAATATTAGGGCTCCCCTGCAATGTCAGGTTTTGGGCCCTCCGCGATGTGGGGGTGTACGTCATGTCACTGATAATAAAAGTATTTTTCATAAAAGAGAATGTTTCGAAAACATGCCATTCTTCCTTTCTTTTTTTCTGCCAAAAAAAATTAATTTAAATAAATGTTTACTGTAATAAAATATCCTTAAAACGATTTTATATGCATATTCTAATTCATCTAACACTAAATCTCAAAAATTTATTCATTTATATGCTCTTTCAAAATCATTATTCAGAGCGTAGTCGAATATCTTAATAAGGGCATCAATACATAGCAACAAAACAAAAAACAAAACGCATGTTTGATTCATACAAAGATGATTATTAACGCCACATGACGAAGCAACACGTTTTTATCGGCGATGAATCTCGCAAATTTTCAACAACCCATCTAGCGATACTAATATCTGAATAAATGTACTTTCTATAAAAGGAAAGGTGAAACAAGAGATATGAAATATTACGTAGCATATATTCGCAAGATAAGAAGCTACTTTATTTAAATACGAATTGGAGATTAAATACTGTACGAAAAAAATAACAGAGGGAAATAAACAAGACAAATAATGTATCAAAAAGAAGCTTCTGATCAGAATATTTAAAGCTATAAATGAAAGGTCACATGTGCAGTGCGCACACAGAAATTTTCAAGGAGGGGGGGGGCGGGATCGAAAGTTCACCATTCTTGTATCATGCTCCGTTTGATTTTGTCGATTTTCGGGAACAAAACACAGTAAAAAACTAGTTTTTGAATAAATAATTAGCATTAATTAATAAAATTAATCATTAATAGCAAGTAATTAATTAAATTTTACGTACTATATACTTAGAATTATAATCAATCGGAAAAAATCAAGGGGCTTTGGGGGGGGTCCAGACCCCAGGATCCCCCTTGTGTGCGCCACTGGTCATGTGTATTAAAGAATAGATTATCGAAAACGGAAAAAGCATAAAACATAATGTGAGTGTTTTGGGTTTAAACCTCATTTAAACTACATCTTTGGAGAAGAAAAGCAATTTGTGCCAAATTGTGCCATCAGCTCATTTTTCTGTACTGGACTTCTATCAAATATGACAGGTTGAGCATATAGAATCAGAAACGAAATATAGAGAAAATATTATCTATATTTGGGTCAGTCAAAATATATTTGTGAGCAAGGTTTTCTTTTCTTTCCTTCTTTTTTTTGCATTAAGATCACTGGCGTAGTTAGTCCTAAGTGGGCCCAGTATCAAAAATTTCTTGGGGGCCCCCCTTTTTGCGCTCCTTTAAAATTTCATTATTTTTGCTAACATTTGTTGGAGCCCCTGAATCACTGATAAGGCGGTAAATACGCCCTTGATTAAGATCAACAAGAATAAATATAGAAGCAAGTTGTTTGACATTAAATTGCAGGCTGTGATGATATTTCAATAAGCAATCTCACTCCTGATATCAAAAAACTGTAGAAAAAAGTTACAGGGTACATTTGCCTCATTAAACTGATTCTTAAATTAAATCTGCTTGAATCCATAGATAATAAATTAACACAATAAATAAGCTGAATAGAGCTATCACTATTTTATTTAACCTACATTTATTGATTTTTTTTTTGGTACAATAAATGCTTGTACAGAGATGCAAATTTAATGCAGTGCTCCGCAACCAATTTTATAGCTGCGGACAGGTAAACGTTTGATACTTGTACCGCGGCCCGCTGAGGGTGGGATACGTTGATTGTTTATATCTTAGATTGTTTTGATTCAACAATTTAAATTTAGTTACATTTAACTATGCCTTCAGAATAAAATATAGTTACACCCCCAAAATGAATAAAAGTGATTTAACATGGAATATAAAGTGATTTCCGTGGAAAGTTGCGCAAATCCGAGAGAAATACACCACTTTAAATAAAATGGCAATAGTTTAATGTTCTTTAGGCGGCCCGGCACCATTTGATCCACGGACCGGTACCAGTCCGCTGACCGGGGGTTGCGGATCACAGATTTAATGGATACAATCATTTTAAAAACGTGCGGCTCTATGGTAATCTCCACTTTCACAATGTAACCCTCGAACCAAAAAGAATGCTCATCCCTCAGTATGAGGATACTAATTTGGTAAGTTGGCGATAAATTAAGGTATTGGCTAAAATGGAATCCAACCGTCGGGAACATCTAAGGTCCTTCTGGAAATATTTATATATGACCACAAATATCTTCGATAATTTTATAAAAGAATTTGCTAGAGCTAAAGTATCCGACTACTTGCGACAACTTTAAAAAAAAATGGAGATATGGAGATTTTTTTGTGGTTTTTACATTTATTTAGTACACTTTAAGAAAATAAAGAAGAGAAAAATAAATTATTACTACTAAAATGGGAAAAAATAGGTAAAAATTGCCATTAAAATTACATAAACGGGGCCCCCACTCTAAACAAACAGTAAATGAACAAATTCTCACTTTTTCAATTTTGATGTATTACTTTGTTTTTCCTTTTTAAAGTGACCTTCACGATAAGAGATATTTTAATTTTTACAAAAACTAGAATACTTTATCTTAGTTGTGATATGAAATTGCTTAAAAAAACAGTGATTATATTTACATAAGGAACTGTAAATTTTGTAATAAAACAGTGATTGATAAATCTGAAGGTTAAAACACTTCAACTGTTATACAGAGCATACACAAAAAATTCCAGGAAATTATTTAAAAAAACTTTTTGAGCAATCGCTGTCCCCCCGTTTGAGTTTTTCGGGGGAAAAAAACATTTCGAGCAAAACGCATTTTAAAATTTGACATTTCGTGTAAAGTTATGGCATTTGCTTTTAATAAACCACTTGTAGTTTTTGTTCTAGTGAATGGAAAATAAAAAACTTGGTATTTTTATAAAGCTAATAAGATGGCCTAAAAAATAAAGACATAAAAGAAAGTTGACAAATTTTAAGAAAAATCATGATTTTAGGGTAATCGGATACCTTTAACATCGACAATCCCTTCGGAAAAGACAAAGAAAAAAAAAAACGAGAAGCAAAGAAAGAAAAGATGAAAAAAATTTGTTCGAACTTCTATAGTTATTCTTACTACACTTAAAAACGAAACCCGTCAAACATAACCATACCTGACCCAGCATTTCCACACACAACCCAACCTTTTTAATTACACAAACCAAAAGATAAACAGACGGAAAGGAGTCCAGAGAATTCAAAGTCCACCCTCCCAACTCTGATTTAAGAATCGTACCAAACAAACGCCGACCTTTGAACTGGTCGGCATCATTCAGGAAAGGGGACCCTGAAGGAAGAAAGTGACTGAGGCCTCATTATAAGGTAGAGGGGACCCCACCCATTGGCGGGAAAGTGCGAAAAGAAACAGGTTGTTAGTGGGCAGCCCGTATCGTTCATCAGGGAGGCGCCACGATGCCCATGCCACACACACACTAACATTAAGAAGCCGCCGATGCGGGTTTTCATAACGGCCTTCGAAGGTTACTTTGTTGTTCTTTGTTCTAAAAATAATAGTCACGCAAGAGAGTAGAAAGTTTTTCCTTAAATTAAAGGCATCTCAACATTATATAATGTGTTGGAAGGCAGAGGGAAAAACTCATGTACCTGTCACATGAATTTACTTTCATAATCAATCTGTAAATACTCGTACCAAAAGAAGAAAAGATTCGTCATTGTAAAAGCGTTCGGTTTTAACAGGAGTTGCATTTGATTGCATTGCAACCAATGAAATTTTGAGCATTGGTTACACTGTGATTTGCAATTGATATAATCTATTGGGTTAGATAAATCAACAAATATTAATCCATTCAAAAGAATAGAAGGAAACAAATTTGATTTTTTTACCCTAAAAGTATTTTGAAAAAAAAAATATTCGAGTTTTCAATTTTCAAGATATCCCTTTTTACTAATGAACGTTTCATCATGAATGAATTTAGCGTTTATATAACTTGGATTCAAATGGTGTTTTTAACTTTCTTCCTTCCTCAGAGGTTCGACAGCCCAGGGTAGGCCTTAAACCTTCGCAAGAAGCCTTTTCAAGACCAGGCTTCTTCCTGTGTTAGTGTTCTCCAATTTTTAATTCTCAAAACTAGGGGACCTTTTTCTAGGCTAATAATCCATCTAAGATTTGGTCTGCTTTTTCTCCGTTTGTCAATTGGTTGGGCATTGAAGGCTTTTTTAGTGGTGCGGTCTTCAATCCATTTTGACAACGTGACCAGCCCATTTAATTCGTCGTATTTTGATGAAGTTAAAAGATGTCATATTCTTTATATGAGTGATTGTTTTTTTTAACTATCTATAAATTAATACCAAAAATTTAAATTTTTTTTACAGATCTATTATTTAAAGGGGGGAATGGAAGAAATGGGGGAAGAGAGAGATATTTTATACAACCAATCAATATAAACATATAACCTTACTAACTGATTGATACTACACAGTAGCGCACACAGAAATTTTTCAAGGGGGTGTCCAGGGTCGCAAGTCAACCATTCTTGTATCATGCTAATTTTGGTTTTGTCGATTTTCGGAAACAAAAACAGTAAAAAACTAATTATTAAATGAATAATTAGCATTAATTTATAAAATTAATCATTAATAACAAATACTTAATTAAATTTTACGTTCTATATACTTAGAATTATACTCGATCGGAAAAATAATCAAGGCCTTTGGGAGGGGTCCAGACCCCTAGGACACTCCCCTTTGTGTGCGCCACTGATACTACATAATATGAACCTCCAGGGTGTTCTCCTTCAAAATTAGGGTAGAATCGAGCCAAATAGTACTATCACCTGTATTGTGCTTAAAGCTATGGCTAACGACAAGCGTACATTATGCCCTTTGCCGCGATGAATTTCGAGAACCTCCATCTGACACGGCCAGAGAGGTGACATTAGCAGCAACAACAACATAATATGAATTCTTTTCAGGGGAAATAATGTAAATAATAGCCTCATCTCTTTAAAACGCTTAGTGGCCGCAGTAACCTAGAGGGCATGGTCAAGAACTTATTGCCAACGTGTAATTTATAGCCCTAGTGCCCCCTGAAGACCTACCGTATAGAGGGGCTGATGCTCGGTAAATTCGTCGTTGCTTAAAGTTCTCAGGTTGGTATAGAGAGGAATGATTGCTCAGGTATCGTTGTTGTCACTTGACCACGGTTCAAAATTACGAGGTCCGTTGCCAATAGCTCTTGTGTAGTTTTATAATGTAACATTGAAAAAAACTCACTCACTTCAAAACCCTTAATATGTATAATTTCACAACATTCCATTCATTCTTGCTTCACAAATCTTCCATGTTTTTTGTAAACATGTGAATGCTCGAAATATCTTCCGAATCTCGTATAGATTTAGGTTTCAAAAATTTTCCATATGTTTTGTATATATGTAGGTTTCAGAGTGGTTGTTGAGCATTGTGTCAAATCAATATGCCAGATTTCGAATTCGGCATGCAAAGATGAAATAGTCTTCGAAAGGAAAACATGTGTTTTTAATCCCTTAAGTGCCACCAGCGTATATATCCATCTTCTTAAATCGGTGCGTTATGTGCACCGGGCGTATATATCCGTTTTTCTGAAATAAGATTCTTTTCTTTGTGCTGCTATCGGTAAAACTATTCCGAAGGTTCTGGAATATAATAAAATGACCTTGACAGTGTTTGCGAAAGATTTACTTATTTCAGAGAAAATCTGTTTATTTCTGCTCCTCCCCCCCCAACATACCGCATACGAGCATCTATGGGAAAAACGGTGGTACTGTGGAGCAAATCACGTAACTTTTAATCAACAGTTAAAGGAATAATTGTAAAATACTATTCAATACACATTGCTAAGATATTTCTTTTTCGAACCATAAGGTTTCGAAACAAAGCATAGTCTCAGGAAGGAAACATATGGTATTAATATACACGCCCTAAGAAAAATAGTAAACGTGAATAAACTAGACTAGCTCATAACTAAAATTTGAATAAAATTCCTATCCTATCTTCCATACAGTAATTCTTTTCTTCCAGAAATATGAGTCAACAGCCTCTTCACATAAACAAAATGTCCCCGCACATCCAGAATCTTCACAAAAACACGACCTCCCCATAAAACTGGAGAAGCGTGGTTGATTCTATCGCTTGGGCTACTGCTGCTGCACTTTATCTTTTTCTATTAACGTTCCACAAGATGCAGACCAGACGCATATACATAGAGCAACAAGGAAAGAAAAAGAAGCAGAGAAAACACCGAATCTAATTTGCCGAACAGAGAAGGGGAAAGAATATCCCTCCCCCCGACCAAGAGAGAGAGAGAAGAGCCCCTATTATTAATCTTCATTAAAACCTATTTATGCTCCGTTTAAAAACACCTCGGAAGGCGAGTGGTGGTTCGTTTTTTTTTCCGGCTGGTCGCACGCAGATAGCAGAAGTGTTGAAGCGTCCGATAACGCCGACTGGGTTTTCTGGTTTTTAATTACACACCCACACAGTCCACTTGTTTTGCAGTGGAGGACGGTCCCTGTCAAAATGGGTAGATGACTAAAGAAAGGAAGTGAGAACAATAATCTCACTTTTTAAAATCTCCCCATCTCTTCCATGCAATGTAGTCATTCTCTTATTTTTTTAAAAAAAAGACTTCCTATTCTAACCAACACAAAGCAACCATAATCAGAGAATTGCACTTCAATACAGGTATGTATGATTAACTGATTACAGATACTCTTCACCAAAATGGGCTTGGTAATATTGGGAGTGCTTAAAACTCATATGCTAAAACAAATATAAGGGTTAATTTTATCTTCGCCTAAAAAGAGATGGACGTAAATAGGAACACGATGGTTTTTGTTCTAAAAATGTAAATTTCTTGAGGTTATAATAATAAGGTAATTCGGGGAAAAGACGCCAGTTTTTTAATAGTACCTTTATGCGTTCATAGATGGCAATTTCGAGTCGCTTGAGTGATGAGTCTGGTCCAGCATTAAGTGTGGCTTGTGAATTTATCTGAATTAATCGTCTTTAATCGCTCTTACAACCATAACACTGAAGAAATAAGGAAATAAGTGTGTGTGGCATCTGCCCCCTATACTTGGAGGAAGACGCCACATGGTTCAGAAATAAATGAAATGAACTTCAATTTTTTTTTTCCATTTTATGACATTGTATATTATCGTATAAAATATAGCTACAATTAGTAATTCTGCTGTTAGGATGGCACAGGGAATCTCCATAGGACGAGGATGTGCAGGGTGAAGTTGACTACTATTTCAGCCTGCAAACCGTTCTGCAGGAAAATTCGTTTCTAGCAAACTAATTATGAAATAATTTAATTATTTTTGTTTTACTATAGTTATTATTACTTCACATTTCATTTGGCAATGTTTGTCTTTTTTTATATATACATATAGATATTTTATTCACTGTGGTGTTGTTGCATCTTATTCTATGACTGGTGGCATCTTCCACATATATGTGAGGAAGATGTCACAATTAAAGGAATTTCTTTTTTTAACATTAAATTTCTTATTTATTTTCACACTAAGAAAAGTATACATAAACAATTAAATCATGAAAAATAAAGTGTATTTTTTTCATGGACTTGTTATTTTATTTTCAATGTACTAATCGAAAATTCCTTAAATATGGCATCTTCCCCAGATTTACCTTATGTATATTTTGTCAATCCCATTGGGTCTTTCAGAATTAGAAACACAACAAAAATACACATTACAGAAACAGACATTAATTACAAAAATAATAAAAAATTTTACACTTATAATGAAATAAGAAACCATAGCTGCACAGGAAATATAAACGTATTTTACCAGTGACGTGCCAAATCAGAAATCCCCAATCACTCACCTGAAAAAGATAAAATAAAATGATTAAGTGCTTGTTCAAAAACATCATTATGTAAATTAGAAGTAAAAAGTTATATTGATGATTTTACTGACACCTAAATCATTTTCATCACGACCATGAAACAATGTGTAAGATAGTGCGTTTACTTTTTTTTCAATTTAACATAAGGGACGTTTTAATACATGGGCCAGTTGGGTTCAGACCCAGAGCATTGTCTCGTTCTTGACAAGACCACAATTCCGATAATTTTAATCATCAAATTTTATTCCAGAACATATTCGTCGAAAAACTGGAAATTTAGAGAGAACTATATGTTATCTAGCAATAGTGACAAGACTGCGTTATTATGTCATGCTGCGTTATTATATCTTGTCTAGACCTAGGTCCAGGTGCCTAGCTACAGCAGAATCAGTCGTATCAATGATACGGGCCTCCAGGCTACAGGGGCCCCAACACGTGTAAGCAAAAAATCGTAAACTATTAAGAAGTCCAAAAGATCCCCCCTCCCCGAAGGAATCTTCGATACAAAGCCCACTCAGGACTAGCTACGCTAGTGCCTAGGTGTACCACCATACACGAACATTTGATCAAAATGTAGCAGTCGGTCGAGTCAGTTAGTACCTAGGTTCATGACAATGTGAGTCACACACTGTTTGCACCCTAGGTTCATGACAATGTGAGTCACACACTGTTTGCACAAGTATTTGACGACGTATGCAGGGGCGTCTTAAAGCATGGGCCAACTGGGCTCGGGTTCAGGGCCTCGGCCGCAATGGGAACTTTGGTTCCTTAAGATCATAATTCGAATAATTTCACAGGGCAAACGTTATTTTCAGTTGTATTCTCCAAAAAATTGGGAATTTCGGACGATATGTCAACTGGCTAAATGTGATGATCGTCGTCCACGTACAGGCCTAGGCCTACTCCATCAATACACCTTCAATCAAAAGGCGGCAGTCGGTGAAGCTGGTATGTACGGTTGTAAATCATGCCCATTTATTTGTTTCGTGTTATTGTTTGTACGAGTATTTGACAACGTATGCTAACTACTGTTAACTTCTGAGGGTCATAGGTAGGACATACATTTGTGTAAGAGCCTAGGGCCTACTTTTGAGTAGGGGCCCAGAGCCTCAAGAAGTCTTAAGACGTTCTTGGACGTATGTTATGTATATTGTCTACATAAAAGTATCACAGGTGGGGACTTTTGCAAAGGGACCCATGACCTCAACAAGCCTTAAGACATAACTGATTAATATCGATGCATTTTATTAAAATATACACGAATCATAAATATTTAGAGCACATTTAAAAAAACTTCTGGTCATTTCCTTTTCAACTAGATCCATAGAATTTTTTAACAATTGAAAAATTACATTAAAAGTGTTTCTGACATCGCAGCTTATTCCAAATTAATCTTACACAACATACAGAACAATGCATTTCTCTAGTGACTTAGAATATTCTAAGAAAACGACTTTATTAAGCCTACCAGTTGACAGAATTACAAAACTCCTCCATTCTATTAACATGCCAAGAATTCAAAAAGAAAAAAAAGGAGGTGGTATAGGAGTGCAAATGAAATAGAATGCATGACGGATGAAGGCTTCAAAGGAAAAATTATTCCATCGCAAACAACATTCGTCGTGGTCTCGAGTGGTATACAGGGCACGTATTCACGCTGGTAAGTTGTCCGCTCTTCTTATGAATACTAATGCTGGCCATGGCGGCATTTCTATGTCCCCTTCCTGAGAATAAATAAAAATCCATCCCCACTGACCAGAGGTCATTTTCGTATGTTCGTGTAATTCATTAACGCAGGGGGGCGGTTATGCCAAAAAATTCACTTGAATAACATAAATTATTAACGGTAGAAAAAAGTGCGTTTATGGTTTGCAAGAATTTTTATCAGCATCCCCTTCCCATCCATCATGGAACCATCTCCTTTGCATACCTCAGATTATATTGTTTCCTAACACAGCATGCGCGCCTACTTTTCTGTCACCCGCCCAACTCATTTCACGTAAAAAGGGGGGTGGTAGTGTTTTACAAGACGCATACTAATTGGAAAATGTCCGTTCATTAACTTTGAAAGGAACAGTTGAATTGATGAGTACGTTGAATTAGAAATCGTCAAATAATTCACAGTCATGGAAGAGATAATATGTGTTTGAAGCAAAGACATAAATAATAATAAACATTTGTTAAAGTAACTGGCTGTAACGTAGATAAGGCCAAGAGCGTTATTTAACCATACTTTAAAAAGACTACTTGATGATGTGTATTTCCTGTTTAGATGGGAATATGATCACTTTTGCGTCATGTCTGTTAAAAATAGTCATTGGATTAACGTGTGCTTCTTGTATTATCTGTTATGGCGGAAAATTCCAAGTTTCTTCTCCGTACTGTCGCCAATTGGCGAATGTGTTCAACAAGAAGGATGTAAATAGAATTGCAAATGATGTGAAACACATGCATGGGAAATATAGCACAAATGTTTTTTTCTTTTTCATCATTCTTTACACTCATTTTGTTTATTTATTTATTTTTTCAAATTAGGAAAAGAAATGCTTCATTTCCTCGGAGTCAATTCATTTTGTTTAATGAGTTCATTGCAATCAGAGAAAAAAGTTTTCTTTTTTTTTAAAATTTTATATGGAAAATAATTGAAAAATTGAACACCATTACAACATTTCCAATTACATACAGCTCAGAACAGAATATTTCATGCTTCAGAGTATCATCATTCTTATTTTCTTTTAGTCATTCAATGATTATCTTGCACGTCATTGGTAACGGAATCTGATTAATCTCGGGAAAAAAAAGAAGGAAAAAAATTGCAAAACCAAATTTTGAAGAAAATTAGGCCACATTTAAAATTACTTTAGAACAAAATTCTTAATTCTTTTTCCTTCGTATTTTTGATTTGGTATTCACGAAATTCTCGATGTTCAGATAATGCTTATATTATATATTATTATCCAAAACCGGGGCGAGAATTACTCGTATCTGACGGGTAAAATAAAGACAAAAGAAAGTTCATCTAAAACAATGTTTTTTAAACTAGGGATCGCAATACTGGGGTGGCCAAATTTTTAGGGTTTTTGATATATCTTTTTGCATAAAATAGCTTGTTGGCCATTAATAATAATAATAGTAAAAGCTGATTATATCTCAGAAGTGAGCTCGAAATGACTATACTTAATGAACAGATTATACAGGTAGGTCAAAATGATAACTGCGATTACAAACGGCTATAACTATGAAATGGAAAAGAATTTATCGATAAGACTTACACAGAATGCAGACGGAACTTTAAAATTTTGTATACATACGTCATAGATGTTCTATGTGACTTCCCTTGATCACACGGACAACATCTATGTGATACTCTATTTCACGGCATACATTCTGGAGCATTTGTGCAGTCACCGACGCAAGAGCATTACAAATGCGTATTTTTAGTTTAATTGCTTTGGGCATGGTCTTACACATAACTACACAAAAAAAATCGCACGGTGTCAAGTCCGGCGATTTTGGTGGCTAAGAACAAAAGACATCACCGGCATCTCCACTTCAACCAATCCAACGCTTTGGAAGATGTTGGTTTAAAAATGTGCGAACCTCCGTACCCCAGTGTGTGGGTGCTAAAATGAAATTCGTAAAATCAGTCTCACTGTGGCATTAACTCGTTCAGGACCATGATTACATATATGTGAGCACGCGTTTCTCCCTCCACGGCCTACGATATCATATATGTGATTGAGCTTTCCCTCCTCGCAGGCTTATGATCACATCGGTGTTTCACATCGGTCACATGGAATGTTTTTATATTAATTTTTACAAGCACACTAGATGGAGTTTAAAAACTTTTTTTTTCTCGAATAATGTTTCATAAAACTTTGAACTTCAATATGTGCTTTCGGCTACGTGTTTTTTTTAAATTAGATCCAAGATATTTATGAATATAAACAACTGCACATGTTTATTTTTCGAGGGAATCGGACGTTTAGAGGTTCTTGATCTATTTCTGTTTCTCTATGGATTTCTGTTTGAATAATTTGGTTCAGTTTTCTAATACTTTCTATATACGTATTTAAATGTATGGGATTTTTGTCAATTTTTTTGAAAGTATATGTAATTTTTTTTTATTCAAATGAAAACATTTTCCTTAAAATTCGGAATTGTTTTTTTTTTTAAATATAGAGAAAATTTTTGTACTTCATGTTCAAAAATTATCAATGATAGTAAATTATAAATTTTAGCGTATTTGATTGCATTTAAAATTTTATATGAATTTATAAAGGAAATTAGGCTTAGCAGAGAAATTCGACCGGTCCCGTGCGTTCGTATCCCCTGCGAACGTACGGGCCAGGACAAGCGCTTCTTTCTCCTTCCGCTGGTCCTGAAGGGGTTAACCATTAAGCATTTGATGTAACACTTCATTCACAGAAGAAAAAAGGACAGTACAATTTACGTTTATCTTTTCCGTGTGACCATGGGAAGTCCCATAGAACATCTATGACGTATGTATACAAAATTTTGAAGTTCCGTCTACATTCTGCGTAAATCTTATGGATAAATTCTTTTTCATTGATTAGTTATAGCCGTTTGTAATCGCTATATTCATTTTGACTTACCCTGTATAATATATATATTTATATATATTTTGTTCCTTCATTAAAATTTTCGTATCATATTCTAAGTAAAACTTATTAAGGATGTTTATTACAGCAAAACCACAATAACATATTACAAATAAAACACATATAGAAGAACCGATGCATGTGTTAATTTTGCACAGAGCTTGTGGGGTTACACAAAAATTTGAGTACAAAAATGGGGTTGCCACTCCGATAAATTTAAGAACCCTTATCTAAAGCACACGAAGTCATCCACCCCCACATCCGGATGTACTCTTAACCGCTAGAATTCAAAAACTGGATCCTTCCTTCCTTTCTCAGTAGCACGACATCCCAGCCGTGGCGCACACAAGGGGGTTCCTGGGGGTCTGGACCCCCCAAAGCCCTTGATTTTTTTCCGATTCATTATAATTCGAGGTATATAGTACGTAAAATTTAATTAAGTATTTTTTATTAATGATTAATTTTATTAATTAATGCCAATTATTTATTCAATTATTAGTTGTTTTTTTATTCAATAATTAGTTGTTTTTTACAGTGTTTTGTTCCCGAAAATCGACAAAACAAAAGGAGCATGATACAAGAATGGTGAACTTTCGACCCCGGACCCCCCACTCCCCTTGAAAAATTCCTGTGTGGGTTAATGCATCCCAGGGTGGGCTTTGGCCTTCTCAAGAAGCCTTTTCCAGGCCAGTCTTCTTCCTGCTAAGTGTCCTCCAATTCTTAGTTCTCAAAACAAGGAGATCTTTTTTCTAGGCCATCAATCCATCTAAGATTTGGCCTGCCCCTTCTTCGTGTGCCAGTTGGTTGAGCATTGAAGACTTGTACAGTGGTGCGTTCTTCATTCATTCTGACAATGTGGCTTACCCATTTAATGCGTTATACTTACATGAAGTTAACAATGTCAGATTCTTTATATGAATGATAAAACTCTAAATTTGATCTTCATCGCCATGTTCCATTCTCCCGAATTCCTCCAAAAATGAATCTTAAAATCTTTTTTTCGTAGATACTTATGTTCTCAACTGTCCGAGACATGGACCAAGTTTTACATGCATAAAAGTTAATAGTGATCTTTAAAGACTTTTATACAATAGAACCTTTGTTTTTCTTTTGATTAAATTTGATTTCATCGTATTCTATCAAGACATCTATTAGCTATAGTAATTCTCTTTTGGATTTCAGTAGTACAATCGTTTTTATTGTTAATTTCCGAATCTAAACAAGGGAAAAAAACTGTCAACAACTTCAAAACTGTACTCTTCAATTTTAAAATACAATAACTGGATCATTGGGGTAAATAATGAGTAAAAATGTTACAAGTATTCAAAATTAAAAATTTAAGTACAAACAATTAAGTAGTAAAGAAAGTTAGATAAGTTATACTCAACACATACGAACAATAGAGATAAAATCCTAAAAATCCTGAATCAGGATTTTCTGTTCCAATTTGGAAATATAAATGTAAACAACAATGGAATAAACTGCTCACTTCTAATTACCACACGACAAAAAATATCTTTTTTTTAAAAAACGTGTATGAGAATTGTTTTTTAAACTAAAAACTATTCCACAAATTTCAAAATAATTTAAATTTTACATCGCAGCTCCAATTCTTATTTAAACGTTCTGTAACTATTGGATTTTTATTTTATAATCAAACGATTTTTTTTTTATTTAACGGAAGATCAACAGGATTTTACTGCGCTATCCTCTTTTCTAGCGATCGTAAAATTCGAAATGAAGGGGCGGAAGAAAGCCTACGCACTCTTCGAATGGCTCATCCGCCCCGTCCAAACGATTTTCTAGATAAGAGCAAAATCGTTCGGCAGACGAAAAGATCTGAAATCTTCGTCGGACGACACCCAGAGGGGGCGCCCACTCACCCCAGACGGGAGGCCTCGTCCGAACGGATCGTAAAAACCAACTTCGAAACGCCAGAAAAATCGTCTGCATTTTTAAAAATATTTTTTTAGAACCTCCGAAGGCTCAGTGGGCAGATCGAATGATCCAAACTCGGTGAAGCGTGTCCTTTTCATTTTCGGGGGGAGGAGACCACATGGATCAAAACCGGTCCTTTACATTCCTTCGCATATTTCAGTTTCAGACGATATCGGCCTCTTTCTTCAGTCGATAGAAGGAAGGAGTGAGGAATCGGAATGCGTTTGGATCAAGAGAGCCCTCATGGTTATGGAGAGGGGGTGGCTGAACTTCGAACTCGTTTGCTTTTTTATTCTAGTTATCTCACCTTCGGAAGAGAAAAGTGGCATGTTCTTTTTTAAGTGGTGAAGTTGAGAAGTTTTCGTAGGAAGAGTAGGCAGTTGACAGTACTTTAGTTGTTTTTTTTTCTACGAGGAAGCAGTTAGAGATGTCTAATAAATATCTGTGAAAAGTCTTTGAAATCTTGTACTGATTCTTTATTGATGCCGGTGCGCTTTTGTAAAAGCATTCAACCAAACATTTCAACATAGGAATTGGGGGAGGGGAAGGAGGTATAATAACTAACTAATAATACTTTACTCAGAGGCACAACAGCCCATGAGGGCCAAGGCTTATTGTGCCTATTTTAATTTTACGTGACCTTAAGCACTGCGGTGCACGAGCAGATGTTTCGGTCAGGTGTTCAGTTCCCAAGCCAGCTTGGTTCTCATTTATCGACCCAATGAAGGGATGAAAGGCTGAATCAATCTTACCCAGCCTGGGATTGAACCCCGGACCTGTGGCGTGGAAGCGCGATATACTACCACTCATCCACTGGTTCTTAATAACTAACAATAACAATGATAAAAAACCACTTTATTTTTGTTGATCAGGATGGTGTCGCATCTCGCAAGTTTTGAAATGTTATATCTAATCTATTTACATGGCCAAGTAACGAGAGAGAAGCTGATAACAAGAACTCATAGCTCAACCTCCCAATTAACATATATCAAATGAAGTAATTCGAGATTCCGTCAAATATTTAACTATGAGAGAGAGAGAGAGAGAAGAATTCTATAACTTTATGGCAAGACTTCGTTATGCTACAGAATCTGCAACATAACCAAACGTAAATAAAAAATAGTACTTTATCCCCTTTTAATCCTCATGGTGGTATAAGAAGGTTTAGTTTATTTGCACCTACGATCAAAAAGGGTCCCTGGTAACAAATTTATAATTAAAAGCAAGGAAATGGGAGAAGAATATTTAAGTCGGTAAAACACTTTAAATAAACTGAGATTTTTGTTATGTTTTTTAGACATTTTTAAAGTTAAAAAGAGGGGGTCGGCTTATATACGGTTCAGCTAATCTTGGAAAAACCGTAGTTAAGGAAAAACATTTTTTTTTAAATACAAACACACACATATAACTTTTTCTGATAGCCATGCACAAGCGGTTTTAATCTTTTAACTATATGGATACTTCCAATGAAAGTTTTATTCTAAAAGAAAGAAAAAAAAGAGCCACACACACCCTTTAAAATCAGTGTGTCTGTGTGGATCTAAGTTTTTAAAAACTTCGTAAAATTCATATTTACTCAATGGGTTGTCTAAATGTATCCGATCATGCTGAAGCATAGGTCAATAACAACGTGCAGAATACAAATTTTCAATCTTAGAAACAAACAAACAAAAATGCGCAGAAGGTTTGACTTACAGTGACAGTGTACAACAAGGGTGTCAAACTCAAAGGCTGACTTGAGTCAAACAAACAAGGCTTAACTTCAGGTGGGCCGCAAAAAAATCAAAATTCATAGAAACATAAGTTTATTTTGAATAATAAATAGAAATAAAAGAACAAAAAAAGTTAAATGTTTACGTCCTGACACTTGACATCTCTTCTCTGTTACTATCTTTCCTATTTCGGAAGAAATTCTGATATTTTATAATATATTATTGTGTGCCAATATACTGGCCGGGCCGCAGAAATGTTAGTCATGGGCCGAGAGTTTGATACCCTTGGTATACAAGATAACAAAGGAACGAAAAGAATGCGCTACCAAAAATAAAATTACTGTCGTTTGCGCCTGGCGTTTTACTTTACGGCAATTTTATTGGAAAATATTCCATCAAATAGCAACATGTTTAAAAATTGCATTGCATTGGGTTTTTTATCAATTTGCCTTCCAATTTTGGGTAAATTTTTGAAGAGAAAAAAAAACACTTTCGGTATATGTAAGAAAATATGAAGTATTTAATTATCTGGTTCGTTTCCAGCCGACGTAATCCATCACAAGGCCGTTGCACTATCAACCAGGCTACAGTGGCCTTTAAATAAAGAAAAACATTTTTATTAAGCAGGATTTATACATAATTCAAAAGAAAATGTTCCTTAACAGATCGTTTGAATGATCTGAAACTTGGCAGGGACATGCCGGGTTAATTCAAACCCATCACAACTATTCCCCTCCTTTTTTAAGGCTTCCAAACTTTCCAAAGGAAATCGAAAGTCGACAGGTGACGCACCTGAGGGATTTCAAAGATGGGAAATGCAGGTGATCCATAGGGAACGCGACAGTTCCCATCTGTTGGTGAGCAGTCCAGGTGCCCTGAAGGTTGCTCTCTGACCTTGCGCTTATTGAAGGGGTCGCCCGAGGTCAGACGAATAATCGGTTTCGTCCTCGTTAGGAAAACACTTCAAAGGAGTGCCTTACCTGCCGTACTCGATTATTTTCGTTTTGCGAGTTGAGCATTGAAAAATATTTCTTTTTGAGTCTTAAAATTCTTAAGGCTAACAAAGCGAAAAGTTTTTAACTGCTTAAAAACTTCTCATTTCTTTAGATTTTTTTTTTTTTTTTTTTTTTTTTTTTGTGGTTTTTAGATTTATTTAGTACATTGAGAAAAAAAAACCAAAATTAAGAAGAGAAAATAAATTATTATTACTAAAATGGGAAAAAATTCACGAAAAATTGCATAAATGGGACCTGTTCCGTACAAATATCGAAAAAAAAAAAACACATTTCGAGTAAAGTTACGACATCTTATGTAAAATTATGGCATCTGCTTTTTTACTAAAACACTCGTAGTTTTTGTTCTAGCGAATAGAAAATAATAAACTTGGTATTTTTATAAAGCTAAAAAGATGGCGCATAAAATAAAAATCATAAAAAAATTTGTCAATTTTTTTAAAAAATCACGATTTTAGTGTAGTCGGATACCTTAATGCTATTTAAAGCACTATTGTTGAAGCATATGTTACTTCATCGAGATTAACCCTGCCTTTTGGAAACTTGTCATTAAAAAAAATTCTTTACATCCCTAACACCTCAATAACACTACAGTACATACTATTTACTTATAACTTATAATGCGACTTACTTATAATACGAAATAAGAATATATCATCTATTTTTTCTTAATTAACAAAATTAGAAATGCTTAACCCCAATTTTTTTTATATGTATAATGCTTGCATCTTTACATTTACTTTTTCCTTGCAAACAACTTGATTCTTTTTCTCTGCTTTGTAATACATTAAAAACGCAATAAGCTATTTTTCTGATCAAAGAAATTATAAAATGAATTTAAACTTTTTCTTTTCTTTTAATTGTAGTTTCCCTTTCGAGCAACAATTAAAACGAGTGAGTGGGTGTTTATTAAAATCGCGCTATTAAGCAACCCGAGAGCTATTGGCAACGTACCTCGTCATTTTGAACCATGGTTAAATAACAAGGACGACATCCGAGATGGCACTTCCCTCTCGAAAGTACCATACCACACCATGGGAGGGCTTTGAATCAAGACAGATTTAACGTGCATCAGCCCCTCTGCACGCCTGGTCTTCTGCGGCATTGAGGCTCGAACTCATGATACATCGACCACGGGATACAAGAATGGTGGACTTTCGACCCTCAATCCCCCTCCCCCCTGAAAAATTCCTGTATGTGCCACTGCTCCTTACATTCCCCACTCACCCACCCCTCTTTCGGAAAAGGTCTTTGTAATTAACGTATCTCAACAGATTAATTGAAATTAAATTGAAAATTATTTTGGCTTTAGCATAACAAATTGTCAATTTTTTAAAAAAAATAAGTTTTCTCGAATGTCATTAATTTTGTTAATAAAATATTATTAAGGTCTCTTAACCCCTTAAGTGCGTATATATCCGTCTCGTACAATTGGTGTGTGCCCATGACGTATATATCCGTCCTTCCAAAATACGATTCTATCTTTTGCGCGGCTACCAGTAAAACTTTTCCGAAGGCTTTGGAATGTAATAAAATGACCTAGAGTTTGTTTGCAAAGAATTTACTTACCTCAGAGAAAAATTTGCTCATTTGTGCTCTTTCTCCCCCCTCCCCCAATACATCACATACGCGCGTTATTGGAAAAACAGTGGCCCTGGGGAGCGAATCGCGTAACTTTTACTCCGCATTTAAAGGGTTAATAGTATTTTTTTTTTTTTTTTTTTTTTGGATATACATTCAGAATTTCTTTTCGAATTTTCAAAGATCACTAGTGCAATATTTGAATCATAAAAAAGAGCCAAAAGCCAGTGGTTCATATACACAATTCCATAAATAGCTTACTCTAAGGCGCATAACTGTGAAGTCACCGCATATATATAATGCCCAATCTTATTCTGATACACACATTTTCAATTCTCTTCAAACCTGAACCACTTGATAATTCAATTCCAAAGAGAACTGCTTACACAAAAGGTCTCGATTTCAGTCGAAACAAAACCGACCACACGACACAAACCGCGCCGCGCTGATGAAATAAAGATGAAAGCACAACATCGAACTTAAAAAGATCTAATAAGATAAATGCATGAGACATAAAATGGAGCGCAAAAGAAGTTGAGAAAAACCGGGGCGCTCGGTCAGCGATTTTTCTTTCTTTTTCTCCCCCTCTTTAAGGGGCGCAAGCTGAAACACAATCCTGTAAGTTCGGTTGGTGGGGGCTTTTCTCTCTTTTGACTTCGCTCTGATTTCCGAAGTCAGCTCCGGTCTCAAAAAGAGCCTTTCTTTGAATCAGTACAAACGATCCAGCGCCCTCTGGTGGATAGAAATAATCCTACTTTTTATATGTATTGGGTTTTATCCATTACCATTTTAGCAAGAGACATAAATTTAATAGTTACAGAATCACAGACCAGCGTAATCGAGAATAAAAAAGCCTTAAAAATATTAAATAAATTCATACTAACTTCAAATAAAGACTCGAAATACAAACTACAGACTCATTCATACCAAAGTAGTATAAATTATATTGATAATTATAATAACAGTAACGATGATCAGAAGTCTGAGCTAGGTTCAATAAGAGCCCTTTCAAATCATCAACCTCCATCAACTCAAAACAAATGGGTAGAGTAGTGTAGATGGTTCCCAACTCACGGGCCGTGGACCAGTACCGGTCCGTAGATCAAACGTTACCTAGCCGCAAAGGGGGGGCATTAAATTATTTCCATTTTATTTACTATTGTGTATTTCACTCGGGTTTTTTCGACTTTCCACGGAAATCGCTTTATGTTCCACGTTATATCACTTTATATCATGGGCGTAACTACCGCCGTATCAATAATACGCCCCTCCCCCTCCAAGTAACAGAGGTACCAACATGTGTAAGCAAAAAAATCGTAAAATATTAAAGAGCTCCCAAAAATTTGAGATACAGGGTCCATTTAGAATTAGCTATACCTGTGTTTTATATTCATTTTTTTTGGTGCAATTGTCTTTTATTCTGAAATATTTAAATAAAATTCAATTAAAAAAACTATTAAGTCAAAACAATCTAAAATATAAATCAACATCCCCTTCGTGCAGTGGCGTAACGTACACCCCTGCAGCCCCCATCGAGGGGGCTCAAAGCCTAATTGATGCCAAGTAAAGAATGGTTTTACAATCCTTTGTAAGATCCGGCTTAGGGCCCCAAACCTGACTTTGCAAGGGGCCCTAATGTTCTCCGTTACGCCACTGCGTCCGCGGTAAAATTATCAAACGTTGACCGGGTAGCGGTGATTGAATGTTTGGGTAGCACTGGTGTCGAGCAGCGATCGCGAAACTTTTTGACCTCACGGACCAGTAAATTCATAATTTAAGTCCCGCGGACCACTAATAGAATTTTTTAAGAGTTAAATATAGGTATTTATAAAAAAAAATGTGATCTAAGAAAGCACATAAAATGTACCTAGTTAATAATTGATTGATTGATTGAATATTAACGTCGCACTGTTCAGCTACACGAGGACTTTTGGCGACGGACCACGTAATTTTGAACCATGGTCAAGTGACGTGGACGACACCTGAGCTGGCACCTCCCTCTCCTAACTACCACACCACACCAACGCGGGAGGACGTTTCAGCTACCTAGTTAATAAAGTGAAATTGATGAAATAATTGTGACCAAATTACCAAACCTTTATTAATAAACCGTAATAAAATAAACAAAACAATTAAAAAATGGTTTAAGTATATCAAACTTTTAACATTATACATTCCCAGTATGATGGATGTCCCTGCTTACTTGAAATAAGATTATGGATACTTGGATCCAATGTTGCTACTACATTTATATTTCAAGCTCAGATCGATACCGTGTTTTGAAGACTGTGACAGATGAAAAGGGCTTTTTCACATAAATAAGTTGTGGAAAACTGAATCTGAATTTACATCGCCTGTTCACTAAGAAAAGGGCATTCACTTTTTATGGAAAGCCAAAACTGAGATCTTTATAAGGATAAATGAAATTTAAATTTGAGAATTTCGTCGGACGATAGGTTGATGAGGCTTTCTTTTAGAGATGAATGCTTAAATTATTATCCTGAATTTTCACTGCAAACGGATATATTATCCACATATTACCATGTCAGTACGACTTATTTACTGTGGCGTTATTCTATGAAGTAGCATTTTTACAACTTTTCACGCATTATTATGAATTTAATTATGTTTTAATGCATCTTAAAACATAACTTAACGTGATGAGAGTAAGTATATTCCACGCATTTTTCTGGGGACCACCACTCTGGCGACCTCTGGTGAAGAGTGCCACTGAGAATTGTACAGTGTACTATAGATTGCTGAGAAGGTTGTGTGCTAAAGTGACTCAACAACCTATTGTAGACAGTGGCGCACACAAATGGGGGGGGGTCCTGGGGTCCGGACCCCCCAAAGCCCTTGATTTTTTTCCCGATTGATTATAATTCTAAGTATATAGTACGTAAAATTAATTACTTGCTATTAATGATTAATTTTATTATGCTAATTATTTATTCAAAAATAGTTTTTTACTGTGTTTTGTTCCCGAAAATCGACAAAATCAAACGGAGCATGATACAAGAACGGTGAACTTTCGACCCCTGACCCCCCCTTGAAAAGTTCCTGTGTGCGCCACTGTGTAGTTATGGTATTTTTGAAACATTTCAATATTTTAAGAATACAGTATAATCAACCCGTACACGTGTTATAACGTCACAAATTTACTTGAGTACTATAGAACTTGTTCCTATATGAAAACGTGTCCCTAGAGTCTGCGAGGCACTAAGGCTCTTTAAAATTAACCCAAAATCGCATTAAATTAATTAATTAAAATATTATTATCCCAAATTAAAACAAAACTTCAGGTGCCCATTTTTTTAGAATGCAAAATTTAACAAATAAATTAACAAATGCTAGAATACGAATTAATACGAAGTCGGATTACAGAACCCAAAAAATGACAGAGAAACACAATGCCGGAACAAAATCTTATTGAAAATAATTATTCATATGGCACAACGACTGAGCTCACACTGGGAATGAATGTGCAGAGTAGGTCTTTTGGGGACATACGTTAATTAGGAAGAGCCTTACAAGAAGCTAATAAGAGTCCCTCCCCCCTCCCTCAAACTCACAATTAGCTTCTTCCCTAACCTAATCCTATTTCGTACTAATCTCCACAACCGGCTTCTTTTCATTTCCTTCTTATTTTCCATTTTTTCCCGGGAAAAAGAGACCCTGGTTTTAATTATTTCCCGTTACGGACGTTATTAATGTTTTTTCCCCTTCTTTTTTCCCTCCTTCTTTTCCATGTCGTATGTTTTCTTTTTTTAAGCCCCATTCATTATTATAATTTTTTTTAAAAAAAAAGTTAGGTTCCCTGACAACGTTTACTTCTCTGGAGGAAAATATTTTAATTACAGGGCCCGGGTCTAAATCCTCTTAGAATGAGAGCCGGGCCCTTTTGTTTTATGGAAGCGGCAGAGGATTACACGAATATATAAATTTTTTTTAATGCTCTTTATCAGTCGGTAGTAAAGTGGCAGGGCATGGAATATTGGTTTATGTCTTGAGGTTTATGAATATCCAGTTTAAGCTGTCTTCTCTTATGATAACATAGAAAAAAGAGAAGTATAATGCCATCCACTCAGTTATAACTTACAAGAAAGGATAAACATCGCAAACAATTTAATTTTTATTACCGCTGTTACTCACAATTAAAAAAATTTTATAAGCAGGATTTTTTTCTAAAGTGTGTGTTCTTCTTTAAACATCATAAAACAATACTTTAATTGTAGATGAAGCAACCGTATTTTAAATTCATACAACACTTACGTTTAAAAAGGGTTTCGTGTACCAAATATATATTTTCGGGACATCTTGTAAGAAATATTGAATCCTTTTACATAAACGTCTCCAAAAAATTTAAGATTGTACATTATTTTGGATCGCCGTTATACGGAGGGGAAAAAAATTATTATCGATTGGAATCAATTCTATGCGGTAAAGATGTTTTATGGTGTAGAGATTACAGAGAAAAATAATTTAAAAAATAATTTCAAAATTTAATACTGGGTTGCATTTTCGAAAAAAAGAAAATGGACACTTAATTTAAGTTAGACTCAAAATAAAATTATTTTATTGTGAGTAAAACAAATAAAATTATAATTTCCAAACAGCCAAGAGCGATGATACTTTATAAATGAGCAGTGTAATCGTTCATTGGGTCATTGCTGGGATAAAACTAAAAGTAATGAGCAAAAAAATCACGGGGTAAAATAATACATTTAATAACACAAAAATATCCCAGTTACAAAACAAGTAAAGGTAAACAATTTGTGGAACAAATTAAAGCCAAATTAGCTTAAATATAATCCAGAATTGGACAGAGAGATGGGAGAATTTTTTAAAATTTATTTTTCTCTTCATCTTCGCATAAGTCGATTAAGAAATTCGGGGAAAAAAAATTCGATCCCTTCTTTTGTACATATCAATAAAGTCTGATAGCTTTACACATAATAAATATATCAGATTTTTAAACTAATATATCAGATGGATAAAAAAAAAGTGTCTGGCATGAAATGTAATTTGATAACTTCTCCTTTCCAGTTAATGAAATTTCATACTAAATACGTATTCTTCATTTAATACATTAATTATGATGATCAATTGGCTAAATAAAGTTCAAGAGAATGAAAAAAAACTTATTGCCTAAAGCCCCATGATAAAAAGGAACAAAAAAAAAATGATTAATATAATTACAAACTATTTCTAAGAAAACGGCGACAGTTGTATTCATCACACAAACTCGAGAAACACCTTCAATTACCAGCAATACGTTTTTCCGTTTTGCAAGTCGCCAATCATCACTGCATTTATCACTGTCAAATACAGTTGGCAGAACATATAACACTCATTGATATTATCAGTTATAGCCAAGTTGGAAAATTGCATACATTTTCCTCTTGCTGGCAAAAATTCAAAAAACCAACTCCAGATGGAACAACGGGAAAAACAAAAGAGAAAGAAAATGAATGAAAGTGACGCTATAAAAGAAAATAAAAATATGACTAAATATCTCAATATATCAAAAATGAAGGGGTAAAAGCCACGAACGACAGTAACAATGGGCTTTTCTTCAGCCAAAATCGTGACTTTCGAGTACATATTTGCATTGCCTTTTTGTTTTAAAATTGAAAAATGTACTCATTCACTCACTGTTGGGTAAATGCGTGCTATTGTTTTTGCGATAAAAATAAGGAATAGAATATGCAAGTATCTAAAAGTATTAATATGCATAACCCTTTCACTTAGTTGTGTGAATAACAAAAACACACACATTAGGAACTTACCCAAAATTTTTATAGAGAGAGGTCAAGAGTTTTACGCATTGAATCGTAAGTGAAAAAAAAAATAATTATGTTTAATATGTTTGGATCTCATTAATTCCTCTTGCACATGATATGACGATATAATTGTGTCTTTTTTAGTGATTTTTCTCAATTCTCTTAAACTGATAAAAATTCCCAAAATTTTATTTTAAAAATTTTGCAGTTAAACTTTTATTTTTTAAATAAAATACTCATCTAATTAACTACGTACGACAAAAACTTCGATGTTTTTTTTTAGTACGGAATTGACGACTAAAATCATACCTCTAATATATCAAAACTACTTATTGTATTTACTTGAATATAAGCCACATCTTTTTTTATTCGATGATAACCTTACCGAAAATCGGGTGCGCCTTAGAATCGAAAGGGGAAAAAATATTCGTTTGAAAGGGGCAATTAGAGCACAGTTACAGGTTCACGCACGTATTTAAAAATTTATAATACTGGTAAAGTAAATAATTATTCACTTCGTATTAGCTCCTATTTTAAATTTATTTTAATTTCGTAAAATTGGATATCGATAAACCACTTTACACTATCTTTCATTTTTTTCACAAAAACTTGCTGAGAATTAGGGGTGCGGCTTAGATTCGAATAAATACGGTGCCTTTGTTTAAAATATTCAAGTTTAAGGCTGGAGAACAAATGATACTTTAAACTTGCTTCAGCCTTCACGTGTAGACTTCAATTGATGAACACAATTAAAAACTAAGCTCAGTAGCGCAACAGCTTATGGCGGGCCAAGACCTACTACGCCGATCTCAGTTTTCGTGACCTTGGGTGACGTACATAAATAGCCAGAATAAACACTGACATTCAAATTTTTATCCTTCCACTCTACAAAATATTATTTTTCTCAAATGAATCTTTCCTCTGATATACATTATCGTCAACAAGCAGTGGCGCACACAAGGGTAGTGTCCTAGGGGTCCGAACCCCCCCCCAAACCCTTGATTTTCCCCCCGATTGATTATAATTTAAGTATATAACGTAAAATTTAATTAAATATTTGTTTTTAATGATTAATTTTATTAATTAATACTAATTAATTATTCAATAATTAGTTTTTTACTGTTTTTTGTCCGCCAAAATCAAAAGGAGCATGATACAAGAATGGTGGACTTTCGACCCTGGATCCCCCCTGGAAAACTTCTGTGTGTGCTACTGTCAGCAAGTATTATGCGGTTCCCGCATTAGTGTGAACTAAACACCTAGTAGCTTGGCGGGAATATTTTTTCAATTTTTCCCTTATTATTTTAAGTACGAGGGATCAACCCCATCTCTCCCCCAAAGACCAACAAAATTTTAATTCTTACTTATACGTGGAAAGTTTACAGAGTACCTGTTTCCCCGCAGGGAAACTTCACCTCCTATCATTGAGAACTTAGGGTGAGCTTTGTTTCGGCTTTACCTTAGCCCAGAACTGCATTAAAGTGTGAATGATTTTTTTTTCTTGGGGAAGTGAAAAAACACTTGTAAAGGAGAATTACATGGGGGGGGGGGAAGAAAAATGGTGGATGGAAAAATTTAGTAGTTTGAAATTAAAAGGAACGAGTTTGTTCCATTAATGGAACAATTCTGTGCCGGACACAGGCGATGCGGCAAGCCGTATCGCTTGTGAGGGGCTTCTCTAATTCTTACTTATGCAATTCTATCTTGGTGCATCGTTTAATATGTACTCCGCTTCCAATAAGAGCAGTCTGCAGTACGCCATAGCATTTATTGCATTCTCTATTGAAATCGCCCAAGAAGGCACAAAAAATAATTAAAAAAAGAAATCTTCATACATACTCAATCACGACAGAAAAAAGCATATTGTTATATATATATATATATATATATATAATCCTTTCAAAATATTCATCACCACTATTATTTAAGTTCTAATACAAAGAAGCTATATTTTTTCGTGTTTTCACTTAACGATTAGCATAAATACATGCGTTTACAAAATTGTAGAAATTTCCACATAAAGATGACATTTGCATGTGCAGCATAAAGATGACGTTTATACCAAAATTATATGCCGATTTTATGATTAATCACTCAAAATCTTTAAATGATTAAATTATCTCACGTATCTTGTACTTAAGTTAAGCTTGAATTAAAATGACTGTGATAACTCTAATAATGATTCTACATAACTGATACAGCTTCAAACCTACTAAAGTACAGTAATTAATAACACACAAGCATTAAATTCAGAACCGACTTCGTTAGGAATACATTACGCAACAACTACAACATGCATAATGAATTCACAACCAGAATTATGATACCCAAGATGGACCAGTATCATACACCAAACGATTCCATGTACAGATCTATGATTACTCAGCGTGGAACTCATGGACTAACAGTTTATCCCGATTGGTTAATGAGGATCACATAGTATACAAGCCTCGCACGCAACTGTCAATCAGTTGCACTGATTGGCTGAGAATCACCACGCGCGTGAATACAAATCGAAATGTAGTTCGGGGCACAAGTGGGGTTGTTCTACTTAACAAGGGTCCAAACGAGGGTGGTAACAATAAAAAGTAACAATCCGTGATTGTGTCGGCCTGTCCATCAATGCCCCACAGAGGGGAGCCAGAAAGTGAACGTGCCGTCACTCAAACCGCTCTTAAAGCTTGTTTTTATTCTTACCGTTCGAATATTTTTTGTTTTGTTCTTCCTCCAGTCGAATGCCGTTAGTGGAATAATCGTTATATAGATTGGGAACACCGATAGAGAGGAGGGGGTAAAAGTGTGAGAGAAAGTCTTGCAGAAAACGAGGGAAATTTTTTCCTTTTCTCCCTACCCCCTTTTTTTCTCTTTACTAACTTGTTTATTCTTTTCTCTTCTTTATTTTTAAGTTTATCGTTTGAATTTTATCCACTCGAAACCGTTCGCTTTGTTTGGATATATCTTCCTTTTATTTTCTTCCAACGAGAAATATATATTTTTATTTCGTTCTTCTTTCTTCAGGGGGTAGGGGGTAAAAGTGTGCTCTTACAGATAAAGCTCGAATGCTCCGAGTCAGGAAAAATGTCGAACGAACGAACGAAAGGGGAGGGGGGATTCGATTTCTGCTCCTCCCCCGCTTCGAACATTCGAAATAATACGTTTCCCGTTTTTTTCCCAAGGTTGTGTGTGTGACTGTGCGTCCGAAATTTCGGTCTTTCCTACTACAAATAATGAAGTTATGGATTTTGAGTTTGTTACTCCAGCTAACGACAGAATCGAGGGCGAGGGAGAAAAAATATTCTTTTTTGGGGTCTCTCCAGAGATAGTTACCATCGTTGTCTCGTGAAATAAGAAAGAGGGGAGGTTTTTAAATGCACGCACGCAAACAAATGTTTTTGTCGTTCGTTTAAGATTTCACAATTGCTTCAGTTGCAACAGCTGGATACTGGCTGTTGCTATTCCTTTTTCGAAAGGGGGGGGAAGAGAAAAATCTCGGAGGTTTTGTTTTCGATGGCATCGTTCTTGCTAGCATGCCCACTTCACTTTATTTTTTCGTCACACGCTAAGAAAATAAAAGAAACATAAATGTCGTTTTTATGGTTTAAAAAATATCACGTTGGTAGTTGGGTAAGTAAATAAGACACAAATGCTCTGAAAGCACATAAAGAGCACCTAAATTGCAACAAAGTTATTTAGAGAGATAATTTAAGACTTTTTCTGTCTCTCTTTAACTATCAGTTAAACCTCAAAATAGAATAAAAAAAGTAAAGAGGGAGCGTTGAAAATAGAATGAAAAAGCAGAAGAGATGCTACATTATGATAACACACAGGTTGCGTAATAGGCAGGCTAGTTTTAAAGTGTTTCTTTTACATAAGCAAGGCCTTTAACCTTTTTTAGATGCTTTTGCATATTTTTGTGTAACTAGACCCATGTGAGTACGATTTTACTCCAATAATCCGGCTAACACGTTTCAATGGCATTTTTAAACAATATACACATACTAAAGTATAACTACGAATTTTTAAAATTGTGTTTATAAAAAGAAATAGATGCAAGAAACACAATAAGTAGTTTTATTTTTATATTCACAGTTTAACCTTTCGAGTCTCAAGCATTAGTTACAATTAATAAGATAGAAGAGGAAAATACATTTGGTCACTTTGTGCACTACAGCAATGCCGGTTTAAACTCATTTCGGGCCCTGGGCGTAGAAGATCTACGCCCCCCAGCACTGAAACCAGAAAACCTGGTTAAGTCCAACTTATCCGGGCCCTTTAAGTCCCTTCTGCACCCGTGGGCGGCACTGAAACCAGAAAACCTGGTTAAGACCAACTTATCCGGGCCCCTTAAGTCCCTTCTGGACCCCTGGGCGCCCGCCCCGAGTGCCCAGTGGATAAACCGGCACTGTGCTACAGAGCAGGTGTCGAGACACTTAATAGTGGTCAAAATATCGATCAATATATACTTTTAAAATTTTTTTTTAAGTTTTAAGAATAAAAAAAACCGTGGGATGGGTGTTTAACCGAGAGAAAGGGGTGGATGATTTCAACGGACAAACGTTATTTCTTGCCAAAAATGGATTGTGTTATGCAACAAATTCAAAAATGTTTCCATTCCGATAATATAGACAACTAATGCAATGAATTTTGGCATCAAACATTTTAAGGCATTTAAAATAATGCATTTAAACATTAGTAAATTGTCCAATTGAAACAAATTATTTGAGGATAGTACTTTAATTCTGACGAATGAGTAAGAATATTTTTATTTTTTCAGAAAAGTTTTGCTTGCGCTTTTTTACCTTTATTTTGTCTTTCTGCTTTAAAACTGTATTGAAAATACTATACTTCATCCCATGTAACTATCGTTTGAAACATTTTCATAGACTAAAATGTTTCTGCAATATGCCCTTCTCATCGATTTTCTATTTTCTGATTAAGAGGACTTGGTACCCTAAAAATCACAAACCTATCGTTTTTTTTATTTTCATTTAATCTTATTCTTTGCATTATTATCTTTCGATTGATGTATCACTTGTGCATGTCGGAAAGTTAGAAGTTGACTAAAACTTCATTTGAAAACGAATTAGGCAATTCAGCCACACACCCTTTTTAGAAAAAAAAGCTAAAAAATGCTTTATGATAATAAAAAAAAAAATCTATTTTAGAAATAGAAATAATAACTATAAAAAAGAATGTGTAGTATTAAAAGCAGAATATTTCCGAGGCAATAATGTACTTTTTCTTCCTTGTGAAATGTGTGCATGTAAAATTTTTAAATTAAGGCATTTTATATTAATAATTTTATAATTTCAGTTCTTCTTCCTGATATATTTTTCATACAAATGTAATACTTTATTATTATAAGAAGAAAAACGGCTAAAATTTCTGTCGTGACAGAAAAAAAAAATTTTTTTAACATTTTTCTTGAATTTTCATGGGCAATTAGTACTCTCTAAAAGTTGATCATTTATAAAAATGTGTAAGTTGAAAAGATATGAAAATGCAATTATTTTAAAGAAAAACGTATAACTAATATCTTAAAGTGGTATTTTAAGTTTAATTAAGCTTATAATAATTATTTTTTCAGAATTATAAACTTTAAACCTGTTTTTCTCAGTTTGTGTTTTTCGAAACCTTAGTGCATTCAAAATGCTACTCCTTCGACAATTATTTACCAATCCCTTCCATTTTTTTCTTGCGTGTTGAAAATAAAGCATGTAATAAAATTAGGGATCCGTTTTTCTATAAACTGAATACTTTTTTTTAAAAAAAATAAAATGTAAGACATGTTGGCTTTTTCGTTGATTTTTAGCCTGTATATCAACATTTTTTTTTTTTTTCTCAAAAACGAATGAAGTTATTCTAAAATTGATCCCTAAAGTTGTTTAGATCATCCATAAGAGTATTATAAAAAATTTCAGGTCAAAAAATTAATTTTTACAAAAGGAGTAGGATTTTAAAATTTTCCCAATTTTCTTCAAAAAATTTAAATTTTTAAAATTGTGTGAATAATATATGAAAATCTTTATCTGGTAACATTTTCTTGAATAGAAACATTGTATAAAATGCTAAAATATAATTTTTAAATACGTAAATAAAGAAGTTTGCTCAAAGGGTGCCAAGTCCCCTTAAAGCAGTAGCGCACACAGGAATTTTTCAAGGGAGGGGGGTCCGGGGTCGAAAGTTCACCATTCTTGTATCATGCTCCTTTTGAATTTGTCAATTTTCGGGAACAAAACACAGTAAAAAACTAATTATTAAATAAATAATTAGCATTAATTAATAAAATTAATAATTAATAACAAATATTTAATTAAATTTTTCGCACTATATACTTAAAATTATAAACAATCGGAAAAAAAATCGAGGGCATTGGGGGGTCCGGACCACTGGATTAAAGTATGCGCAAACGCATTTAGAATATACTTTTATTCTGCCCAAGTGTTCATGCAAGACAGTTCGAATTGTTTCTTTGTTGATCTTCAAAGACTCTTCCATCATTCTCAGTGACAGCGATTGTTTTTCACGAAATCACGCACTTTTTCAATCTCAAGTGCCCTAGATGAACTTACGTCTTCGGTACGCAGACAATATTCTAACTTTTCTTTCATACAATACACGTTTGCGCTAAAAAGGAAAACCCTTGATCTACTTAAACGCAAATCACTGTTTTTCATCAATTGGTATGTCTCTGAAGGACTTTCGCCAAGTTTTGGATTAGATTTAATTACAGCTAACTGTTCATCTTAAAAATTTAACATAAAAAGAAACTTTAACGACTCAAATAAACGGGGTTGTATTACACTCATGTCCATAAACTAAGGATAATTCAGAATCACACAGAAATTGAACTCTAAAATAAAAAATTCACCTGTAGAATTATCACACACATCTTGAAGAATATGCAAATTACAGGAAACCACCAGATGGCGCGGATAGTACGTCACAATGACGAGAGTGCAAGAGAGAGGTATATAAGGAATGGTGGCAAAGAAGTAAAATTGTTCACAAGCGCTTTAAAAGCTTTTCAGTGCAATAACCGCATAGTTGTGGCACAAAGGAAGCATTTGGATGATTTTTTACGTGGTAGAATTATTGGACGACTGGAATGTGGACGTACCCAGCTGGAAGTATCCGAGGAACTTGGAATCACCCAGAGTGTCATCTCCAGGCTTTGGCAACGATTCCAAGATGATGGTAATGTGAGTAGATGTTACAGCACAGATCGCCCCCGAGTTACAACGCCGAATAAGGACCGGTATATATTTGGCAGTTACTGCCAAAAGAAACAGACGGAGCACAGCATCTGATCTGTCTCGTCAGCTCTCTTCAGCTACCGGTACGACAGTTTCAAGGTAGACCGTGTACAGACGCTTAGGGCACATTGGTCTATATGCTCGTAGGCCTGTCGGATGTGTTCCAAAAATTATTAAAAAAATTCGCAGAAGTAATAGTTTTAAGGTAAATTGTAGCGTGTAGTGAAAGTCAGGGGCGTCTTAAAACTCTTTGAGACCCTGGGCCCATATGCAAAAGTAGGCCCTATCTGAGATCTTTAAAAGTAGAAAGAATATAGCATTCATTGTCAAATACTCGTTCAAACGGTAATCTGAAACAAATAAATGTGCACGACTCACAATTTCAAAGACTTAGACACAAACCGGCTCGAAAGATGGCCACGTTTAGACTAAATGAGTTGAACGATTGTTTATGTGTGTGGTATCAGGCCTAGGCCTAGACATGGGAAACGATCATCACATAGTTTTATTTTACAAATGTCACACACTACAACAGCACATATGCCATTAGTGCAGGGCCCACGACCAAACGTTCAGTGGTCATAGCCTGACCAGAGTCACACAGAGTACAGTCCGGTGAGTCAGCGATACCAATTCTGCAGAGATGAGATCTAAGACAGTCACGCTCTGACAAAGGTCAAAAATGAGCTGTTGACTAAAATAAGTACACAGACTGAATTTCCACAATTTTTATGAAGCAAAACGGATCCCAACCATATGAGATCGCTACACTTTTCGAACTGACTACAAAAAGGTTAAAACAGTTGGCTCGGAGGAATCTATACAAAGAATTCTCGCCAAATAGCACCAACATGAGCTACAGCAGCTGTTCTAGGAGCCCCAGGAACCCAGGATGGGTTCTCGTTCAAGATTTCCCAGTTCTTGGTGGTACTTCGACATCTCCACAACTTCCACTTTAAAACTAAACTTAAAGGCAACATTAGAAAAAAAGAGGTTCATAGAGGTTGAAATCCTCATGGGTCTTTAGACCACAGGGGCTCCATTCTTAGCAAGTAAGTCAGCATGCTCCTTCCCAGCAATGTCACAATGAGCCGGTATCCACTGAAAAGAAATGTTATGGGGAAAATCTTTTAAGAACGATCTGCATTTTAAAATTCTTTGTCAATTGTAGAAGTAATTTTTAGATAACGCTTGTGTAATGTCGATTTAGAGTCGGAAAAGATTACTGCCCTGTTAAAGCAAATTTCTGCTGCAGCTTTGCCACTTTCCAGTGTTTTTAGAGTCATCACATAATAATACAGTCTTACCACTTTTGCAGTGTTGTTGTTTCCAATTCCCTTGGAGCAGGAAAGCCTACACCAAGTCCATTTGACCTTTCCGCGTAATAGTCTCACACATAAGGTCTTGCTCTTCATAGAACTATCGCAGGGAAATGCCCCAGCAGTCCAGAAGATGAGCAGGAGAAGCAAGGAGAGAGCAGGGACAGGTACAGAAAGACTTTACCCCCTGCACAAAAGTCATACTACGCAGGTGACCGCTTCTAAGGCGCTTTTGCAGTTGGCATGCAGTTTGAAATTCCCTGTTTATCGGAGAGTATGAAAGAAAATTATTTTGACCATTAAAATTATCCGAATCATGATCTTATTAAGATAAAGTCGAGAACGAAACGAAGTCCTGGGCCGAAGCCGAGCTACAATTTAAGTTCCAATTAAAGCCTCAAAAGAAGCAGATAAATGTACAACAAAAAATAGCACAAATTTCTTGTCAGATGATTATCTTACCCTTATCTCACACAAAGGCTTAATTATCATGTCAGGGGATCGACATATGAAATCTCAGTCGCATGGACTCGAACCCTTAATACTTTTTTAGAAACGGGGTCGACACCCCTCGTGAATCATCCCCTAACTTACATTAGGCAAGGGCGGAGGGCTAAGAGCCCCTTTCGGTTGCACTCTAGCGCAGGATTGAAGCAGACGATTATTAAAAGCGAGTTGTGCAAAAAGAGGGAAATGCTTCTCCTCTATCCCCTACATTTGTTGAGTCACGTGTATAATTACTGCATAAGCTGGAAAAAAGTGAAGAAGTGTAATTGGACCATCTGTTGCAGAAGAATGACGGGACTGCAAGTTTGAAGTGTCAATTCCCCCCTTTCTCCAAGCGGGATGGAATAACAGAATGAAGAGTCAAGGTCGTGTGGAGTTGAGTGTTCAAAAAGTTTTCGTTTACCAGTGTTGAAAACTTAGTTTTATTTAGTTGTCCGCTTTGAATTCAAGAACTTGAATAATAAAAAATACGCGTGCTCACATTTAAAAAAACGACATTAAAACGAAAATCATCTAAACAAACTTTAATTAGACAGTCATAAAAATTTCAAAAGCAAGATGCATATGTTTAGTTTGAGTAAAAAAAAAGTTAATGTATGCACACTCCTAGAAAGATATGAAAAAGAGATTATTCAGAGTGAAAAAAGAGTATTTTTTTTTTACAATTATCTGTGATGATATAACGACCCAAAAATATTTACGTAAGAGATTTGCAAAATAGAGTTTTGCTGGTTGTAAAGATAAGTTCATATTTTTTTTTTTAAAAAAAAGCATGCATTACTAATTTATATAAATAACAGGATACACTTTCATGAAGAAAAAAATCTTAATTTTTCTAACTAAATGTTCTTTGAGTAGCCAGTAACAATGGTGTACACATATTACTTAAATTGGGATAGAGGGTTATACAGAGTGAACCACAAAGTCTTGATCTGATTATAAATATTTATTGTTCTCAAACTATGGTAATTAGACATATGTTTTATTTGATTTATTGTAAATCTTCTTATGTTTTTTTATAAGACCACTTACCTCACTAAATTTCAACGTATACGCCCCTTAAGTAGTTCGAAGAACGTCTAAGTAGTATTCTAGTTCTAGCCAAGCGTTAAGTTCAACAATTGCTTCACTAACACTCGGTCTGCCACTTCCAGAAACATCTTTAATGTTGCCTACTTCATAAAACATTTCATACTATCAATACACGGATTTTGAACCAAGGGGTTTCCTCAATGGCGTAACTAGTCCTGATGGGGCCCGGTATCAAAGTTCCTTGGAGGCCTTTTTTTTGGTGGGATCTCAATATTTTACGATCTTTTCTTATACATTTTAGGGGCCCCGTATCATTGTACGGCTGATACGGTGGTAGCTACGCCCCTGGGTTTGCTAATAACATTGAAATTTAAACTGAACATTAATGGACGATTTTGTGTTTTCAAATCAAAGCACAAAGAGGCTTTCTCTTGAATCGTCTTGAATATCTTTCTAACAAATGTTTCCCTGAGCTACTCTAGAAGGAGCATTCACGTCATATATTCCACAATAAAACTATTAAAACTGACCTATCCAATGATACAAAAGCCAAATTGTTATATTAAATGGTTGTTTTTTTTTTGTGGCACAACAGCCCATGATGGCCAAGGCCTACTGTACCCATCTCAGTATACGTGACCATTGGGCGCTGAGGTGCATGAGCAGATGCCCCGATAAGGTGGTCAGTCTGAAGCGAAACCCCAGTGTTTGGTCCCCAAGCAAGCTTGGTACTCATTTATCGGACCACTGAAGGGATGAAAGACTGAGTCGACCTTGCCCAGCCCGAGGATAGAATCCCAGACCTGTGGTGTAGAAGCACGATACTCTACCACTCGACCTCAATTTTTCTGTAATGAATATTTATTCTCAGGGCTAGACTTTTGGTTCATCCCATATTTAAAAAACACGCAGACCAAAGCAAATCCAAAATCTTTTCTTTTATGGAAAGGTTTTTGCCCTCCCCCCTGTGGTTAGTAAGCCAAACAGCTGCATTTATCATACAATCAATCGATAAATAAAAAATAAAAACATCCTTCAAAAACAATTTTTTTTTTAAATTTAAAAATAGATTTACTATACACTTCCGAGAAGTTTATTATTCTCTACGCCCAAGAATTAAGATGACTTCGACATACCCCAATAAACTAAAAATCCCTAAATATTTTAAATGACACAAGAGCCAAGTAGCACTTACACTAAGTTAGATCGTTACTCAACCGATACAACGTCCATTTATCAAAGGTGCACACATTATAGCTTAACTCCGATGATATCCCTATACAAACTTCGAGGTTTCCACAAGCACTCATCACTATGAACAGTCCACCGACTCTGTCCATTGGATCGTATTATTCCAATCCCCTCTTGGCTCCGTGTGGGAAGCGGAAGAAACTGACAAGCCCCCTCTTCTCCGTTCTATATTCCCCTCTTGAAACAAAGCGACGGAGGAGGGGGTTGTGACACCCCCTCACCTGCAAGCCGTGTCACGCTCTTTTAGCACTCACCGCGCCGAAAAATAAAAGAAAAAGGAAAACAATGAGTGTCACATTCAACGTCTGCAGGAGACAGGAAGGTTGGTTGGGGAGCGAAGAGGAGCAGGAGCGGCTCCAGGAGGATGCCTGGCTGGCTGACTTTACAATAGTGGGCTTATGATGCTTTGGGGAAGATTCCTTTATGCCACTGAATCGATTCACTGTCGGTGGCACTGTCAACGACAATTTGAAGGTAAAGAGCTTGCCATCGTCAAATCCTCAAATTAATTTATTTAAATTAATCTTTTGATTGAAATCTTCGACGCCAACTCATCTACATGCAGATTAAGATAAGATAGAGTTGGTTTTCTTTATCATGGAAATATGCAGCAAGAGTGAAACAAATTTTTACCTCTGTATTTTAGTTCGTTTCCAGGTCTTAACAAGGAAGTGCAGCACTTGCTGGCACACATATAAATCAGATTCCTCATGAAATATAATATAAGGCTTTCATGGTTTTATCAAGACTTCCTTATTTGGGGGAAATAACTGATCCAATATCATCTCATCAAACAGTTTGAATGTAATTTAGTTTTTGACAGAATCTAAAATTACCAAGCGTTTCAAATAAATTAATTTCTTGACTACATTGGCGTATACATAAATGGGATTGGTGGTACAATATCTCCCATACACCAAAAATTTTTACCATAAAAAATATGCCGCAGCCAGTGGCCCACACAAGGGAGGGTTCCGAGTCCAGCCCCTACATTGCCATTTGATTTTTTTTTCCAGATTGATTATAATCCCATGTATTTAGTACGTAAAATTTAATTACGTATTTGTTATTAACAATTAATTTTATTAATCAACGCTCTAATTATTTATTCAATAATTAATTTAGTACTGGTTTTTTGTTCCCGAAATCCCCAAAATTGCAAGAATATGTTGGGCGGCGTATTGGAGCATAATACGAGAATGGTGGACTTTCGACCTGAACCATCTTTGAAAAATTCCTGTGTGCGTCACTGGCCTCAGCGCTTTTTTCATTTACATCAGCGGTTCTTAAAACTTTCGATTGCCGCGGCCCCTCTTTATGTATCAACCTCACGTAACAGACCCCCAAGAACTAGATATTTGAACACCTCTCCCTGACTCCCAACACATGGCTGGGTGATTTAAATGCAAAGTTTACAGTATGATTGTGCTATGAATTCAGTTCTTAATTGTTGCACAATTTTTTTGAAAATATTACGCTGATGGCTATGAAGTTAAAAAGAATTAAAAGAATTCTTGATTTAATATTCTTGATCGAAATGCATGTTCTAGTGGAGTTTTTTCCCAAGGGGCAATTTATTGATCTAGTTTAGGATGGACTTTTTTCAATTTTTCTATGAGGCCGTTCAGAGTCTGTACAAGAGGAAAATCTTAACACTAAATGAGATTGTCGCGGACACCCAGAGGTCCATGAACCGCAGTTTAAGAGCCACTGATCTACGAGTTTTTAAAATGTCCCATCTCCCCCCCAGTGCAGGTCACCCAGGGGCTCAGAAGGGTCCAAATAAGCTGGACCTAACCATATCCAAGAGCCCTTCCTCGGATCGGCCAGTGCCAAGGCGCCCGTAAACCTTCAACGCCCAGGGCTCGAAATGAGCTTAAACCGGCACTGCCCCCCCATAAAAGTAGTCTGTGTATGTGCCACTGATTGCATAAACCCTTGATTAAACCTAACTCATTTAAAAAAAATTATGAATTACAAGGAAGCAAACTTAATCTTCTGCTCATATTGAAAATAAACTAGAACATAAATGGATTATTTCAAATTAACAAATGTCAAATAAAAATAATCCGTGTAACAGATTTATTCCCTATTTACTTGATGGTTCATTAAAAAAATCCAATAAATGTTAATCAAAAGAAATATATTTGTTTAGGATGCAATGGTGTACGTAAAATATCGGAAAATAACAATGAATTTCATTGTGTATAAAATATATTTTTAATTAATCTAAATGTGTAATGTGATATTGTAGCTCCTTTATCGATAATTATCAACACGTAACAGAGTCGAAATACTTCTGTCTAATTATAATGATATTTTCACACAAACATACTCCAAAATCACTGTGCAGATAGATCAGTGTCGATTTAAGCTCATTTCAGGCCCTGGACGCAGAATATCAACAGGCCCCTTTGACACTGAAGGATCGAAATTTATAACCAGAAAATCTGGTTAAACCCAGATTATCCGGCCTTTCAGGAACCCTCCAGGCCCCTGGACGCCCGCCCCCAACGTCTAATGCATAAACCGGCACTGGTACAGATAAAAGTCCAGGTAAAATGAACAATTCAAGCTTAAAACTGAAAAGACTTTTTAATCTTCTACCTCGTGACCACAGATAATTTTCAATATAAAAAAAAGAAATGTTCGATGGATATAGGCCTTAATGAAAAAAAGTTTCAATGGATTAGTAATAATAATAAAGAATAGAGAACGCGATTGTTCGATTAAAATAACGCAATAACCATGATCTTTTATAGGATTCTGATCAATACAATTGATCATTAGGAACATTCTCACAAGGATTACATACATACATTCGCATTTCAAAAATTGAATAGCTACACAGGTCGAAAGTTCTTCAAATTCATCCATCTTTGTTTTCAGCAACAGCATTTAATTCAAATTGTTTCTGGACCACTTACTATATGCACAAGTATTGAAATGAGATTACACGCTACGAAACAGCTTATTCCAACAAGGCCTTAAAAAACCTTACGCAAGACTCAATCGAAACATGAAAAGCAAATAGAAGGCAACGGAGGACAGAACCATTTGAATGGCGAACACGTATCAACAGGCGGCAAACCTGGGCGATGTTCTGATCGCAAAAACCAGTGGCTGAAGATCGCAATCGTGGGAAAAGTGGATTTCTTTTTGTGCCTCAGATATGACGGACAATGGATGGAGGCTTCGCGTGCATCGGAACAGAACGTGCTCTGATTGGTGGATCATGCGGAAGAAACATTGGTCACTTTTTCTTTCACATATAATGAATGACTCATGTACGAGTTTGCCAAACAAAGCTCGTCACCCCCAGCCCCCCGTTCATCAAGTAGCTTCACATTTGAATGGGTGATCTGAAAATCAATGGATAACTCTCAGAAAAGGATACAGAAAAATATTGGTGGAACATTCTGCATAATATCAAATATGTATTAGGTGTGCCGTATTCTTATTCTCAGCCACAAATATTATTTTATCCACAGCCTTTAATTTGTACTCTTCTACACAATCTTTTTATAATGCAGAGATCAAATAGCACTTATAGACCTGATTGCCTTTTCATAGGAATTAAAAACCAAAAAGTGTTTTCAGATATTAGATAAGATGTGATTTATTTATACAGTTATCGAAAGTATTTCTTCGCAGAAAGGGCTACAATTCATGTGACGTCATGGTCATATGATAAATCCAAACATGTGTTTCCATCCAATCAGCTTCGCTGTTGCAACTTTTGCTTTTTATACGGAAATATTATTTTGTACGTAATTGTCAACAATATGGTGCATATAGCTAAACAAAATGCACTTGATTCAAAGGTAGATGGGTAATCTAAGTGGGTTTTTTTTATTATTATTATTTGGAGAAACATTTTTGAAGAATTTTAATACTTAAACATCTTGAATTCGGAATATATTATCAAACTTGAAATTGTATCTAAATTTAGCAAGTAGTTTAACTTACTTTATTTACTTACACTTTTTTTTTTAAAAAAACTGTATACATGTTAATTTTTTGTTAAACAGATAAATAGAAATAATTAAATATCACGTGATGTTTTGCAGAATTTAGGACCATAATTAATCAAAGAAAATTATTTTCAAGAATACTGAAATAGATTATCATTACATAATATCAGTGGCGCATACAAGGGGGAGGGTCCTTCCCCCAAAGCCCTTGATCTTTTTTCGATTGATTATAATCCTATGTATATAATACGTAAAACTTAATTAAACTTTATTAATTATTTATTCAATACTTAATTTTTAACTATTTTTTTTCCGAAAATCGACAAAATCAAAAGAATATAGTGAGTGGTGCATTGGAGCATGATACGAGAATGGTGGATTTCCAACCATCCTTGAAAAATTCATGTGTGCACCACTGCATAATATTATACCCTTAATTCTAAATATTATTATGGTTTAAATCTGCGATTTCTGATAAGAAATATAAATAAATCTTTAAAAATATTACCGAAGTTATTTCTAAAAACATTCTCACGATAAAAAAAATGCTATTAGAAATGACAAAGTTTATGCATTAATTAATATTTCATATATTTATTTTATATATGGTGAAAAATAGAATTTATAAATATATTTCACACGCTATTAGACATAATCTCTCTAGAAAGGGCATCACTTTAATAACATATTTGATAAAAAAGATTTCGTTTAAAAAATAAATTAAAGCAAAAGTTAAAAAAATGATAACAGATTCATAAATAACAAATAAATACAAGCAGCTAACAACTTCTGTCGTAAATAAATGATAATAATGAATTTGCAACGTAGCTTAATACCGGTACCGCAAAAAATTATAAATTTTAATAAAACTCGACTATTTATACTTACAACACACACATATACTTATTTTTCTTAACAAATTTAGAATTTGAAGAGAAAAATCAAAAGATATTTACAAAGATTTAATAATATCGATTTTCGAAAAGATTTTGATTAAAAATTTACTAATGGACTTTCCACAACTCTTTGATTTATCAAAACAACTAATTACAATTTCCGCTCCCTCCCCACTAGTAATGAAAGAGAAAAACTTATTTCTGGAGTAAATGCAATAGAATAGTTAAGCACTAAAAATAGATGGCGCTCCTGTATTTACTTTACGAGAGGAAAATATTGAATTTCGATCTTTTATAGCTTTGTACACCTGATTTATAAAATGAAACGCCAGCTGTTGATGCACAAAACAGAAAGTAAATTGAGATGAAGAGATAAAATATATATAGTGTAGTGGAAATCTATTTACCAGAAAACATTTTTTTTTCATTCTTTATTAGAAAAGTTAATGGAAAGCAATCGATTACATGATTTTATTTGGATATATATATAAGTGAACTTATCTCAGCTGTTTAATTCGCGTACACAACTGTCGTTATAAAAAATTTTGAGATAAAAAATAATATGTCTGTTTTGGTTACATTATTCAACTTATACAGAACAAAACCTTTAAAGGCATATTATCAAATAATATTTTTAATGATGTTCCAAATTAAAGAGCTGTTCCAACTGAATCTACATATTGTGTTCTCATTCTAGTTTGAAAATTCTTATTCTATTTTCTTTGTTTTTAACTCATTTCCCATGAGTTACCTTAGTCTCACTGTGAAATTTAAAAAACGTTTTACTGAAAAAAATGCAGTTAAAATTTTAATTCGAAGTTATATGATATTTGAAATACAAGAATAATTAGTCTGTAATTGCATATACAATTCTTGATTCTTTTCCTGTTACATAAGTACCGTATATTCCGGAGTATTTCGCACAACTATACTTTCAAACCATTTTTATATTTTTTAAGTACTTTTGCCACATAACGCACACCACTTTTTTAAAAAAGAAACCTGAAATGTGTACATGTGCAATCAGGAGAGATTTAAGCTCATTTCGGGTCCTGGGTGCAGAAAATCTACAGGTCTCCTAGGCACTGGATGATCGAAATTTATAACCATATATTCTAGTTAAGTCCAGCTTATTCGGGTCGTACCGGGCCCCAGGGCGCCGCCCCAAGCGCCCAATGGATAAACCGACACTGTTTGCAATTCTCTTATCTTTTGAAATTATTTATTCAGAGTATTACACCGGGCTTTTGAACAACGGTATACTTCTAGAACTAATACCCCCAAAGAGCAAGAAAATTTTTGGAAAGAGTATAAGAATATTATAAGGTGAAAAAACTATAACAAAAGGAGGCTGAATTCGTCATGTCGGTCTACAAATAGTGTGAGTGGATAGTAACGTCATGGAACTAGAAATCAAAACTGTCATTAAAAGTCATTTAAAAAATATAGTACATACAACAATCTAGATGGAACAGAAGATGATTATTTGTTTATAGATCAGAATAACAGCGATAGTAATGAAGAAACAGAATTCGATGATGTGCCTGATGACATAATAGAAGACGAGCTTTTTCATTTAATCCAATAGTGAAAGTTTATAAGGTATGTCAGTAGCGCACACAGGAATTTTTCAAGTGGGGAGGTCCGGGGTCAAAAGTTCACCATTCTTGTATCATGCTCCTTTTGATTTTGTCGATTTTTGGGAATAGAACACAGTAAAAACTAATTATTCAATAAATAATTAGCATTAATTAATAAAATTAATCATTAATAACAAATACTTAATTAAATTTTGCGCATTATATACTTAGAATTATAATCAATCGGAAAAAAAATCAAGGGCTTTGGGGGTGGTCCGGACCCCCTCCTTGTGTGCGCCACTGAGGTATGTCATTTCCTTTAAATAAACAGTATTTACAAATATGTTGAAATATATTTTAAAAAGCTCTCTCTCATCTTCCCTTTATTTTTAAAGCTATCATTTTTATATTCGTCGTTTTACCGCACCTATAAATTTCGATCTTATTTCTTATGTTAAAAGAGCGGCACACGCAGGAATATACGGACTACTTTTTCTTTTAACTTTATAACTAAAATTTTCAAGACATTTCTTCAGAAAAATGATTAGTTCAATCAAATATGTCACCTCTTTCTCGCTACGGAAGTATGAAGGCGAAATATTGAATAGTTTTTCGACCACAAAAATGGATCAAGTTTTTCAAGTCCTATATTTATTAACAATAGAATTCAAGCACTCGACAAATGTAATTCTTCTACAGATTTTGTATGTATCTGATCGATCAATTGCGATCACAAAAAGTCTGAAAAAGAAAAAAGCGCAAAAGATGTTTCAAGATTACTATCACATACACAGAATAGACTAAATCCGTCTTTTTTTGAAGAACAACGTTTTTATATCTGACATGTAGACAAGCGTGGGCCGAATTCTTCTCCATAAGACGCCTTCCGACATATTTCTTCAGTGAATTTTCAACTGTTTTCCTTGAGGATTGAGAAATCCCCACTGTTTCAACCCACCTTAATTTTGATATATTTTTTTCTCAACATCACATACTTTGACCTTGATGATTTTCGTTATTACTGTGACATCAGACATTCTTAAGATATACTTGCAATCTATCTGAGATGATTTATTTTTATCAACAGAGTCGCAAGATCATCGAAAGCATTTAAATGAAAAAAAACACGTAATGAAGGTTTCAAGCTGTTAAGCAATAATCGTCTGCTTACATATTTGTTTTCAAAATATATCTCAGAGAGGATTACTTACAAAGGTAAAAAAAATTTTGTTACTGTCGATTCATTTAAGTTTACATAAAACAATTATGAAGTTTGTGGCTTCATTTACTTCTGTATTAAATAAATGTACATCGTAAGTTTACTTATAGCAGTAAAAAAAAAAACTAACTTCAAAAAAAAATTTTTTTTTGAGGATTTTTTAAAAATTTACTTTGTGTACTTTGTATGTGTTTGGTACATATCATGTACACAGGTTAAATTTCCTTCCAAAAATTTTAAACAAGAATGAGAAATAAAATATGCCACTTCAAAAGCAACGAGAAGGAAACACTAAATGTACACCATTTAAATACGACGATGGAGTGCACAAATAATTAGCATTTCAGCGCCAGAAGAGCACTACGGGCCTATAGCGTCACCAAACTACGTTATACAAAGGAAGAACCGTTGCCAATGCCGTTTTGAAATAATGGAAATGCTTTAGCATGCTTGCAAGAAGAATACGAGAGTCATTCCAGCATATTTCTGAGTTCGATCGGGGAAGAATTGTTATCTATTGAGAATACAGATTATCCTTCTGAAAAATCGGTCATCCTACCGGATGTCATCAAACAACAGTGATACAGAATTGTAATGCATGAATGCAGGAGGGAACGACTGATTGACTGCACCAGTCTTCTTGCACCACTACACGAGATGAAAGGTATATTGTGCGTATAGCAATGATGGATCACTCTGCCACATCAGAACCGTATTACAACAAATAGTGTATATTGCATAGCAATTGGTAACCCAACGTAGCGTTGGAAGTCGTTTACAGCATAACTAAATGTCTGAAAGGAATCCACAGCATTGATTACTCAAAATCACAGGCATTCGGATTTGAAACGGTGTATTAAACGGTGGTCATGGACAAAAGAACGGCAAGACATTGTCTTACAGATGAATTACACTTATGCCTGAAACACAACAATGGCCAGATTTAAATCTGGAGACACATGAATTTGCTTTATTGTTGCCTTATGCATTAAAATGGTGTGTGTGTGTGGTCCTGCACCTAGTATTATGGCTATGGATATATCGGAATATATTTCTGAACCTCCAATACACATTGTTAGTATGAAGACCAAACAACGCAATACGTCCAGGGATTTCGAGCCTATTATCCTCAATCATCTTCAGAACTTACTGCTGACACATTCCAACAAACATAATGTACAACCACACGTGGTACACACTGTTCCAATACTTCTTCAGCCATAAGATTCCCCTAATCTCTTGGTCTGCCTTTTCTACACATCTATCGCTTAACAAATGCATTGATGATTGAAGAACAAATGGCCTGCAATACACCAGATCCACTTTGGAAATGTGAGGAGAAAATATGAGTTTCTATAACCAAAAAGACATTCAAAGCATTTTTAATTCCAAGTGGAAGCGTGTAGCAGATACGGGCACAATACCGATTTTGTCGTCTCTTTCAAATCGTTTAAAGCTGTACTTCCAATTGTTTTACCCTTACAATGTGTGTTATCTCTAATCAATCAGACTTGGGCATTCCTTGTTCTTTTTGTAAAGTAATGTAATAAAACGTTGTCTCGTCCCATCCCAAGGAAATTATTTATATTAATCATTTGTACATTTAAATGCGTAACAAAAAAGGCAAATCAAAATATTAACTTTTTAACTGTCATGGTCGAGATGATCTCGGGCAAGGCAATACAGCTCCAAAATGTCACGCGAGTTTTATGCGGGGTAAGTTTTTTTAGTGCATCTTATTGTTCTACACCTGAATACATATCGGGGAAGGTTTATTTCGGCTTTATTTCTTAGTCTTTTGCATAATGGCGACAATTTTTGTATCCAAATCATCAAAACAACTTGACAGTTAAAGGGTTAATAATATTATTTTGAAATTTGCCATACAAATTCCTTTGTACCGAACAAGTAAATGATTTAATTTTCAAGGCTAATGAATGTTAACTTCGTTTATAGCACTAATTTCTACTGAGTAACTTATGCATAAAACAAGTAATAATTACGAATGATTGATATTTTCTCATTGTCGGCTTATTAATTTCGTTCCAACGATGTCGAATGCCGTATAGATAGTCGGACACCTTTGAAGGTTGTTTCAGTGACGGGGTGTTTAGGATTTTACAAGAAATATATATAAAAAAAAATTTTAAGTCAATTCCTACTTCGTTAGCAAAACTTACTGGCGCCATCTGTTGCAGATAAATCTAACTTCGTTAGAAATAACGCAGAATAAATTATAACTTTAAAAATAAAATTTAATTAATGAATTAATATTTGAAAAAACTGTATTAACATCAAGCGTCATCTACTCCAAGTTTAAAAAATGTATTTGAACTTCAGTGGATGAATAAAAAGCATTTTACTAACGATTGAAAATTTGAACAAGATATGCATTAAATATATATGTATATAGAGGGAGAAAGTGAACTACAATAATAGCAGGAATTGAACAAGTATAGTTTAGGAAATAAAAATGCATATAGTGGTTACCTCTTATAATTTTAGAGCTCTGGATCTCCAATAATCCTTCTTTGAAATCCAAAAGTTCTTGAATGTGAAAATCTGCAAAGGAAAAATACTTTTTAAAAACAAATGTATTAATTTGGAAAATGAACATAAACAGTTTTAAAAACGATAAAAAAATACAATATAGATTGTTTCAAAACCATACTGCTAGTATAGATAAATTTTTAAAATGATTTTATAAATTAAATTCTAGCTATTGTATCATCATATTGTAAGCCAATAAATCCATCACCACTTCGTCTTGGTCAATGAAACTTTTTTTTTTTTACTAATACGATACCAGCTCCTTCCAACACAAATTTATTAAACACGTTCTTTTAAGTGTTCCACACATGTTGTAGTGATAACATTGCAAAAAACGTAAAAACAACCCCCCGAAAAAAAACTCTAAAACTTGAGTACCACTCATGCCATGTTAACCAATAGGAGTTTAGATTAAACACGTTAAGTTACGCATATCTAAATTTTTCAGCGCTTGATATCCATATTTGATCATTGAAATTAGTTATTAATTTCTTTTTGTGAAAAACATAAAATGCGTCAGTCTTGAGTAAAATCTGACTTTTTGTTTGAAAAAGATACAGATTTTGACATTTTCATATTCTTGTCATTTTACTATCAACTTAATAGAGTCATGGCGAGGAAATCCAGTTTTTACAAAAGGACATCAATCAATAAATAAAAAAACAGTTTTTATATTTAAAAAAAATTTTATTTTTCACCGTCCGTTTCAACACTTTTCCATATCAGCAGCTCAACTAATTAATCCGGGAAAGGTGGAAAGGGGGTTCCATGGCATTGCTAATACCCAGAGGGTGTAAACATAGTCGTTTTTCTAATTAAGTTCGGCAAAAAAAAAAAAATAATAATATTTGCATCATAATGAGACTTTGGGAGATAATTATTATCTGTAAAAAAACTAAAATAGTTAATAATTTCTTTATTTTTTAAAGTGCTTTAATATTTAATGAACAATGACTTTACCTACCATTCAGTCTTTTCAGAATTTGACAAAGATACAGTAAAGCTGCATTCACACCAAGGCTGTCAGCGTCGAGCCTTGAGCGTCTAGCCAATCAGAGACTTTGTCTCGCACGAGGTGAAGTTTCTAATTGGCTAGATGCTCAACGCTTGACGCTGAATGCCTTGGTGTGAATGCGGCTTAACGTGTTATTTTAGGCGAAATATATCAATGAAGTTAACATACAGGTGATTTTAATGTGGGATATAACATTTGAACTAGACTTCATTTGGAGAGATTTAGGACCGTGGTAGCCTAGTGGTTATGGTCACGAACTCATGGCCAGCGAGTCACGGATTTGGCCCCTTCGGCCACGGAGGACCCGCCGTGTAGACGGGCTGATGCACGTTAAATCTGCAACGCTCAAAAGATCACGGACGCGTGGTTGATGGTTGTGAGTTCGAACCATACCACTGAAGATCCGCCGTGTTGAGTAGGCCGATGCACGTTAAATCTGTCAAGTCTCAAATATCGTCCCATGGGTGTGATGTGGAAGTTTGGAGAGGAGTGTTCCAGCTCAGGTGTCGTCCTCGTCACTTGACCAAGGTTTGGAATAACGAGGTCGGTCGCCAGTAGCCCTCATGTAGTTTAAGAGTGCGACGCAAATATAACTCACAAGAACTATCTGTTGAGCTCAAAGTCATCCCGTTGGTGTGGTCTGGTAGTTTGAAGAAGTGGTGCTAGCTAAAGTGATGTCCTCGTCACTTGAGTGAGGTTCAAAGCTACGAGGTCCTTCGCGAATAGCCCTCGTATTGCTTTATAATGCGACGTTAATATAGCTCTCACTCACTCATTTGGCGATCTATCTTTGCGAGACGATCGCTTAATTAGAGAAATACCTTAATATCATTAATAAAAAAAAAGTTTAACCACATTTAAAAAAATAAAAATTCCTTCTTTCGAATGCGCGTGCACATTTTAAAAATATTAATTTATAAATTTTAAAGGTTAATTTTTAAGATTTGTATTCTTACACATCTCATTTATCAGTATTAAGCAGTTAAAAATTCTACACTACTACGTAATACTATTTCCGTATAACGATGGCAACCGCAGCGAAGTTGATCACTCAAAACAAGGAAGAAAAATCCTTCAGCTAATCCCTAAATGCTTCTAAAATTTTTTTGTTTCATATAATAAATACATATTTTTTTCGCTCTCTCCCTCTAAAACTACTAATGCAGTGCTTTAATGGCCAAACATTTGAATTCATGAATTTGTTCTAAGTAGGTTAATCTTGGAATGAATGTCGCGGCGATTAAATTAATCACCAGCGTGAAATAACTTTCGCCAACTCGTCCCCTCCCTCCCTCCGTACAGCGAAATGCGTCCAAGGCAAAAGTGACCCCAAAAGAAAAGAAGATAGGAAAATTCCGCTCGAATAAAAAAACCTGTTCGGTACCTGTCACGATCCTACTCTACTTATGTTAGAAATGTTTTAACAGGTGGTTTGATCATCTCCCGAATCCCAAACAACACACGAAAAGCATGCAATTACTACTTGTCGTTAAAATAGGTGGTACATAAATTATTCGCCAAGTGAATAAATATAAACTACCTGTGCATGAGAAGTCTTTTTAGAGATTTTTTACTTTGATGAGTTCGTTTTGAATAGGAATTTTATTATGTTTTCATATGGAGACAGCGGTACTCAACCAGGCATGTCTTAAGATATGGGACAACTGGGCCCAGGGCCTTGGCTTTAGAGGGCGGCCTCGTCTCGTTCTCGACTCAGTCTTAATACGATCATGATTAGAATAATTTTAAGGATCAAATGTTATTTATTTCTAGTTGTATTCTCAGAAAATCAGGGAGTTTCGATTTATATGTGAACTAGCAACAGAAGCAAGACTGTATTATTATGTGATGACCGTCGTACATGTACAGGCCTAGGCCTACCACCAAAAACCTTCATTACTCATTAAGTTAGAGTGTAGCAGTCGGTCCAGCCAATTGTAAGTCATGCTCTTTTGTTTGTTTCGGGTTACTAATTTGTACGAGAATTTGACAACGTATGCTATGTGCAATCTACTTTTAAGGATCATTGGCTGGGTCTACAATTGTATAGTGCCCCAGGGTCTACAATTGCAAAGTGCCCCAGGGTCTTCTGTAGTGGGGGGACAAGGGCCTACTTTTACGTAGGGGCTCGGGGCCTCAACAAGTCTTAAGACATCCCTGAACTCAACCTGTTTCCACCGGGCTACATACAAATGACAAATATTTCACGCGAACCGGACGCTATAAGGCCAAGGACTTTTAATAAGAGGACAATTGATAAAAGTATTAATTATTTTGGATTTCATCTTAAAACTATATTAAGCTCCATAGCACAAACTCTTCACGCAAAAAATAGGTTTTATGCATTTTTTTACCCTGTTGTGGGGTAATTTCAATTTCCTTTCATGTGTGTGAAGTAGCCCTTCCTGATCCAAATACTTTGTTGCTCTTGCAAAGATTACTTATATATTTCAAAAATAATAGTCCATACTCTGCACTGGTGTTAAGCCTATATATAGGCAATTTATAAAAGAAGCAATTTTCATAAAAAGGAGAATTTTTGAAAGAAAAAAATGTCGATCATTCTTATTTTTTTATAACATTATTATTCTTCACCATTATAATTCATATATGTCTTTATAATATAGCGTTTTAAAATTTCAAAATGTTAAATAAATGATGAATTTTCGTTTTTAGGTATCCGACTACGTTCGAAACTGTGATTTTGCAAAAGCGTATAAATGGATAATATTTACGATATTTAGTGTCACTTACAGTGGCGCACACAAGGGGGGGTCCTGCTGGTCCGGACCCCCCAAAGCCCTTGATTTTTTTCGGATGGATTATAATTTTAAGCATATAGTACGTAACATTTAATTAATTACTTGCTATTAATGATTAATTTTGTTAATTAATGCTAATTATTTATTCAATAATTAGTTTTTTACTGTGTTTTGTTCCCGAAAATCAACAAAATCAAAAGGAGCATGATACAAGAATGGTGAACTTTCGACCCCAGACCCCCCCCCCCTTGAAAAATTCCTGTGTGCTCCACTGGTCACTTATATTAGAAAATGTTTTCAAATTCTTTTAAGAATAGTATTACAATAAAAAGTTATTTAAATACAATATTTTGACAAAAAATGAACATAGAATGACCCATTTTCAAAATATTCTCCTTTTGTGAAAAATGCTTCAGTTATAATAATATTTTTTTCCTGTATATAGCTCAGACCTCTGTACAGAGGCTTAACTAGAATTTTTGAAACATATAAGAAGTGGGTTTATCCATGTTTTACGACAACAGAGGGGAAAAATTTTAAAAAAACATCAACCCGATAATTATTTCAATGGGTTGTAACTGAAAATAATGTGAATTTTTCAAAAATCATACTTGAGCATCTGAACAGAGGTCTGAGCTACACACAGGCAAAATATTATTAAAATAGAAGCATTTTTCACAAAAGGAGAACATTTTTTTTAAAAAAAAGATTATTCTAAGTTAATTTTTTGCCGAAATATTGCATTTAAATAATTTATTTTGTCAAAATGTCCTTAAAACAATTTTATACATGTATTCTAATGCAAGTGACACTAAATATCATGAAAATTATCAGTTTATGCGCTTTTTTAAAATCACGGTCCCGAACGTAGTCGGATACCTTAAAGTATTTTTACATGAATAGAGAGCACTTAATCAAGCTGAATTTGACTGCTAATACACATAATTCTAAGGAATTAATAACATCATATCAGGTTTTGGTTTTGACAAAAATCTCGTAAAAAATAAATATCATAATTTTGTGAATAAAAATACACTAGAGCAGCGGTTCTTAAACTTTCCATCGCACTCCCCCAATGTATCAGCCAGACAACGCGGACCCCAAGATTTCGAACACCCTTTCGGATTCTGTAAAAGAGGAAAATTTTAACCTTCTCGAACGCCTAGAAAGGTGCTGGAGACCCCCGGTGGTCCGCGGACCTCAGTTTAAGAACCACTGCTTTAGAGAATTACTGTTTAATAAAACGATTTAGAAACAGCACACTCTTCCACGAATGTGGTCACAAAATAATTACTCGAATTGTTTCTAAATAATTGCCGTTACATCATACTAACCCATAGGCCAAACATATTGCATCAATGATCTTTTAAAAAGAAATGAGGTTTCCAATGCGTGCAAGAACATTCTGAAACACAAATGCCCACGGGACGAACTTGGAATTGGGAAAACTTCCAATTTGACTATCACCGAACTCCATTATGATTCATCAAAGATAATAATATTCCCATTACAACCTACGTAACTACTTGATATGACACGAAGCAAGTCCTTGCTTCCACGTATCACCCTGGAAGACGTTCCCACGGGTCTTGGAAAACATCCCGCATAATGACATTTTCGCCAAGAGCAAAACCAAACCTGCCAGTCCCCGGGCCACGTCTGCCAATAAAGTTGCCGTTTTTCACCTGCCAGCCACTTTTAAATTAAAAAAAAAAGGGTGATGCGACACTCTGCCAGGCGTGGATGCACGCGAAGCGGTTTATTTTTCTGTCAGATGCAGAGCACATAAACAAGCTGATGTTTATATCTGGAAGATTTACCTCTGTTGGGTTAGTCTTAGAGTAAACTTATTTAAATGTGATATCCAGAAGATGTGTAGGTTTTGCCGTACAAAATATTTATACTGAATGAAAGTAATATTAAGAGGTGTTGTGGAAAGCTAAAATCTTGTTTTTTTTTTTTTGACAATTTGAGATTTTTACATTTTCAAATTGTATAGATTTTAACCATTCTAAAAATACTTTACTTTAACCTCTATTGTAATTAATAGCCCTTAAAACCTATTTTTAAATAATCGTTGAAACTGGGCTACGTCCATTTGAAAGACGAAGAATGTAAACAAAGTACTTCGTTTTTGCTTCAAAGTTAAACGTCTGATATAAACTAAAACATGTATATTTTATTGTAAATTGAGCCTTTTATTTTTTTTATTTCATAGCCGATTAGAAGTCTCACTGTAGACATTAAAATCAGTTTATCTCAAAATGTAAATTTTGAGGTTCGATTTACCTTTTTTGAGAAACTACAGTTAACAGGTGTGTAAATTTTTAATGATACATTTATAAGGATAGCTAATATATATATATATATATATATATATATATATATATATATATATATACACACTAAAATGAGATTTTTGTCAAAAACTCTCACAAATTTATTTTTTACAATTTTTTTTATGTGAAAAATGGGTCAAATTTCACTATGTTTGATAAAATATTTTACAAATTATGAAAAAATTCAAAATTATAGCTAAAAGCTCATTTCAGTATAATGACAAAGGTGTACTTTAATTGTATGAAAAACTTCAAACATGTACATATAACAGATTTTTGAGAAAAGGTACATCGAAAACATCCAATTTAACGATGTCGGTATAGAGGTTTCCTACTCCCCAAAGAAAATATCGTAACCTAATAGGCCCGAACAATATAAAAAAATATAGAATATATTTTTAATTAAATATAATTCAAATAATTTAAAATGATTGACTACGTTTTAAACCGCGATTTTGAAAAAGGCATATAAATGGGTAATTTTTTTTTTCATGTTTAGTGTGAGTTGAATTAGAATATACATATAAAATTTTTTTACAATGATTATTACAAAAAAAATTATTTAAATACAACTTTTTGGCAAAAACTGAAGAGAGAGATACTTTCACACAAAACATTATCATTCTCCTGTTATAAACACTGCCTTTATCATAATTAATCAGCTCCGGTGGCTTAGAGGTAGCGTGCCCACATTATAAGCATAAGGTTGCGGGTTCGACCCCTGCTGGAGTCAATGGATTTTCTGGATGCGAAAACCATAGGCACGCATGTCATATGATTTATGGGGCATGTAAAAGATGTCCTGAGTGTTAATTTGACTTTGTCACTGTCGGCAAAACTAAATCACGGCAATATTTAACATCCGACGAGAGTTTCAATTGCATAAAATTCAAACGTCACAATATTTGGTAGAGGAATCCGCCACTAGATGGAGCCAACAATGAGAAATGGCTTCTACTCTTGTGGACTTACCGTGTCTACAAAGGCTTAGTTGCTGATATGCAGTTTATTAGAAATAATAATAATACTTTGCTCGTATCGGGCTTTTATACCAGAGTTGAACCAAAATTTTTGAAATACATTTAAATTAGAAGTGCATGTATTCATACTTTACTATATCAGAGTGGAGGAATTTGAACAAAAAAAAAAAAAAAAAAAAAACACCTGTTATATTATTTCAGCTGAAAATAATGCGAATTTTTAAAAAGTTTTAGTTCTCAACTCTGGTATAGAAATTCTAACTATATATAGGTAAAATATTACTATTATAGAAACATTTTTTTTTCATACAAAGAAAATGTATTGAAAATATGGCATTCTATCTTCATTTTGGGCACACAAAAAATGCCTTTAAATATATATATATATAGTTTTTTCTTGTTAAAATATTCTCAAAACAATTTTAAATGCATATTCTAATTCAACTGACATTAAACATACAAAAAAAATTCATTTATATGCTTTTTCAAAATCAAAGTTTCGACTGTAGCTAGTAGCCTTGATAAGGTTACATATCGGGAGAAGAAAAAGTTTATTTATAATAGACATTATAGAGAGCACACAACTTAAAATAAATTTGTTGATTTAATTAGTGTTTGTTACCCATCACGTAATAAAGCTGCACGAAGGGCTATTGGTTACGGACCTCGTAATTTTAAACCATGGTCAAGTGACGTAAGCGACAAAGGAGCTGGCATTTCACACCACATCAATGTGCGGACGTGCCCTCGACAGATTTAACGTGCTTCAGCCCTTTGACCACAGAATACCCAGGCCCAATAACGTCGGAAAAAAATGCACAGCTATTTACCAAGAATGATTAAGAAGAGGTATAGAGATACGAAAAAAAATATTTTAAACGTCTTTTTAAAAACATAATTTATGTTCTATATATGAATTAAAGCTCAAGGGCTTTTCCAAGCATTTAAACAAACTTAACAACAAATTCCAAACATTTTTTCGAGATTCCTCTGCATATATGCATATAATGTCTTCATATCCAAAACATGTTCAGAAATTGTTTTTCAACATTACTCAAGTGTGACTAATAAATAAGTATAATTTCAGTTCATTAATTAAGTTTATAAAAAATGCATTGAAAATACCAGAGATAATATATATATATATATATTTGCAACATTTTTTCCCCACAAAAATCAAAAATAAATAGTTAAAATAACAAATGAATTAATACTTTCATAAATGTTTACTTTCCTCCGAGCTATGCCAAATTGTTAAATCTAATAAATACAGTAATTAAGATCAAATCAGAGAGACGGTTTTGCAAGTTGCTTAACTACTAATTGATATATTCAAGGCTATTTATTTTCTCTTTTCTTTTTTTTTCCATATACATTCCAACCAGACGTGGTTCGTTCTAGATTTCATCATTATTACTTCTGCCTTGAAACTACGCTAATTCATTTCGAATTCCCATATCATTCGACATTATAACTGAATAATGAGAATGTAAATAAAATAAAAAATAGATAATAATAAACGCATGTACTGTATTTTTAAAAACTCTTACGAAGAAAAAAACTTTTTCATGTGTATATTCTTAGTGATTTTCGGATTCTTCTGATTTTTCATGAATACGTAATAACAAGGAGACCGCATATCAGTGCTGCCCGACCTTTTTATTGCCGCGGACTGGATAATGTTTGATAATTTGACCGCGGCCCACTGAGGATGGGAAAATGATTGTTTATATTTTAGAATGTTTTTATTTAATAATTTTAATTCAATTGTTTTTAAACATGCCTTCAGGATAAAATACAGTTACACCAAAAAATGAATATAAAGTGATTTAAGAAGGAAAATAAAGATTTCCATGGAAAATCGCACAAACATAAGAAAAATACACCACAATTAACAAAATGGTAGTAATATAATGTTCCTTACGCGGCCCAGTACCCTATGATCTATGGACCAGTCCGTAGTCCGGGGGTTGGGGACCATTGCCGTATACAATAATGCTCTAAGCGCTCAAAATGAATTACATTACGTCTATAAAGGACTTAAAGTAATGACTTTCCATACATCGTCAATTCTTCTAAACATCCCGCTATATCAAGTGCCTTGAATGTACTGAAATAAAATTTATTCCAAGTACTCTAAGTAAAAAGATTTTTTTTAAAGGCCTAAAAATTTACGAAGTATCGAAACATTTACCAACTCTTTACAAAAGCTTTGATTAACAAAATTTTTGGCACAATTACAACATTTGTAAACCAACCAGAACGAAGTACTTTCATAAAAATATATACACCGCATAAACATTATCAACAAAATAAAGATAAAAAATAAATAAATAAACATCCACATCCAGTTTAAATAACTAGTTTTGAATTAAATACTTCCGCAAACATTTTAAAACGATTTCTTCAAATGAAAATTTGAATATCAAGAAAAAACAAACAAACTTGCAATCATTAAACAAAAAGGATGGATTTCGACTATCACAATATTTCGTCAACAACGTAACCCACAAAACCCATTCTTCTAACAATAAATCAGCTTCTTCTAGAAAATGAGTTATCAAAACCAAAAAGCATTCGAAATCTAGGACCCTTTTTTACAATGAATAGTGCATTGCGGGCAGCAGCATTCCAAAAGCAGCAACATTCAGTTTTACTCCAGTAATTCACTTCGTTGCGAAACAAAAGACAAAAAACGACAAAAAACGCCTGAGACATTCATTTCCATTGTAAGCCGGAACTAGCCAAAACACTTTTCGAAGTGGATGAATAACAACTTTGTCCATAAAAGACTCATTTCTTTTTTTTGGTTTCTCTTAGTCTATACTTTACATTCGCCTGTATTCCAAATAATACGATACAAATAAAATTATATAAACAAACACACAAGAAATAAGTCCATAATAAAAGATCCTAAAGAATATAAAAAAAGTGTTCGAACTTCTTATCTTTGGGGAAAAAATATAGACAGGTTATTGTTATTACACTCATTTCCTTTTATTCTGGTGTTGATGAATATTTGGGAAATGGAGTTCCTGTTTGTTATAAGTTATAATTGGATATCTACTTTCTGTACCACGTTTATGGTTTCTTTTATTCATAAGAATTATTTTTTCTTGCCATCGCATGGGAAGAGTGATTTGAACTATTATATTCGAGAAATCTAAGGTTGCCTCCTTCTATAGAGTTTGAGAATAAAGACTCAAGATTGACAGAGCGATTTATGCTTTTTACCATTCCACAAAAGTGAAATAATAGGTCGAAATTGAAAAAAAATATATATTTATTTATTTTAGGAAAATGCACAGAGAGAGAGTACAGAAAAAATGTGCAGTTACAAGGTGTATGGGTGAAAAAAGAAAAGCAAAAACCACAAAATTTCACCAAACACAATTGAAGAGATATGAACAGTTTAAAAACACACATACTGAGGAAATAACACTAAAAACCGTTAAAAAACAATGTGAATAAAAATTAATGGATATTAAGAGTTAGTTTCAAAGCCGTAAAAATGAAAACATTTTAACAGGAGTGGTCGATTATTCTGGCTTTGAAGTCCACATTGTTTTTTTCAACATTTTAAGTATCACAATTAGGTATATATTTCATAGCCACATATTTCGTTAGTTTAGGGAGAATTCTTCACCAGAGAATAAAGCCCGAAGTATATTCTTAATCATGAAGCAGAGTCTGTCTTATGTAATGTACAAGCATTACATTTACAATCCCAACTGCAGTATTAGACTCTCTCTCTCTCTCTCTTAGTTTTACTCAAATGAACATACCTATAAAAAATTTTGTTTTTTGCTTGAGATAAGATGCATGGAAAAAAAAATTTTTTTAAATCAAAATATATTACAAACGATGTTGAGAACGATATAATCTCAGGTGTAGATTCTGTTTGGTTCCTTCTTCTTATCGTAGCATAATCTTGTGTGATTGCTCATTCCTGTATTATTAATCTTATAATAGTAAGAACTACTTTAATGCTAGGTGTGGTGCTCATTGCAGACCTTGAGGGGGAATGTTTTAAATCTCCTGAGAGTCAATCTTACCGAAGTTTTACAGGTGATTGATTTGACCAACTGCATGCTTTTGAAAAAAAGGATTAAACTATGAAGGCAAGAGATTTATCAAAGCGGGGTGTTTATCAGTAAGTGTCGAGTAAGAATGCATATGCTGTACACACTATACATTACATTTATATGTAACACAAGTTAGGATCGTGATATATATTTACTTTATATAATAAATGATAAATGGTAAAATCAAATTTTCCCAAGGGTAGGTTTTTATACTAATCAATTTTTATAGCCTTAATTATAAACTAAAGTTCATGAATTAATTGATTATCATAGTATATAAATAAAACATTAAATAAATATTTTTAAATAGCTACTGAAAAAAGTATCGCAAAAATTTAGCCTGAAGATGGTTGCATTTAAAGCCAAATGTACAAGAGCCTAGCCAGTAGCTCACACAGGAATTTTCAGGGGGGTCGAAAGTTCACCATTCTTGTATCATGCTCCTTTTGATTTTGTCGATTTTCGGGAACAAAACACAGTAGAAAACTAATTATTGAATAAATAATTAGCATTCATTAACAAAATTAGTCATTAATAACAAATATTTAATTAAATGTTTCGTACTATATACTTAGAATTATAATCAATAGGAAAAAATTAAGGGCTTGGGGGGTCCGGACCCCCAGGACTCCTTCCTTGTTTGCGCCATTGGCCTGAGCACATTTTCAAACAGAAAAATGTTTCAATTTCCTTAAAGATATACAACGTCGTAATTCATGCATCTGTTCATAATATAGAGTTTTAAAAATATTCTATAGATAACTAATTTTTTCTTTTAACATATAAAGGGGTTTAGCAATGTGGTGTAGGAGAAAAAAAATGCGAAACACATTAATACTAGAAAAATTGGATCAACTGGGATAAAAATGAGTAATATGATAAAATGACCTCGCCTCTATAGGATAGCGAAGCTAAAATATAATATTAAGGCTCAGTATTTTTATACGAGAAAAAATATTCCAAACTAAGCTCCTATTCTTTAACATTGTGAAGACAGCCTTAAATATAGAAATATTAGAAAATATTGCAGAAATTAATAAAATAAGAACAAAAAATTGCTGTCCACTATATATGCATATAATCTGCAATAATTCGATGAAAATATTAATTCAGAAACTACAGTAAAGAAAGAGGCTAGGGTCCTTTCATAGATATTAAGACAAATTCCCGTCTCGAGTGTGAAGATCAACACATTTAGTTAACATCAAATATAGTTTATATATATGTATATAATGGGAAATGGTTCGAGGATTTTTTTTTCTAAACGGATTTCAACAACAAAATGCTTTGTATCTAATATTTACAGCAGTTACTTTTTAACAAGAATTTCATTGGTAACATACAATGTTTCAATTTCTAAGAAATATTTTGTAGCAGTGCTGTACGTATTGAATAAACAACAATAATAAGTTATAAGAAAAAAAGAAGTTCGTTCCACTTGAGTAAAAAATCGATTATTGAACAGAAAGCTAGTTTTTCTCGCGATTTTATACTCCTAAACTTGCACAAAAGTAAACAAATAGAAACGAAAAGAAGAAAAGAAAATGGCTGGATATACTGATAGAAGGAAATACAGCAAAATGATTTTACACGCAGGCAAATTTTTAAAAAAGTTCTACCCATATTTCAAAGGAGATAAAATGGAATCACCCAGACAAAGCCTCAATCAAAGCAAGAGTCAATGCTCTGGAGAAGCACACTAAACATAATTTAAAAGATAACAAACACAAAAGCCTCACGATGTCGAAAACCAGCAAACTACTGTGTATGTGGTCTAACACTCTATACTTTGGTGTGAGTTGGTCGAGGTAGCTGCATCCCACAAGATGAGGTGAACTTCATTACTTAGGAACAAAAGGCGACCGCGAGTGGACCGAAATCGATCTGGCCACCACGCCCCGAATTCTCACGAATCGAACGACTTCCATTAAGCCATCCATCGGCTGTTACTTTTATCGGTAACCGCGACCAGATGAATGGGAATGACTGCCATTGAGCCAAGGTGCTTCCAAAGGGTGGAGCACCCTGTGAGAGAAAGTGATGAACGAGTTCCGAGGTTGGAGATCAGGTCCATCCATCTCGCCACTTAGGCAAATGTGAAAAGCTCTGAGGAATCTTGGCTTTCAAGGGCGACGCTGTCATAACCCAATTCGTGTAGAGTTGGGTCAACAGTCGTGATAAATATGCGTGCGTCGAATCATCAGTCACACGTGAGGAATATTAATCGAAGGAGAAATATCGAAATAATTGTTATTTTTTTTTTCTTTCCATTTTTGCCCCAAGGGAACATAAAGTAACTTATTGTGCCTTGGATTATGTCCATGTCAGTTAAGTTCAGAACAGGTTAATCAGCATTAAAATACTTATAGAAAACACTTTTTGAAACACGTCATTCACAACAACAAGAAACATACATACATAGCAACAAAGTAAATTCTTACACACCCAATAAGTGAGGAATGAAAGGGCTGACTACGTACATCAAGGTTTATATGTGGTAAAGTTCACGCACTTATCAATGGTCGACACCCTACAGAGGCTAGTTAAAAAGATTCGCTGATCTCTCTCAGCAAAAAGGCTAGTAATAAAAAACGAAATGTAAAGAATTGGCGTTGTCAAAATATGGAATTTTGAATAAGAATCATCATGGGATGAACTCATGATTATAGTTTAAATGTTATGAAAACTTATTTATCTTTTCTCCCAAATATCATAAAAAAAAAGTGCTTGGATTTTTCATAGAAAATTTCTTGCATAATCATATGTACTTCCTTCTGTTTAAATATAAGAAAAAAATACTCATAAGCAGCTTAAAAAGTTTACAATTTCGAGCTGCTAGGGAGAGGTTTTGAATCTTATGACGTCATAGTCACATAGCTATCAACAAGCATTTCCAGCCAATCAGTTCATAAATTTGCAACGTCATTGTCACATGACAAATGCATTCACATGTCTCCAGACAATTAATTCATTGCAGATCCTTTCAAAAATGTATATATTTTTAAGCAATAATAATGCACACAGCACTTGATTTAAGTACACATGTAATAAAAGTATTTCCTTCTTAAATTAAAATTTTTTTTGTGAAGAATCTTAATATTTAAATATGTTTATCCAACTATCAAATCTTAACTTTTATTTGAATTTTACAAGTATAACAATAGGTACAAGTCTAATGTCATTTTCGGAGAAAATGTGATTGTCATGAATTTAATCCATTAGATAAAGCGTACCAAAGAATATTTGGTATAAACTGAAACAAAATTCAAGAATGATCTATACAATTGAGTTTCACTTAATTACTACTTTATTGATATACTACTTGCTATTTTGCATTCAAAGCTAATCTCAACAGACTAATCATAATACTTAGAAAACAATATTTTCATTTGCGAATGCTGAAGAGTGTAAAAATTTTTGTACCGCAACAACACTCCGGAAGATTCCGAATGGACAAGCCACGAACCTCTCTTAACGCCAACTGTTTCAACAGTGCTACAAACAGAGACAGCATCATTTATGCGCATGTGTTCCAATTTACGAAACTATCTCAATAAATGCAATAAAACGTAGGCTTAATTTACTTCTGGGTGCAATTCCACTTGTTCCGCTGTGAGTGTTTAAGAGGCGAGTAAACCATTTTTCTTTTGCACGAGTTTCAATGGCGTCACGCGCGAAAGGCCATTAACTCTTTTATGTGCCTAATTACAGGTGTTATTTGTGCATTTTATATCAGTACTCAAGGAGCACGCATATAGTTAAAGTTCATACATAAAAAGAAACTGGCCAAGTTTCCGTTTCCGTCACATTGTAACAGAGGTTGAGAATTGCAAGCACTTAAACATAAAAGTATCAGAAATAAAAGCTTACAAAAATAGATTAAGTAGTGTCCTTGATTTAGGTTCTAACACCATTTTCTCTGTATATTAAAAAATTTTTTATCGTAGGTTAATTTTCATTGTTTAAAAACGGCTGAAATTTTTGTGCAGTGTTTCACACTTTGGTTGAAAAATAATTGGCTCTTTTTTGGCTCTGCAGTTTTATTCATTATCTTATCTACTCAAAAACTTTCCATTGTGTTCCGTTCCATATTTCTTAAAAAGTGTATTGGGGATTTGCATACATAACCCCTCCCCCTTATACACCTTTTCTTTTGTGGTTTCATTTCCCTCTACTTTATTTTAATCATTTCTTTTATCGCTTCATTTATATAATTATTGCTTTGTGTTTTACTGCTTCCTTAGTGCAAAACCATAGTGATGACTTCAACTTATTTTCGTAAATATTCTGCTATATGTATTAAAGTACAAGGGGTGTTATTTTTCAAATAAAATGAAATAAGGCAGCGGTTCTTAAACTGTAGTCCGTGGACCCCCGGGGTACCCAACGCCATTCTAGGGGTCTACGAAGGGGTGTCATTTAATGTTAAGATTTTCCTTCTGTTTAGACTCTGGAAGGTCTCGAGAAAAATTGAAAGATGTGCCATTCTAGACAAGATCCCCAAATTTCCCCAAATGAAAAAATTATATTAAAAGATGTACTTCGATCAAGAATATTATTTCAATTTGTTGGCAACTACATAGCCATTACTATAATGTAATATGTATAAAGATATTTACTATTTTCTTAAAGGAAAGGTGTTACTAAAGTCTGTGTAAGTAGCACAGGCACTTAGGTTATAGAGGAATTTTTAAATCTCTCAGCCATGTGTAGGGAGGGAGTCGGGGAGGGGTGTTCAAAATCTTAGGGGTCTGCAATGTCGGGATGTTACATAATGGGAGAGAGGGGGCGTTGATCGAAAGTTTAAGAACCACTGAAATAAGGAATACAGGACAGTTTTTGGCAGTAGAGTTAGCACAGTTACTTTTATGATGATTGAAGTAGTACTATTTATATCCAAGTTAAATAAAGAGCCTTACTAAAACGAATAACAAATTTTTTTATTTTTACTTAATTATTATTTTTTAGAGGCTTACTGGGGTACAAAATTTGCATTTAATACTTATACTGCTGTTTTACATTTAGAATGGAATTTTTTCCGTAATTTCTTTGAGAGGTAGGGGGGTGTTATTTATTTAAGAACCTCACGAAGCATTTTTTGTTGTTGTTGTTTGGAATTCGTTTTACCTTAAAATTCAATGTTAATGAAGGAAAGTTATGCTTTTCGCAGTGTATCTCGAACGAAACGCTGCAAAAAACGATCATTAACACTATCAGAGATTTATTCATTTTTCTAATAAATTATGTTTCAGAAGTGTTAACTAATAGATAAATTTCCAGCTAATTTTTTAAAAATTTTAAATTATAAATTTTAATTTTAAGAATTTCTAAAAATAGCGATATTTTATTTTTTGATCTTTTCCCATCCAGAAATCTTTTGATCAAAACAGCACACGGTGTACGTACAGCATTCAAATTACTCTTTAAAAAGAAGAAATAGGAAGAAATAACAATTAGTGGACAAAAATACAAATTTTTAACGACACAATTATAGAACGAGGCGTCGGTCTTTTTTTTTTTTTTCTTTAATCAAGGAAGATTACAGCGCATAGCGCCGCGTTCATTACGTCCTATGACGTCAAGGTATATTCTTGATATATTTATTTAATTGTTTATTCTTTATAGAGCAGAACTATGATTCTTTTTCCGAATGAATCGTCGTGTTTTCTTTTATAAATTAATCTTTGTTTTGAGATATGCAACAATCAGGTGTAAAACTTCGTTTCTTATCTGAATTGTTGAGTTTTATTCCTCTTTAGGGTACAAAAATTTGAATCCATGATATCGGTGACCACGACCTCTCAGCTACATTAGCCGCACGCGTTCGACTAGCATTGATTAATAGCATTAAAAGACAATTTCTTTTGCGGTTTTGGAACTTATTAATTGCACCACATTTAGAGCACTGATTGCGACTGATTTAACATACAGCGTAGGTGGTTAACGTCATATCCTGTAATAATTGCTTTGACAATGCAACAATAATTAATAAAGTTCAAATGAAGAGACAGGCGCAATGTTTAAAGAATCCACTGCCCGAAAATGCAACTCAGCAAATGTTCTAATATTTTGAAACTAATTTTGACCTACACACATTTATCAGTTCTAATTTCGAAATCATGGTTATCAAACGAATTGTGTAAACACTTACAAATGATAAATATTGGGTCTTGGAACGTTTTCTCAGAAAATATTAGTTAATTAATAAAATAAACTGAATGATTTTAATTACTACTGAATGATCAATAAAAAATGGTAATTGCGTTTTTGATCGTTAAGATGCTAAAAAACCCATAATCAATTACAACAAAAACTACGCTCATTAGCGATAACTTTGCAAACACAATTCACAGGTTACTCGTACATTTAAGGGGAAAAAAAACCACAAAGGAAGATTAGCATTTGTAGTTGATTTGTTGATGTAATTACAAAAATCATGGTAATTTATTCCAGCAGAAAAACCTACAACCCTTTTTCCCGAAATTTTCCATACGAATTCTATTATTAACCAATCGCGATTCCTCCCAGCTGTTCACGAGTGGCTAACTTAAGGAAGAGAAACAACACCTCAAAAGTTGCATGTCGTCGTGTAGGGAACTTTTTATTGAACTTACCGGCAAGCGCTTCTTCCCGCTTTATATTCAGCACCATTCCTTGGGAACAGATGTTCGAAACAGATTACCTAACGTCTTGTCATTAAAAATGTCCTCCGCTTTTTTATTGCCCTTCTCCTACAAGCACTCATATCGATCCTTGGTGGGGGAACGTCTTAAGTTTTAAAGACGAGTTTCCCATTTGGGCGGTGCACCTCTTTCTCGATCAATGCAGGCATTTCCCACGTACCACAATTTCTTCCTTCATTATTGGGTCATTCCTATGCACTAGCAAAACCGGGTCCCACAGTTAACACCACTCTGTCTCCAAAAGAAAGAGGGGAGAAAAAAATGGAATATATAAAAAGTTGAGCTCTTGTAAGTGGAAGCCATTTCGTAGGTACTTGAGACCGAATTCCAAACCATTGGGTTTCCTTTTATTCCCCTCCCCCCTCCTAAAACTGACATGAAGGGTTAGCTGGCGACTGCGACTATTCAGCATCATGTTGTAGTGCACTAACCAATAATGTTCGAAATACTAAGACATTGACTTTTTTAGTTAGAATTCCACCAGTGAAATATTAACTGTCATTTTACTACTTATGGGACATGAAGCTTGAAGCCATAAACTAGTTCTGTATTCAAATAAGGCAATTGAGAAAGTCTTCTTTTCAAGGTAATATGTGTCCTGTTCCGTGAACTGAAAGTCAATGATTGTGTAGGTATGAATCACAAAAGTAGTGCAGTTCAATACTTTTTTTTTTTGCTTAGATCATCAATTCTAATCTACCATTTTACATATCTAATATATTTTTTCAATAGCATTTTAATATCGATAATCGAGATGGAATTTTATAATATAAAACAGAAAATTATACAAAATAAATTGATACTTGCTAATCAGCACATTGCAATCTACCAATATATCTACCAAATTTAAATTAAAATTTATTCGACAATTTTAGAAAAAAATTCAGAAGTGTGAACTGTAGAAATTAAGTATCAAAAACGAAAATTCTAACAGCAAATTATATGAAATAAATACGCAATATGAGTAATTTTATGGTATTGTGTATGACGAGATATACATGGAACTTTGGATTAGAGAGCTGAACGCAGAAGAGTACAAGTTTTTTAACAATCAATCAGTTGTTCTTTACAGAACTAACAACAAAACATCAAAAAAAAAGTTATTTTCATTTTTAAAATTAATAAATAAAAAATGATGCTTTTATCGGACAGCAAAAATGCAACCATTTCAAAAGCGTTACACAAAAATCTAGAAGAATCAACATAATAGTAATTTTGCAATTGCAGTCTTACATTTCCTATGTTAATTTTTTTCAGATTAACGAACGCCGATCTATAATAGTTGGCAATGAACTTGTAATTCAGATCTTTGGTACCATAACTATATTTCACTGCAGGGGCGTAGCTACCGTCGTATCAGCCATATCAATAATATGGGGACCCAAAATATGTAACACTTTCTGATACATTGAAATACGTGTTTTTATTACTTTTCCAAAAAAGGGCCCCCAAAAAATTTGATACAGGGCCCACTCAGGACTAGCTACGCCACTGTTTCACTGATATCTATCTCCTTTTGCGTAACTCCATCCACATCGCAGCAGACTTATGAGTACTTTTTTTCAAGTGCAGCCTTATTCTCTTGTAGTACGTTTACTAAGTTCTACAATAAACATACATAAGACGAAGTAGGCGACTCATAACTTGGTCAAGAGCAGAGACCGAACGGAACTACAACTTATTTTTATGAATGATAATTCACGATGGAACAAGGATTCAAGCTCATGAATGAACTTTAATTTCACGAGCCATTGAATTTGTACAATTACCATTATAAAGACTACCAAGTGTAAAAACTTTTCCCCATACACCAAAATGATGACTTGTGCTTCAGAAAACTAAAAAAGCAGATCTCAGTCTAGTACTACTTGTTGAACATTCCATCTTATTCAAGTTCAATAAAGACATTTCATTCATTAATCATTATTCGTGAACTGTCAATAACTAGGGCTGAAATGTTTTATAAACATCGCATCTGTAATAGAGACAGATACAATAAAGTTAAAGGACTTATGTTCCAAAGAAATTCAATGCAACAGGGAGCGTAAATTAATAAAGAGATGTAAAAGAAAAGAAAATATTTTCTTTTTCATTAGGAAGTCCCTTGACTAAAAAAAATCTTTCCTGATAGGGAGGTAAATAGTGGTGACTTTTCAGTCGTGAATAAAAAACTAACAAAGCTACAGTAAAAAGATATTAATAGATCCAGTTATGAATTCATTTAGTTGAACAGTATGCAGACAGGTACATCGAACCTTCCACCAAACACTATTTTGCTAAAAATTCAATCAGCCACTAATAATATATGTTTCCTTACCAAACATTTTTGAACAAATAAATGTTTTAAAGAATGAAGGTAAATCAATTACTTTTTTCCTGCTTCAACATAAAACATAATAAAATCATCAACGTCTCAACAATCATTTAATGACAGCGTAACCCCCTCCCTCCAGAAGATCTCTCAAAAGAATATGAAGGCAGATAGTCAACTGCAGAGAGGCCGAAGACAGTCATTTTCACGACCTGCTCACTCTTTGAAGGAATCGAGCCATCATCCGTCAGGACATATGACCCCCGTCTTGTGAATCGATTGGCTGATCGAAGAGAAGCACCTAACAGGACGTGTGGATCACTGCGTCCATCAGAAGAATCCCCCTCAATGCGTTCTGCCAACTTCTCTGGAGACGAAACCTCCCCTGGAGACAATCCGTCAAGGGTCTGCTGCATCGAAATGGAAGGAGGAGAATTTGCTTCAGTAAATGAATCTCCTTCAAAATCTCCTCTTGGCTTTTCTTAGTACACAGTATGTGCTTAGAGTTTATATTTCGTTGGGGGGGGGGTCTCACATGACCATTATGAGAGAGAGAAAGAAGGAATCACATATTCTTTAATATATTTCTATTTCTATTGCAGAAATTGAGAACTTCCAGATAATCAGAATTTAATTAAAAAAAAGTTAAAACTCTTCAAAAAAATTAATTGATAACTTATTTATAGTTCAAAAATTAAAACCAAAGAACACTTACATAGGATAGAACAGGAATAGACAAATAGCGGTTACTAAATATAAAGAAAATGTTCCCTATATGTGAGCACAGTTTTTTTTTTCATGAATATCAGCTAGAATAAATATAGACATAAGATGGTGGACTTGAACTTGCAGGCTGTGATGAGAAGAATTTCAACCAGCAATCTCATTCCAGATTTCAAAAAAAATTATAAAAAAACATGTGACACGGTACATCATTAAACTGATTCTAATAATAAATAGCTTTGCAGCTATAGATTATAAGAAATTAACACAATAAATAAATTGAATATAAAAACTGTGCCATTATTTTAATAACTTATTTATACGTATTAATTTTTATGGTACAATTTAATCCTCTTTTGAAATGTCAAATTAACTAATGAATGCCATTATTTTTAAAAGATGCAACTCTCCTTTGTCTTCTGCTTCCACGAAGTGAACCTCGAGCCAAAATAATTGCCCACCACCAAGATAGAACATACTCAGGATAGCTCACCAACTGATCAGTAAGTTGCTTAGCATATAAAAATAAGGATATGGTTTCAACTTGCTTTTATATGTAATCTTCCGTCACGGTGGGTGGCCGCGGTAGCCGAGTGGTATAGGTATCGGATCGTGGCTTGCCTGGTCACGAGTTCGATCCAAGAACAAGGCCCGCCGTGTAGGGCAGCGATGCATGTTAAATCTGTCGAGAGCTGAAACGTCCTCCCGTTGGTGTGGTGTGGTAGTTAGGAGAGGGGGGTGCCAGCTCAGGTGTCGTCCACGTCACTTGACCATGGTTCAAAATTACGTGGTCCGTCGCCAAAAGCCTTCGTGTAGCTGAACAGTGCGACGTTAATATTAAATCAAATCAAATCAATCCGTCACGGTGGGCTTGCTGATTCAAGAAATTTGCATATTTTTGATTGGATCACTATATTATAAGCAACCTTCATCATACTTTTCGAAATATAAGGCAAAATTTAGGTACAGGGCAATGAGTTAAATTTATGTGACGTCACGTGTTTCCTACCAATCAGTTCAAAAGTTCACGAGACGTCACAGTTGCATGATAAACGCACTTACGTGTTTCAAACCAATCATTTAATGCGCTTTACCGTACCAACTTTTGCTTTTTGCAGAAACTTTCTTTTCTTTTAATTTAAAAATAGGCGTACAAAGTAAGATTTTTTTTTAAATTTCTGAAAAACTTTTTTGTGAAAATATTTGAACACATAATCAAAATTTTACAAGTAGAAGAACATGTACAAGCTCACTGTTAGTTTTGAATTCAGGGTAGAAAACACGTGATTGCATTTATCATGTGACAGCAGTGCTGGTTTATCCACTGGGCGCTTGGAGCAAGCGCCCAGGGCCCCGATAAGCTGAACTTAACCAGATTTTCCGGTTATAAATTTCGACCCTCCAGTGCCAAGGGGGTCTGTAGGTCCTCTGCGCCCAGGGCCCGAAATGATCTTAAATCGGCACTGTAGCCCATTCCAATGTCAGTTCTGACATGATACATTGTATATTTTTCAAGAGATCTAAATGATATATTTCTTGATGCCAATCTGCAACTTCTAAATCATTTTTTAAAATATTAAAGAAGGCACTGTTATTTAGCTACCACAAATGAAAGCAGGTACTTAAGAGTAAAATATCACCCTGAACTCGTTAGTTACTTTTTTCAAAAAAAAAAAAAAAAGAGCAAGCTCTAAATAATTTCTTAGTAGGCACAGAAGCAAGTTTCGAATTCTCTTTAATGGGACTCAATGGGATTCGGTAATGATCACCGGAAACGAAGATGGTCATTTGTGGATTCGGCACAGTCCTCTACAGTCGAGATGGGCACTGAAGCGTTAAGGAGTGATCACGCCCAACAGCAGGATACATCACTCAGAAAAAAAAAGAGCATTTCGGGCAAAGCTATTTCATTCATATAAAGATTTGCGATGTCCATGACTTTGAGAATGTTTTGTTGACGGCAGCGGCTTCAGCAAAGGACAGACTACCAAGCAGCGAACACTGAGTGTATGATTGGGAACTCATTCGCAAAACGAAATCTCACACAAATGACCTTCGAAGGTCGAAGAAGGGAGTTTAGTAGCGGAAGTGACTCAATCTTATTATCATTCCCTCCACAATAAATATTCTTTTTTAATATATGGAAGCTTATACAAAAATCCAGTTTGATAAATACAATAATACTATAAATGTGTTACTGTTACTAAGACATTTTCTCCCTATATATTTTGTAGATATATTTTATTAAGTATATTGAACGTATGTTGCTAATATTTTATTACATACTAAAGAGTGTAAGGAATATTTCCTACACACTACAAGTTAATTGAGCATCACACGTTAAAAATAAGATGGAGATGAGTAAATAATTACCAACACTGTCTTCTTTTTTTCCACATGCTTCGAAATAATACAAGCTAGAGTTTCTCACTAAATTTACTATTTTACTCACAGAAGGCAATATTGCACGGTCAACTAGAACTATCAAAATAAATCAATTTTAATAGCTTACGCGTTTCATATACCCCCCTCCCCACACACACACACTTCTGTTTATTAACATCAACTTTTTAATTACGTACTAAATAGAATAGCTCCAGAAGTATTGTAATACGTCACAAAATTTAATATATCAATCATTATTCTATAGATACATACATGCAAAAACAAAATAACATATAACTTAACAACATATACCATTTTAATGATATTATACATTCTAACAGAAACAAAACTCGACAAGTCAAATATTCAGTAATTTGAAATTTTAAGATGAAATCTAATGCTTATATTTTCTGTCTGTATGATTGACTATGGAAAACAATATTGGATAATTATAACAAGCACATTGCTATTCAAAGACATATAATGTGCTCTTTCTGTTAATTTTAATGATGAATTAACTGCGCACAGTAGATCAGAATTTGTTCTCTTTTCATTTCTTAGACCCCTTTGCAAGTAGTTTAAAGACCACATATCCCTACCCTATACATATTTAAAGCATACATGTGCACATGTAACAGAAGCATTAAAAGACAAATTACTTACAATAAAAAACTATAATATTGTGATATATATGATACAATGTATACAGTGGCGCGCACACACACAGGAATTTTTCAAGGGGGGGGTCCAGGGTCGAAAGTCCACCATTCTCGTATCATGCTCCTATGCGCCGCACAACGTATTCTTTTGATTTTGTCGATTTACGGGAACAAAAAACAGTAAAAAGATTAAATTATTGAATAAATAATTAGCATTAATTAATAAAATTAATTAACCACAAATAATTAAACTTAACGTACTATATGCATAGGATTATAATCAATTAAAATAAAATCGGGTGCTTTGGGGTGGCAGATCCGGAGCTCCCCACCCCCCTGTATGGGCCACTGAATATATATATTCTTCTTCTACATAGCCCTTTAAATAAATTAACACAAAATTAAAATACTATACCATTACGGTAATCCTAAATAATATAATACTATACGATCATACACTTAGCATTAAAAATGTATATCATAAGGTATAAAAGCAAGATGTGTGATTTTTTTTCTGATATGAATTCATGGACCCCAAATTGAGAATTTCACGAAATAGACTAAACACGACGGATTTACCTGGTCGAAACATGATCCAGTATTTCCTTCTCCAAAGATCCACATTAAACCGCAAAGGCAATGTGTATTATATTAACTTTTTGGAAAAGGAATTTTTTTTAGGCTAGTTCCATGTAACATGCATCAGCTTTTATTATTCCATTCAAAGCTATCCAACTGTATATAATGTAGTATAAATATTAAAAGATACCACAATTATTTTTTTCTCCAGATGCTTCTGCAAATTCTTTCAACTCTTTTTAAACCGCTAGTTTTCTTTCGATAAAATCATCGAGCAGAACATTTACAGAGTTTAAAATTACTCAAGACAGAAACAGGAAAATTGAGTCAACACCTCAAAACTCCCTCCCAACAGAATTTCCACGATTTCATTTATATCTGCTTCATTTCCCACCTCACACTTCATAAGAGTCAGAGAACACACACACAGATTATGATGGTGTGTATGTTAATATACCAAAACCGACTGTTGGACTGTGAGTTTGTGACAGGTTTCTCCAAAATCCCCCTAAGGGAGGGCGGGGGGCTAACACCCCGTTCCAAATAGACCTGTCATACCCCCGCGTTGACGACAGAGCGAAAAATTTGTTACCTGAGCCCAACGCCCTGGGGTTAATCGAATGCAGGCTTCCACCACCCCTAATTTAACCCATACCGAATTACCATACATATTGCTCTGCGGCTGAAACTGAAACTTGCTTCAAAAGTTTCGTATGTGCTGTGACACCAGGGATACGTATTAGGTGGGAGGGGGTGAGTATTAAACTGTCAACGCTGAATGTGTCGTTGGAATAGTGGTGTCGGGTCGCGAACTTCTTAAAAGATGCCGGAAGAAGGCGTTAGTTTTCTATTTTTTTTTTTTTTACCCGAGATAAGATAGTTTTTCTTTGTAATTTGGAAGACTTTTTCTTTCTTTTTTTGACCAGCTGTGGCGAGCTTTGGCAAGTTTCTTCTTTCTTCCTTTTTAGTTTTTGTTTAATTTTGATGTTCTTGCTTTCTTGTGTCGAAGAGAAATCCTTCATGGGCAGAGGAAGGAATTTTTTTCTCGTGGGAATTTATCAAGGAATATTCAATTTCAGAGTGGAATATGAAACAACTTTCCGAAGGCAAAAAGAGAAATTAAAGGGAAACAAATATATTTTTCTCTTCCATCAATATATACGACGGTTGGGGCAAAAGTCATGGCAACTATTTTTTTTTCTTGAAGATACCTGTCCGGTTGGAAAATGTGACAAACATAGACGAAAGTTCAAGGTGTTAACTACGTTTGTGTACAATGAATAGCACTGAAATATCGTAACACACTAATTAATTACGGAAGTATACAGGGTAATATGGCCTTCAAGGTGCAAAAGAATGACAACACAGTACACATAACCTTGACATGACAAACCTGGGCCTATAGACCCTTAATGTAGTGCATGACCCTAAATATAATCCATGAGCTGCTCCATGACGGCACGTGCCAAGCCGGTGCGCACACTGACCAGTCGTCCCGAACATTGCTCATCACTGGTTGACACACGTCCTTTCTGAAACTTTCCTATCCACCGTGCTACTGTACGGTATGGTAGGGCATTATTCCCAAAGGCTTCCACTAATTCACTGTGACATTCCATCGCATTTCTCTCCCGGAGAACGGCTATTTCGGTGTAAGCCCTCTTCTCAACACGGGTTACTTCCATCTGACACGATACTCACCAACTGACTGATTTCACAGCCCTCGCTAAGCTACTACCAGCTACCACAGAACCATTTGATGTTCTGCATACACACTATGCCTGCAGAGCTTCCACACGACATATATACGTTTGTGATCCGTTCACATATCTACAAGGGAAAAAAAATAGTTGCCATGACTTATGCCCCAACCCTCGTATATAGTGTTTTTTTTTCTCTTATTAGTCCAGCTCTTCTCCATATCTTTCTTTTGTCCAATTTAAAAACACTCAAGAAATTTATTAATCTGGGTACCACTACTTGCCTTTTATTTTACTAATATAAATATAAATAAGCAAATGAAAATCCTATTTATTTCTAAAAGCAACACTAAAAAAAATTATCTTTTTTTAGCAAAAAACGATGGAAAAAAATCCGGAAAAAGTTAAAAAGAGGGGGAATTGCACGACAACAATGAATAATTGATTTTCCAGCTATTTTCACAGATTAAAGAAAAATAAGGCCTTAAGAAGACGGGAATTGAGTGTAGTTTAGTGCTAAAAGCTATTTTCCAGAGTTCATTTTTCAAGGACTAATGCAATTCAGTTTTATGATTTTTTTTTTCCGATGACATGGGATAGTAAAATGCGTGGGAGGATTATATCTTTCTTTTCTTTCCTTTATTCTTGAGAATTCTGACAGTTAATTTATCAAATAGAGCGTTTTCGTACAATTACTATTAATACAAACAACGAATATTCTGTCAGGTTCCTTACTTTAACATAAAAATAAGTTTTCAAGTAAAATTACGTAAAATCGTGCATCAAATTATATACAGTATTAAATATGTTCTACTTATATTGCTATACCAGGTGTAAAATCACAAAAGTATGCGGAATATAGACAAAAATTTGAATATAAATTTGATTAATTTATGACAATTACAAAGACTTTCCACACAGAAACCAAAAATGAATGAAGGGATCATAATTTTTAAGATCAATTTTAAAATTTTAGAATAGGGAGTGTAGTATCTGGCTACTGTTGGCGATAGATTATTGAGAAAATTTGGCGCCAATCTCTGCACCTGCGGGCAAGGTTGCTATTTGAGGAAAGGTCGTAGACTTTTGACGGGACGGGGACAAAAAAAAAAGAATGTCTTTTAAGTTCCTTTGGTTTTGTTGAAACGCAGTGGACTGCGTTTTGGTTTGATTGTATTGAGAAAAATAAATAGTTCTATTGGTTTTAACGCAACATAGTGTTGAGAAATATTGAGAAAAGTAATAAAGATGTTACAACGGGGGGGAGAGAATCTGCGATATTTCTGCTGTAATAAAACAAATTTCAATTGATTTTTTATTTAGTTTTACATTAAAGTTGCACTTTTTTTAAGCTTCACGTGGTTTATTGGCTACGGAAAGACTAATCTTGAACCTCGCTGAAGTGGGGACGACACCAGAGTAGGCATAAAACGCTTACGTGAGGACTTCGAGTCTCGGACAGATTTAATGTGCATCAATGCCGCGACATGGCGGTTCTTAAGTGATATCAGGACTCAAATCAACGACTCGACAACCCCAAGAGGGTGTTTTTATTAACGTCTCATTTAAAGCAACACCAGGGCTATTGGTAAAGGATTCCGAAATTTTGAACCGTGGCCAAATGACTAGAACGACACCGGAGCTGGCAACCCACTCCAGACCAAAGGTCGACTTTGAGCTTGACAGGTTTGATGTACATCAACCCTTTTATATGGCGGGTCTTCAGTTACATCGGAACTTAAACTAACTACTCGACAACGCCGACCACGAGTACGCCACCATGACTACTAGGCTACAGCAGCTGCTAAATATTAAGACTGTCAGTGGACAGGCTACTTCAACGACTGGCCAAACAGTTGAGTTCTCATGTTGTGAATTTATTTATCTTTTTCTTGTCTTATCACTTTGTAAATAAGAAGCACTCAGTAAACACTTTTCTGGGCATTGTTTTTTGCACCATCAAAGCTACTTAGAATCAATCATAGGATGGAAATTTCAAGAATGTCTAGATAACAAATTTTATAATAATAACAATATGGTTGAAAATCATTGTAATTATTTACATAAGAGACAATTTCGCTAAGTGATATTAAGTGTCACAGCAATTAAATTATTTTTCACCAACAAAGAATATATCTGGTTATAACTAATACCATGTTTCAGCAACTCTGTCGTCTGTCTAACTTAAAAGAAATTTTTATGTATTGGCTGCAATGAACAAGAAAATTATCTACAAAAGTCATTTTACCCAATTTTAAAGTTACTCAAGAGTTTTTTTATTTCGAAATGAATTATGTTCCACAATGCACTTCGATTTGAAAACAGAAAAATTATCAAGTATATGTAAAATCAGAAACCTATTGTATACGTAATATCAGAAATTAGTTAATTGTGTTTTTTATTATAGAAATTTGGAGAAGTATTTAGTACTTTTATTGTAAGGGAAATTGAAATATATTTCATTAACTTTCAACCCCATCTCTTACAAATTCGTAACTGATTTATTGCAGCATGTTATTACAAAATACATCATTGCATGACTCTTCACAAGACCTTTCTACAAAAAACACACATTCATGCATTTACAGCTGTAAAATACCATTTTCGAAATACTTTGGTTAATTTTTTTAAAAAGTAAAACTACCATCAAAATAAACCATCAAAAATTACGATTGCAATACGAAGTGCCGTGTATAGCTGTAAAAAAAGTATGTGAATGGAAGCAAAAAATAACAACAGAGCAAAAAATAAAGAATCGTTCGACGATATTTACAGCACCTTGTGTAAAATAACAGTAAATTTCCGACCGATGCTCGGGCACTTTTATTGCCATGATCTGCTCGACGGCACTTAAAAATCCATTCCCAGCAAACGATCCTGAAGCACCCCCCTTGAGAGAGTTACGAGCGATACACCCACCCCCATTCTACTGAATCGTAAAAAAATGAGTGAAGACGTTAAAATTTTTGAAAGAAAGTAAATGGAATTCCCCATCATCATCTCTTCCATCCCACTTTTTTTTCTTCTACTACTCTATCCTTTCTTTCTTCATCATCATCTTATGACTCTTAATATCGTTTTGACTATCCTTAAGAATGGACGCATTATACACATATGGGAGCGAAAGAACAGAAAATGATAATGAGCACATATTATTACACTCTGTAACAATGCAGTCAATAGAAGAGTATTCAGTAGAGGTTGTAATGGATGGTTACCTATTGTGCTTTATTGTAACACTATCTAAAGTTAGAGGTGTCATTCGAGCTACATGATTCAATTTAGATAGCTCATTCAAAAAACATGTCATTCATAACCCATCAGCCTACATAGTTCTGAATCTAGTACTTCCAAAAATAACAAGATTCAGAAGGTGTCTTCAAAATGAATCAGAGTACCATACAAACACTGATTTAAAAGAAAGATTTCGATACACATTTTTGGTAAAATATTGCAATTTACGCACAATAATATTTAGATTCGCATTTGGAAGGCATTTTCTCATCTGCGGAATTTCGAGATTAAGTTATTCATTGTAGCTACTTCAATTTACAACAGCTGTTTGGTTCGGGCATTATCTATTGATGTTATACCAGTGGCGCACACAAGGTATGGGGTCTCTGGGTTCGGACTCCCTCCCCAAAACCCCTGATTTTTTTTGAATGATTATAATCCTACGTATATAGTACGTAAAATTTAATTAAGTATTTGTTGTTAATAATTAATTTTATTAATTAATGCTAATTATTTATTCAATAGTTTTTTATGTTCCCGAAAATCGACAAAATCAAAAGAATAAGCTGGGTGGCGTATTGAAGCATAATACTAAAATGATGCGCCTTCGACCCTGAGCCTCCCCCCCCACTAGATATTTGACTCACGGCAAGTACACCAAGAAAGGGAAAGTACAGCAATATTTTTTGAAATAATATCTACCACCTGTAAATGTCCCTCAACATTTTGAAAGTAAAACTTTAAATATAATCAACTTGAGTATCAACAGCTATAATTTAGATCTCAATAGAAAGAAAAACTACGTAAAATATATAATATATCTACAGTACCAAAGCAGCATTTTTTGCCGTATTGTATTTCAAAGCAAAATATTACCGAATTTAAAAAATAACTTATAAATATTTTAACAATGAGAAGATATCATAATTCAACAGTATTGTCAGAAGTTCTCATTCAGCATTATGTTATTTCTATATTGGGGGGGTCCAACCCCCCAAAGCCCTTTGATTTTTTTTCCGATTGATATTAATATACTAATTCTAAGTATATAGTACGTAAAATTTAATTAAGTATTAGTTGTTAATAATTAATTTTATTGATTAATGCTAAGTATTTATTCAATAATTAGTGTTTTACTGTATTTTGTTCCCGAAAATCGACACAATCAAAAGGAGCATGATACAAGAATGGTGGACTTTCAACCCTGGACACCCCTTTTGAAAAATGTGCGCTACTGGTATTACCAGGGGCATAGCAACCACCGTATCAACGATAAGGGCCCCCAAAATGTGTAAGCAAAAAATCGTAAAATATTAAGGGGCTCCAAAGCAGGACCGCAAAGGAATTTTCCATACAGGACCCACTTAAAACTAGCAACGCCAGTGAGTATTACTAGAATAATAATTTTGATGATGATTTCATATACATCTAAATTTTTATCAAAAAAGAATCAACAAGATCCGATAAACCAACTACATCTTGTGATAGCCCACTTGTTGTGGGTATCATCTCTTCATAATCCACGCGACCTAAGTTTGAGGGGATAAAAGATTGACCACACAGAGATTCCATACTAAAATTAGTTTATTGTTATCTCAATTTATACTTAGAAAAGCAACACAAGTCTAGGAGGCTTATGATCAGGAGTGATGAGGCATAAACTATTATTCTAATAAATAGCGCAAAAGACCACCGAATCTATATTTATAGATGATTCTCTGACTTAACTAGATTTCAATCCAGTATTAAAGTTTAATCTAATCATTCTTACCGCCAAACCACGGCGAACAGCTACCAGTCCTTTTATCGTCAATATAATCCTTGATCCAACTTGCTCCGGCAAATGGATAATCTTCGGACTTCGAATCCACTTCGAATTCTCCTTCTTGGAACTTCAATTAACACTCATAGAACCTCGCTAGCACTATTAAACCTCCTCATAGAACCTCTTAGAACTCCAAGCGAATACTAAAGCTGCAATATATACACGTTCCTAAGCTGCATAATCGCGTTCTCTTCTTCTTGGGTTGGTTGGAAAGAATTGCCATTCTGGCCCCAAATATTTCCCAAGAGGTTTTTAATAGAAGACGCGATAAAGCCCATCAAAATCTTAATGAAAGAGCTATTTAAAGGTCTCCACTAACAAAGATTAACAATTTTAGGCTCACATTCACAATCCACTCAACTTCTTGGGGGAGGGGGAATTATTAACTTTTTAAAAACGCATTTACATTGTGTTGTACTGATGAAAACCATGTATAACACCACCGAACAACGATATAAGGGACCGGGGGGGGGGCAAAAGATGAACAAAATAACTCAAAGCTGCACATCACGATTCGAGACGACACCACCTCACACACAAAAGCCAAAAGAAGGTCTTCCAATCCACTTTAAGTTACGCGGATCCAAAAAACTCTAATAAATTCCAAGTCTACCATCTCCGACGGATCAGGACACCACTTTTTCCCTCCCTTTCACAATCCAGAAGGGAACAACTTTTCAGTGCATGAAGAAAGATACTAAGCTCTATCTTGGGGGAAAAAAGGTGGGTGGGAGAATAGATTCCACCACGTCGGCTTTTAGCACCCGTCCCCTGATCGTGACCCAACTCCCCAAACATCGATATGCATTATCTATCAATACCCCTAGAGGAAGAACTTCATTCCATGGAGGAATGTCCACGCTGGAGACTATACCATCCATCACACGACACGTGTAGGGATAGGGTGTGGAACATTTCGCGTTTTTAATAAAAAACAAAGCTTTTTTTCGGCTCTGATCCCCCCGATTTGACACAGATCATCAATATGAAGGACTGTATGTGTCGAGCCAAATTCTTGGTAAAGTCGTTTTCGTATTCGGGGCCAGTCGCCTCATCGCTTCCCCGAGACTTCGTGGAACACATGTTAAAAAGAGAAATTGTCCTACAGGACATGGGAAGAAGTGTTGCTCATTCATTCTCCTATCTTCCTTTATATGGGATTTTTTTCTCCGCCTCTCCTCTTTTATTTCTCCGGCGTATTTTTTTTTTTTTTACTTGATCGTAGTTTTCGGCTGGAGAGGAAATAGTGAATGAGGAAAGATGAGGTCGTAAAATATGTAGTTGGCTTTGCTTAATTGGCACTTTATTGTTCCGATTGAAATAAAAAAAACACACACACACACAATTTGTGAACGAATTTGTCTTTTCGACATATACTTAATTGACAGAGATCGCTATGCTTCGAAATAATACAAGATAAAAGTTGACAGAATACCAGGCTTAATTCACCAATAACGGAAGAATTTTAGATCACACTTCTAGAACTCTTTTCAGTTGAATGGGCAACTTCATCCACGTCACCATGCTGGTATGGGGCGGAAGTTTGGAGAATGGGATGCCAGTTGAAGTATCGTACTCGTCACTTAACTATAGTCAAAATTGCGAGGTCCGTCACCAATAACCAGGGACGTCCGCTAACTGGTCCCGGGTCCAAGGTCTCATCCTTGATGGTTGGGGGGCCTCTTTTCGTTCTCGACTCTGTCTTAATAAGATCATGATTCGGATAATTTTAATGTGGTTAAATATTATTTCCGTACTTATTCTTCGAAAAACAAGGAATTTCAAACTGCATGTCGACTGGTTAAAGTGGTAAGAGTGTATTACTAAGTGATGACCGTTGTCCTTGTCTAGGTTTAGGCCTAATACCATAAACCATTATTATTCAACTCATTTAGTCGAAATGCGGCCATCGGTTGAGCCGGTTTGTGACTAGGTTTTTCAGATAGAGACACGTGCACATTTATTTATTTCAAATTACCGTTTGAACGAGTATTTGACAATGCTTGCTGTATATTGTCTACTTTTAAAGATCTGAGGTAGAACCCTACTTTTGCATAGGAGCTCAGGGCCTTAAAAATCTTAAGATTTCTTCGGGCACGGGGCCTAGAAGAGTCTTAAGACGTCCCTGTCAATAACCTTCATGTTATTTAAGTGCGACGTTAAGTCACTCATTAATACAAATTATGACCCAATCAAGAAAAACATGCCTTTGTAATCGAGTAATCAATCTCTCACGGATTGTTGGGTTTTGATTTGATCCTAATTTACATCATACTCTGAAGCAACACGAGGGCTTTTGGTGATGGACATCGTGATTCCTAACCAGGGTCAAGTAATGAAGACGACATCTCAGGTAGCACCACCCTCCCCAAACTTCCAGCCACAGCAATGCGGAAGAGGGAGCTGAACCATGACAAATTTAAAGTGCAAAGCCTCTTTACACGGCGGGCCTTCAGTTGCATCAAGACTCGAATCATGGCACGATGGAGTCATTTATGGATTTTATTTCTGCTACGAAGAATACCGCTAATTAGAGAAATGGGAACTGCTGCATGTTAACTGCAACCAAGTATGTCTTAAGGTATGGGCCAACTAGACCCTGGCCCAGGGCCTCGACCTCAGTGGGGACCTCGTTTTGTTTTCGACTCTTTCTTAACAAGATCATGATCCGCGGATAATTCTAATGGTCAAATATTATTCCCGTATATATTATCCGAAAATCAGGGAATTTCAAACTGGAATTCAACTGGCGAAAGTGGTAAGTCCGTATTATTATGTGATTACCGTTGTCCATGTTTAGGCCCTTGCCTAATGCCATAAACAATCATTCAATTCATTGAGTCGAAATTCGGCCTCCTGTCGAGCCGGTTTGTTCCTAAGTTTCTGAGATTGTGAGTCATGCATATTTATTTGTTTAAAATAACAGTTTAAACGAGTGTTTGAAAATGCATGCTATATGTATATAATGTAGGACGATATTAGGTAGAACCCACTATTTCATAGGAGGGTCTCAAAGAGTCTTAAGACGTCCCTGACTGCAACTCATTAATTAAGTCATCCCACTGCGTAATGTGGAAATGTGTGAGGGGAGAGAGAGAGAGGTATCATTTAAATTGATATTCTCCTTAAAGAATGGTTCGGAATTTCGGAAATTCGTCGTCATTAAATTATTTATTTCTTATAATCATCAGCTACTAAATTTATGTTTTGTTTAATTTATACATAGAAGAAAAGATAATTTTTATTAAATGATATATATATATATATATATATATATATATATATATATATATATTAATGTAATATATATATAAATGTAAGGATAATTAAATTGGATTAAAAATTAAATCCCCTATCTAGCTCTTAACTCATACTTTTCATTTCATCTTCAAGTATCAAACTAATCACCCATTTATTTCTTCCGAACAAATGGCTTAGCCAATAAACATGTCTAATTCCAGATCGTTAGATTTAATAGCCCTATATGTCAGCATTAACTTTCAAGTACAATCATAAAATCCGCGATACTTACCGCATCTGTGTTTTAAGTGTTAACCCACTTAAAACACCCCGTGACGTACTTTTTCCTCTCTGCTCTTAGCGTCAGAAGAGGTGTAGAAATGATTGAATAAAGTTCCTTTTTAAAATTAAGTCTGATTCTGATTCAAAACATGTCATATATATATATATATATATATATATATATATATATATATAGCGGAGATAATATTTATTAAATAATTTATATGTTTAACAGAACGGTCTCAAAAGGTTTAAACATAAATATTACAAGAAGAAAGTTTAAAAAAAAACTTACGCTGCATTATTACCTAAGCCAAAAATTAAATAAAATCTTTTCAAAAGATTTTAAACTTAAAGCCTAAAACAGAGACATTGAAACTATTGTTGCGTAAGAAATAAACATTTGTGATAAATGTTTCAAACATAAGCTTCCTGTAATATGCAGGTTTTAACCTCATTAAACACATCACAGTTCCCGATATACTTAGTTTCATTTACCCATTAAACATAAAGAAACCCAATCAATAGAGCAAAGTAATCTTTTGGCGTATTTACGAGGCGCTGAAAGAACGGAGGGGTGACGACTGAGTGAAAAGAGAACAAGGGCGGAGAGAAGGGTTGAGGGTCAATTCGAAAAGTCAAGGAGCCCATAATCTGTGGACGCCTACGATACGAGGGAAGAAGAGAACCAGTTTCTTTGATTTGGGAGAAGGCCATCAAGGCCGATAAGAAGTTCCCACACACACCGGTCCTTCCCCCTTCCTAGGCTCATCATTTTATACGGGTGTTGTCGCCTCTTACGGAATTCCGCAGACATGGCGTTGGCGCCTCACCGGACAACATTCTTAGAGAAAATGGACAGGGAAAGAAAGAATTCTACTAAAACTCTTGACTGGCGAGCTCTTTTATATGTAGTAAATAAGTTGGTCGAAAACCTGGAAGAGTAGGCCATCCTCTCTCTCCTCCTTCATTACATTTTCCATCTTATATCGGAACGTTATGCCATCAGTGATAGACTTCCCAAGTACGAATAATTCAAACCAGTTCATGAGATGTGTGAGGTGAAGGTCGTTTATCACGTATGAACAATTGGAAATGTATAAATTGGTATAATAAGGCGATTTTTAGAGGTATAAGCTAGATTTTTATTCAAGTGGCGTGATTAGAATTTAATTAGACACGAATGGGAAACTAATTGGATGTGTGGACATTTATTGTTTCCACAAGGTTATGATAAACTTAATCATCAAAAATTCAATTATATTTTCTGATGAAACTTTTTTTTAAAAACGGCAGCAAACTAAAAAAAAATAATTTTAAAAATTAAAAATATTTATATAAAAGTTCATTTAGATTATTTGAATAAAAATTTAGTTAATCATTTTTTTCCCCTTCAAAATAGTATTGCGTAAAGCAGTAGCCGCACACAGAAGTTTTCCAAGGGGGGATTGGGTTAAGGGTCGAAAGTCCACCATTCTTGTATCATGCTCCTTTGGATTTTGTCAATTTTGGGGAACAAAAAACAGTAAAAAACTAATTATTGAATAAATAATTAGTATTAATTATAATAAAATTAATCATTAAAAACAAATATTTAATTAAATTTTACGTATTATATACTTAAAATTATAATCAATCGGGTAAAAAATCAAGGGGTTTAGGAAGGGAGGAACAGAAAAAAAATGGAAAATGCCGCCCCTATCTCTCTCTATATATACATTATTTAAAGTCTTAAAAAATTCAAAATAATTCGAAATTATGGACATAATTACTTGTTATTATTTCAAACGTGTGAAATAAAAAAGAAGAAATCGTCTATTTAAGCAAGCCAATTTCTTCGAAAAATAGTCTACAAATGGTGGGCGTTTGTTTGAAGTTATTATAGCTGCACTCAAGACTAATGCTTCAGCATATACTCCAGCTTCGAACCCTTCAAGTTTCAACATAAAAGAAAACTGTCATTAAATATACAGAATACAAAATAAAAATAAATAAATAAGACGGTAAATGAAATACTAAATTCACACCCAATATTTCAGAAAATAAAGGGTGTTTTTTTTAGAGGTATAGAACTTTAAATTGCAATAAAACAACGATGTATTATTCGATTGACATGATTTTTTTTTATTCGAAAAATAATCTTGTGGCATTACATTTTAAATATGATTTCTGGCATAGGACTGCCACGGCTGGCTCGGATGTAGTCCAATCTGGACGTCCAATTTTCGATGACTTTTTCCAACATTTGTGGCCGTATATCGGCAATAACACGGCGAATGTTGTCTTCCAAATGGTCAAGCGTTTGTGGCTTATCCGCATAGACCAATGACTTTACATAGCCCCACAGAAAATAGTCTAGCGGTGTTAAATCACAAGATCTTGGAGGCCAATTCACAGGTCCAAAACGTGAAATTACGCGGTGACCAAACCTGTCTTTCAATAAATCGATTGTGGCACGAGCTGTGTGACATGTTGCGCCGTCTTGTTGGAACCACAGCTTCTGGACATCATGATTGTTCAATTCAGGAATGAAAAAGTTAGTAATCATGGCTCTATACCGATCACCATTGACTGTAACATTGTGGCCTTCATCGTTTTTGAAGGATTCCACCAGCCCATAAAGCGCACCAAACAGTCAGTTTGTCTGGATGGAACGGTGTTTCGACATACACTTGTGAATTAGCTTCACTCCAAATGCGGCAGTTTTGTTTGTTGACGTAGCCATTCAACCAGAAGTGCACTTCATCGCTAAACAAAGTTCTCTTATGAAAATCGACCATTATTTTCGAAATAAAATTGCACAATTTGAAAGCGTTGTTCAGGCGTTAGTCTATTCATGATGAATTGCCAAACCAAACTGAGAATAAATCATTTGACAGCTGTTAAATCGGTCGCCATCCTGGAAAGTAATACCAACTTAAACTTCTATACCTGGAAAAAAAAACACTCTTTAAAAATAAATAAATAAGACGGTAAATGAAATACTAAATTCACACCCAATAATATTTCAGAAAATATATCAAATTTTTTGTAACAAAAAAAAAATTGCTTTTCAAGTTTGATCCAAATGCCGCCCCGGGCAGGGGTCCGGTTTGTCTTGCCCTAGAGCCACCCCTGCTTAGGAATACAGGGTCGCAAATGTCGTAATTGCGAACTATGATGCAAAGAAGCAGAGAAAAAGAACAGCAACAGCAACATATGAATGGGATAGAAAATATTTTATTAAAAGATTGTACACACACACACAACAGCTGTTCGAAAGTGCCGTGGACTTCTTCTGGGTTCACATAGAGTTTGGTGTAAGAGATGCAGGTTCCTTCAGTTGAAGGAATCGAATATCTGTAGCTGTGCTGAAAGGATACGTGACATGCCAGGGATTTTCCAGAATGCAAGGAATTCCACGCAGCACCGCTGTCATGCTTACCTGGCGATTTCTGATCGCAATTTCGAGCCCCTGTTGTAGTAAAATCCTTCAATACAATGTTTTCTGTCCCATTGATGTGTTTCTGTTTTTTCTTAGCTTCTTTGCACCGTAGCTCGCAACTACGGCGTTTACTATCCTGCATTCTTATGTAACCCGAGTCGTATCTGAACCTCCTACACACGCTAAAAGTTTGTCGGTTTGGTAGCGACTATATGATTAGACTGAATTACCTGTAATTCTATAAATGGTAACTTACAAAAATACTGATGAAATCAACCCTTGAAATTTTAAAACATTGCAACTACAGGACTATCAAACAGACTTTTCTCACAATTTTAAAACGAATCTATACTTATAAAGGGTGTTTTTTTTAGAAGTATAGAACTTTAAATTGCAATAAAACAACGATGTATTATTCGATGGACATGAATTTTTTTTTTTTTTTTTTATTCGAAAGATAATCTTGTGGCATTACATTTTGAATATGATTTCTGGCATAGGACTGCCACGGCTGGCTCGGATGTAGTCCAATCTGGACGTCCAATTTTCGATGAATTTTTCCAACAATTTTGTTTAGCGATGAAGCGCACTTCTGGTTGAATGGCTACGTCAACAAACAAAACTGCCGCATTTGGAGTGAAGCTAATCCACAAGTGTATGTCGAAACATCGTTACATCCAGAAAAACTGACTGTTTGGTGCGCTTTATGGGCTGGTGGAATAATTGGTCCGTACTTCTTCAAAACCGATGAAGGCCACAACGTTACAGTCAATGGTGATCGGTATAGAGCCATGATTACTAACTTTTTCATTCCTGAATTGAACAATCATGATGTCCAGGAGCTGTGGTTCCAACAAGACGGCGCAACATGTCACACAGCTCGTGCCACAATCGATTTATTGAAAGACACGTTGGGTGACCGCCTAATTTCACGTTTCGGACCTGTGAATTGGCCTCCAAGATCTTGTGATTTAACACCGCTAGACTATTTTCTGTGGGGCTATGTAAAGTCATTGATCTATGCGGATAAGCCACAAACGCTTGACCATTTGGAAGACAACATTCGCCGTGTTATTGCCGATATACGGCCACAAATGTTGGAAAAAGTCATCGAAAATTGGACGTCCAGATTGGACTACATCCGAGCCAGCCGTGGCAGTCCTATGCCAGAAATCATATTTAAAATGTAATGCCACAAGATTATCTTTCGAATAAAAAAAAATTCATGTCAATCGAATAATATATCGTTGTTTTATTGCAATTTAAAGTTCTATACCTCTAAAAAAACACCCTTTATATCACGAATAGGAGAAATCACACAAATATAAGCAAATGGAAGCGTTTTGTACTTCATCCAATGGCGCACACAAGGGGGGGCTGCGGCTCCGGACTCCCCCAAAGCCTTTGATTTTTTTCCGATTGATTATAATTCTAAGAATATAATACGTAAAATTTAATTAAGTATTTGTTATTAATGATTAATTTTATTACTTAATGCTAATTATTTATTCAATAATTAGTTTTTTACTGTGTTTTGTTCCCGAAAATCGACAAAATGAAAAGGAGCATGATACAAGTATGATGAACTTTCGACCCCTCTTGAAAAACTTCTGTGTGCGCTACTGTCTTCAGCTTATATATTGAAGTATCTTTTTCTTTAGTCGTCCATATGCTTTAAAAGAATTACTTAAACTATTATAAGTAATCTTAAATTAAAACTAAAATATTTCCATTTATATATAAGCACACAAACGAAGTGAAGAATTTAATTGCAGCATCAGGAATTTATGGTATATATTTTAGCAAACGTTTTTCATATAATACACACATTTATCAAAATTTATGAATCAAGTTGTCACCTTTTTATTATTATAAAATACACGTACTTTTTTCTTATTAAGTTAAAGTTCACCTATACAAAAATGAAACGATATCTTATGTCATGAAAGTTAAATCACCAACCATGATTTATCGTTAGAAACCACCAGTGTTGACATAGCACATATTCTTTAGAGTTCCAGCAGACACATTTTATTTTTTTTACGAACAAACCACTGACCCTACAGGACGCTGTATAACTGTAATTACTTCCTTGACGCTCGAACGCTCACCTTCCCCAGATTGCGGGGCGTCCCTCTAATAAACATCTCCTAATAATTGACCGCAGATTAATGCGTCCGCGACAGGCAGGACGATCATTCCAGCGGATGGACAGCCGGGAATATTAATGGAGGGAGCATCCCGGGCGTCATTTTGCGCTCCGACGATTTCCTTCCAATTTGTCCCTCTGGGGCCGAAGAGGGGCTGTGTCCGATTATCGCACCCCTGGATGAGGTGGATGTTATTTTTCAATGACAACTATTAACGGTCAGTAGTCTATACCCTAAGGGAAAACGTGGAGTCAGTTTTGGAAAAATGGTGCCGAAAGTTCACAACTTTATTTCTAATAAAGAGAGAGAGTTGGTAAACTTAGTATGGCTTTGTAAATGCAAGGGTACCGGAATTAATTGCAATATATGTATAGCAGTGATTCCTAACCCTTTTTCGTTGTTGCTGTTGTGGTACACTTTTAGCAATTTCAAGATATGGCGGCACAATAAGCTCAAAAAAATTTTACTTATCTGCATCACACTACGTAAAATAGTTAATGATTATAATTTTCAATGTTAAATAAAATAATAAGTACGGCAAAGACGACAAAATGTTTATTAAGTCGTTGATTAGGGATTAATTACAAGAATACATTTAATGCAAAATCTGAGCTTGATGATGTTTGATAATTTCGTTTATATTTGGTTGTAAAAAGGACACCACTTTCATTTCGTCATTTACATTTAAAAGTCTTTATCTTTTTTTTAATTCCTACTATTAGCTTACACTCTCTATATATTTATTTATCTTGGTGGAATTTTCAATCGTTAATAAAATACATTTAAAAGCGCTCCATTGAGCTGAAATTTTGTATATATGATTATTTTGGATGACAATACCGTAATTTAATTATAATTAATAAAAATTAATTGATTAAAACTAATTATTCAAAGAATTACAAATACAGCCACGCTGGCATCATTTCTGGCGACTTAGCGACCCTTTTGGAGACTTGAGTGTCAAAACTTGAAAAAGTTTTTTTTTTCTCACATTTTAAAGCGCTCATTTGAGCTCAAATTTTCTATACACGATCGTTTACAAGTGACAATACAATAATTTAATTATAATGAATTAAAATTAGTTGACTGAAACTAATAATTTAAAGAATTACAGATACAGCCACGTAAGTTTCATTTTTATCGACTTGTGTCAAAACTTTAAAAGATTTTTTTTCACATTCCGTTTTAAAGCATTCCGTTGAACTGAAATTTTATATACCCCATTGTTTTGGATGACAATACTATACTTAAATGATAATTAATAAAAATTAATTACTACTTAATGTTGTGATTCTGGCATATGTATATACATATTTATATTAAATGTAACTATTTAATAAAAAGTAGCTAAAACAAAATTTTTCTTTGTTGATCTGAGTAGGAATTGACTTAATTTTTTTATATTACTTGTTTCATTTTTATGTTTGTTAATGCTGAAAATTGGAATTCATGCAAATAAGATGTAGAGAATGGTAACAATATTTTAAAAAGTTTTTTGGCTGCTGTAAGATAATCGCCTCTAATTTTAATCCAAAATGAATTAATCGACACTTTCCGAATGTTTTGAAATTAAATCTCGATTATTACAGAGCGAAATTATAATTTTTTTTCTTCATTGAAAGTCAATTCATATACGGATGTATCCAGTGGCGTAACGGAGAACACTTGGGCCCCCCTGCAAAGTCAGATTTTGGGCCCCCAAGTTAGATTTTACAATGGGTAGGTACTTGGCGATAGTCAGGCTGTAGGCCCTCTAGAGCCCTGGGCCCCCCGCAATGCGGGGGTGTACGTTACGCCACTGGAAGTATCCGTAATCACACTGGAATTTAATTTTTTCTATATCCATCTATCCACGAAAGGATGTTAAATGTAGAGCACGAATACTCTTAATTTATTGCTATAAAACGGTCGACAGCTTCGATTCCGGATTTTATTTTTTTTTTCTAACAATATAATAATTAATTTTGAAAAAAACTTGGCGGCACAGTGATTGAGGATTGTAGAAAAAAAAAATCCGAACAATACAGCTTGGAAATAAAATTTACAAATGCTACATTTTATATATGAGACAGGAGAAAAAAATAATTCAACTATCTTGAATTAAATGATTACTATATTATAAAATTATAAGTTTACAGAGAAGTTCGCTTATTATAGTTATGCCTTCATTTTCCAAAACAAAGCCATTCATAATTAAAATTCAAAATTAATGGTAATCGAAATATTCAGCTGCATACATCTTGAATATATAGATAAGACTTCCCAACAAAAAACTGTTTAAACGAGGCTTTATTAACAAAAAATTATGTTAACTTCCTTCATCACTTAAATTACTTTGAAATTACAGTAAACAGATAAATTTTACTTACAAGTAGAGATTACAGGTAGAGATAAAGGTTTACCTATGTGAAAAGTTCAGGGTGGAGACATTTAAGTGAGGAGGGGTGAACAGACTATATTCATCACTGGGAGGGCGTTCCCAAGATGGAACAAAAGATTAAGCGCAAAATTGAGGAGCAACCCATAAGAAAGCCCAAATATAAATAGCACTATTTTTTATTCTTGAATAAGAAGTTCTTAATTTGGAATTGCTCTGATAATGAATTCGAAATAGTTTCACACTGTTCAAAATTACTGATGAGGTATTTGACCGCAACAGAAATAATGGAACAAGTTTATATAATTTAAAAAAATAATAATACTCACTTCACAAATAGAAGTCAATTAGGTCTGTTAATATGTCACGGAAATGTGAAACTCCTATATTATTAAGTATTGAAAATGGTAAAATCCTATTTTAGCCAACACCTTTGGCAAAGAAGAAAAACATTTTTCATCAAAGCATTCTAAAAAAGCTAGCACTTCAGCGATTTTTTACAACACATATATGTTATTAATATTTAGCTAACTTTTCTTCTATTTTATAAATTAATTTTTCATCTTTTAATTACACAATTATTTAGAGAAAGATCATCACTCAAAATATAACGAGGTTATAAACGGATACAAGTAAAATAATACCCAGAGTATTTGACATACGTTGATTCTTACTTCGTTTACAAAAGAAAGAATCTGTACGAGAGTTTATATAAATCTTCAGTATCACATTCGGTATAATTCCCATTCTTCATAACTTATCCATTTTAAGAGTCTTAAACTTATTTTTTTCGTACTGCAAAGATACAAATATTTCTCCCTATATTTTTCCGATGCTCTTCGATGAAAAACAAAGTAGTTCATGTTGCCAGCGAAATACTTCACTTCTCTTGCCTGCTGCAGCGAAATATTTCACTCCGTGGGCACCTTTTTAAAATTACATAGACAGCCCCAAACTATATTACATTAAAATCATGGTAGAATTTGAATCAGCTGAATGCTTAAAATCATGATAAAGTTTTAATCAGTTGAGAGAGCTTAAAATCATGGTAGAATTTGAATCAACTGAGAGCCTAAAACAATGGTAGAATTTGAATCAGCTGAGAGCTGAATGTCATGATAGAATTTGAATCAGTTGAGAGCTTAAAATAATGTAGAATGTGAATCATTTGAGAGCCTTAAACAATGGTACAATTTGAATCATTTGAGAGCCTAAAACAATGATAGAATATGAATCAGCTGAGAGCCTAGAATTTGAACCAATATCGGTCTCTCTTTAGCTACATGCATAACCACTACCCATAAGTCCTGAACCTCAGCCAAGTATTTCTTTGGAGATTGTTTACTGTGTTTGAGATCCCTGTTATAGACGCTGTAACCTACAAACACTTAAATATCTCAGATGTTTGAAATGCTACTCAATTACTAGTATTATGTCAAAACGCATTTGATATTTTTTAAAGAAAGATTAAATTAATTCTTTATTTAGAGTACATATAAATAAAACTAGTTCCCTAAACTAACTTTCGCGCCGAAATTGTGCCTCTTTTTACATTAAAAGATTCTCTTTGTTTTAACTATACGTGTTTCACTTTTTTTAGATCTCTTGAGATCATCAAAACTGCATTTCGAAGCGACAGTTATATCATTCATGATGAGTCTTTTTATAATTCTTCAAAATTTACTCTTTACCAGATATCAACTTGAAAGAAAAACTGTTGCATTTTTCTTCAGAACAATCCTACAAACATCTCACGAAAAGCTCATGAAGAAAACAAATTTTGATCAAGGCTGCCATTTTCATCTCATCTTCGTGCTGCCCCGAAAAAGTGCTTTGCAGTTGCCATGCCATAAAAACTAAAATTGAAGTCAGTACGTCACCAAAACTAACAGGCAAGAGCCGGAAAAAGATGCAATTCTATTAACTGGATGCCACGTTAAAGTATAACGCGTCCGCTCAACTCTCTGCGAAAATAAACAAACCTAGTAACCAGATTAACAACCAAATGTGAAGAAGGGGGTAGGGTAGAACTTCAACATGAAGAAGCGGTGTGAGTACCAACCATTCCATCTTGTCCATAGGGAGAAGCACTTAACTACACTTTATATAATTAAGTTTCGCAAGAGAGACCTCGGCAAACAAGTGTTCTACTTTATTTTTATTTTATATATCAACCCTTTTTTTTCTTTCCTGCAGCCCAGTATTCCATCTTCTCCCGCAATTTAAACTTTAAACATTAACTTCAAACGCGGGAGCAAATTAATTTAGCCCGGTATCCCAGGAAACACTAAAAAGCAAAAAGGGACGGTTCAACGCAACAAGGCTTCTGGGAAAAATAAAGCGGACAAACCGAGTTGAGAGTTTTTCTTCCTGACGCGTGATTCTGCCTTAATGATGGCTCAGATAGGGTGCGCTTCTCTTCACTTCGCTTGAAAAGTAAACTGGGTGGTCAAAAAAATATAATAAAACGCGATGGCATTTACACTGTAGAGTGAGCCCTGGCAGGTAATGGCCCTTCAGCATGAAACTACTTACATGTATTTAAAAAAAAGGAATTTTTGTATGAAACTTTCTCAATTCTGAAAGAAGGAAAAAAATTGAAATATATATATATATATATATATATATATATATATATATATATATATATATATATATATATATATATATATATCAGAATTTTCCTCTCAAGGAAATGTAGTGTTCTGTAGCGATAGAAATGTATTATGTTTTTTAGAAAGCGTCCACCTTATGAAAAAGAGTAAAGCCTGTGAATAAGAAACACTTTTCCAAATAGGAATTTTTTTAAATATTAATATTTTCTAGCTTTGCTTTCATACAGAGATCAATATGTTTTATACAGGGTGGTCCTGAGTTCAAGGTACAAACTTTAAGGGTAGGGAAAAGGAAATTGTAACAATCATTTATCGTAAAAGAATGTATGGGCACAAGTGATGCGGTGTGGCACAAACACAAACAATTGAAGATGAAAAGAAAGGCAAAGTGTTTATTGAAAGCGTTGTTGACAAGTGTAATGTTTACAGTAACTGTTCAGCATTATGAGCTAAGAATGAGCTGTAGCGCACATTGCTGCACAGCCCCCTGGCAGTCGGAGAAGATAGTCTGCTGGATTCAAGCTTGTACTCTTTGAACATGGAAGAGGAGTAAGCGATTTTCGTTTAACACTCCACAAGCGGTCTGATGACTCACACTTAAGTGATGAGCAACAGTTCTTGTACTTGACTCGGGTCGATCAGCTACATCGTTCAAGATGCTTTCTTCCAGGCTTGGACTGCATACAGCTCTTCATCGACCAGCATCGTATCAAGTGACGTGGAACGAACTTGTTTCACGAAGTTGACGGTATAACCACTGAAAAATTATGTTATCCGGCATTCGTCGACCAGAAAACTGCACGTGATACATTCGTAACAAAGATCTCCCTTTGCCATTTGCACAGCCGTACATGTAATGCATATGAGCATTTTCGGCGTACGAAAGTCTCCCATCGTAGACGTCAGCACAATTCCAGATGTCACTTTTCCCTACTTAAATGCATCATCTTGAACGGTGGATAAAAATCTACTCCCTCCAACTACAGCAACGCAACCAACCAATAACTCCATTTCTCTTTTCTTTAAATTCCTCTGTTTGCACTTCACCGCGTCGCATGCGCCCATACATTCCTATACAATAAATTATTCTTACAGTGTCCTGTACCTACCCTTACCACATTAACATGTTTGTACCATGAATTCGGGACCACCCTGTACATGCAGATTACTTTTGTTCAAATCACTCAATTTTTCCCGATACAAACTCGTCCAAACTAACTTAGCAAGAAAATTCTTGTATAAATTTTTTTTTTCCAGGTATAGAAGTTTAAGTTGGCATTACTTTTCAAGATGGCGACCGATTTAACAGCTGTCAAGTGATTTATTCTCAGTTTGGTTTGGCAATTCATCAAAACGATCATCAAGCAAGGCGTAGATTCGTCGAATGGGCCCAAAACGAGATTGCCGTTGTTCCCGATTTTCATAAGCGAATTTTGTTTAGCGATGAAGCGCACTTCTGGTTGAATGGCTACGTCAACAAACAAAACTGCCGCATTTGGAGTGAAGCTAATCCACAAGTGTATGTCGAAACACCGTTACATCCAGAAAAACTGACTGTTTGGTGCGCTTTATGGGCTGGTGGAATCCTTCTTCAAAAACGATGAAGGCCACAACGTTACAGTCAATGGTGATCGGTATAGAGCCATGATTACTAACTTTTTCATTCCTGAATTGAACAATCATGATGTCCAGGAGCTGTGGTTCCAACCAGACGGCGCAACATGTCACACAGCTCGTGCCGCAATCGATTTATTGAAAGACACGTTGGGTGACCGCCTAATTTCACGTTTTGAACCTGTGAATTGGCCTCCAAGATCTTGTGATTTAACACCGCTAGACTATTTTCTGTGGGGCTATGTAAAGTCATTGGTCTATGCGGATAAGCCACAAACGCTTGACCATTTGGAAGACAACATTCGCCATGTTATTGCCGATATACGGCCACAAATGTTGGAAAAAGTCATTGAAAATTGGACGTCCAGATTGGACTACATCCGAGCCAGCCGTGGCAGTCATGCCTGAAATCATATTTAAAATGTAATGCCACAAGATTATCTTTCGAATAAAAAAAATTCATGTCAATCGAATAATAAATACATCGTTGTTTTATTGCAATTTAAAGTTCTATACCTCTAAAAAAACACCCTTTATAAAAGATTTGTTATTCCATTCAAAAAAAGAAAAGAGAAAAACCCGTCACAAAAAAAATCTAAAATTTAAGAAGACACAGTACGATTCAAATGACAAAAACCTTATTTGTTTAGCCTAAATTATTCTTTATATATTTTTCTATAACCTCACAAAATTTAAAAGCTCTAAACTTAAAAAACGCAGAATTCGGATAGTTTTTACATTCATTTCTATTCACATCCCTATGACAAATTAAATCTTTAAACTTACTTATCTCAGAAAGGTAAGAGATAACTAGTTTGTCTTCATTTTAAATGCTAAGGCTTTTCTTCTATTGGGCCTAATGCTTTGAAATTTTTTTTTTACCTATTGATAATAATACATGTAACAAAAGTTGGTACGTATTTTTGAATCAAAACAATACTTATTTTTTAAAAAATAATTGAATTCAGAATTTTTACATTTTTTTAAGGAATTTTCAATAAGCATTCATAAAAAGAAGTATTGTACAAATACCAATCATGTTATCGCAGAACCCATACCAACTTTTGTTGTGCATAGTTTGACGTACTTGTAAATCAAATTTCATGCGTGTACGTAAGTTTTTGTAGGAGGAGTAGCGTTTTAAAATCACTTCACAAATTTTAAGGTTTTTCCTTAAAAAAAAAAAAATCTGTTTTACACGGTATACACACATAAGAGGCAACAAAAACAAATTTTGAAAATCTTTAAATTAATTTTTTTTGCGTAAATCGTGCCATGTTCCCTTATGAAATTTGACTGCTAACCTATAAAGCTTCCACGTACTTGAATGAACTTGTAGGACTCTTTAGATAATTAAAAGTACAATAAAAAGCAACATAACAAAATTTATTGTTAATAGTTCACGACTTCTAGCTGGAATGCGACCTGTTTCGTAATATCACGATTTACAAAGCAGCAGGTGTGAATGTGGAACAAAAGAACTGATGCATTACGAATTTATTATTTCATTCTGCTTGTTCAGATTACATGATTAAAAGAAAAAAAAGAGTACTTTTAGTTCATGATTTGAAATATATCGTTTGGTATTAATTAAAAAAATTTATCTATGTTTACGATGATTAATGTTTTCCATACAAACATTTGTTTTACACGTATTAGATGGTAGTAATTAAAAAAAAACGATTTATTTTATTTGATTTCATCAAATGTAATTACAATTGTTGAAGGTAAAAGTAAAAAAATAAAATTCTGATTTGGAAATAATCGTTACTGTTATAATTTTTTTTAAAAAATCAATACATTTATTTGTTGATTTTAAAAATACACATATTGCAATAATTATAAGGTTAGCAGTGTGTTTTTGTCTAAAACTTTTAGTTACATAGCAGCACATTACAGTAACCATAGTTCTATTAAAAAATGGTCAACTTACATTCCATTAAAAAACTAAATGAAAGCGCAAAAGTAAATAAAAAGGGAATACACAACAAACTTCGAAAGCTTCAGAACTTTCTTCAAGAAAATAAATATCCACGGGAAATATGCTGCCAGTAGAATTATATGTTATCAACGTGACTCATTATACGCACAGCAAGGCGACAAAGAACTATTTCGAATTTGCGTGTTCCAGGCAAATTAGTATTCCAAGGTCAAAAGGATAATTTGGAAAATATTCAGCTTCCAGCCTCTTATTCTCTTTCGCAATTGTGAATCCGTTTCGTTTTCAAAATCGAAGAAATGCTCGGCCTTCTTCCATCTACATGTACATAAAATTCACCATGGCTTCATGATACATGTAACTCATACATGCCTCTTTTCGAACATGATACATGCCTCATACATGATACATACATGATACATGCCTCTTTTTCGAAAAGTTCTACATTACAGAAAATGAATCATCGAGTAACTAATGGAAATGATTGTTGGTAAGATTTTGTTTTATTTTTTTACTAAGATATAAGATTTTACTGAAAATAATTTTTGGTGGAATTATTTATATTTTCTAACCAAATTATATTATTTATATTTTCTATACCAAATTATACACTGAAACAACAGAGATTAATGTTTACGCTATTACTGGTAATAATAATAAAAGTACCTCACGGGCTTTTATTGCCAGCATATTATTTTTCAAAAGGAACTATAATATGTGTAGAACGGTGGAAGATTAAACTAAAAGTGGTAAATTCGGTTTTGGTTTCAATGAAGTCAACTTTAGTGCAACACTTATTAAGAATTTACCTTAGGTTACAAAAAGACAACGAATATTTTACAAAAAATAAATGGCAAAGAACATGATTGGTTCTCAACAGCGACTACACACTTCCCTCACCTGGCCTGCATTAAAGATAAATGGTCGCTAGAGATAGAGCGTCTGCTGTATGGGACAGTTAGTTATAGTTATTATGGCAAGAGTGGTTTCATATGTTATTTAGTTGAGCTGAAAAGTCGTTGTTTCCCAGCATAGTGTATAATTAAAATTAAAATTTAAGTATTTACAAAAAATACATTTAAAAGAAGTGGTTTTGAATTTAAATCTAAGTAGTTCAGAAATAACTTTTGTCTTCAATCAGAATGAGAAAAAAAATAAATAAAAACAAGTCGTCATAATACTTTCTGATATTTAAATAGTTAATATTTATACCATTGTGTGTTTTTCTCAACAAATGTTCCAAGATCAAACCAACCATTTTTGCAATTGCACAGAGTTAGTTACTTTTTAACATGTACAAAAATACATATCGACATTCGTAAAAAGAAATACCTAAGAATACTTTGTGAACTTAAACCATTTGTTGTTTAAAATACAACTTCCAAAGGACAAACAAAATTCTAAATTTAGCAAACCTATTCGAAGATTGAACCAGAAAGAACATTGTAAAAAAATAACGAAAGAACAAAACACGATTAACTTCAAAACGATCGTGACTGCAAACATCCACGATGGAAGAAAGATATCTACCAATTATTGAACACAAAAATATCCTCATAAAATAAACACCAGATAGAAAGAAAGAAAAAACGAGTTCTACAAAACAGCAGTCTTTACATTAAACGACGCTAATATACGAGAAACAATGAGTAGTCGCTATTGTTTTCGAAAGAAATACAGTTACAGTTAATACAGTTTGATATCGGCAGTGTGCTCTTAAAATAAAGACCCCGGTGTCCGTTTGGAACACGAATAGCCTACTCAGAATCACCGAGGGGGTTAGGCCGCAAATTGGATCAGAAGTCTCAGTTCAGTTTGGAACTCGTAATTCTCGAATTAAGGTCGGTTCCACAGTCATTACGCCCGGGGTTTGGGCGGGATTCCTTACCTGGAAACTGTTTGTTTATTCTGGAAAGGAGAGGGTGTTCGTATATATACCCAAACGACTAATTTCAAGTAAGTAGGTCGGGGAATGTCTAAACTCATTCGTCAAGGAAAGTTTTAAAATGGTTTATTACGAGAAGCGCAGTTCAACTTCCTTTATGCTTGCGTAACGCTATTTATTTTCCCAAGAGTTTAAAAAAGGCACAATTAAGTTTTAATCACAGATTTCATGATGGGAGTTGGACGTTTTAAAGACGTGATTCACCGCCTCGTTGAACGTGCAACTTCAAGACTACAAAGCGAAATTTGATTTCCGATAAGAAAATGGGTGTTGGGATAGTAAATTATGATAAATTCGCGAAGAACATTTAAAAACAATTGTGGTCTAAAGTTCATTCAGACAGTACCGGTTTAAGCTCATTTCGGGCCCTGGGAGCAGAACATCTACAGGCCCCCTTGGCACTTGCGGATCGAAATTTATAGCCAGAAAATCTGGTTAAGTCCAACTTATCCGGGTATTTCCTGGGCGTCCACCCCAAGCGCCCAATCGGGAGGGACGTCTTAAGAAATGGGCCAAATGGGCCTCGGCCTCAGAGGGGGCCTCGTCCTATTCTCGACTGAACCTTATAAGATCATGATTCGAATAATTTTAACGGGTTTTAATGATTTGTGTGATTGTAAGTCATGCACATTTGTGTGTTTCTGGTTACTGTTTGTACAGGTATTTGACAACGTATGCTATGAACTATCTACTTTTAAAGGTCGTAGGTGAGGCCTATATACATTTGCGTATAGGCCAAGATCCTATTTTTACGTAGGAGCCCAGGGCCTCAATGCCCCTGCTAATTGGTTAAACCGGCACTGCATTCAGACATGAACAAGTCTTTAAAAAAACATGAGTATCACCCAAATGAATTGCTATTCTCGGTAGACACAGTAGCAAGACCAATCGTGAGGCTGTAGAAACATTTCGTATTTTATCGGAGAAAAAAGGGTATATCACCCAATGTTTACAACTACTGATTTTAAAGTTTTATTTCCGGTTGAATAAAGATAAGTTGCAGCGCAATAATCTTTATCGCCAATTATACAGCCATTAATTTGAGATATAAAAGCTACAGTTCTGATTCCAATGAAAATACTGTAGAATAATAATAGATATTGCGGTAAGACATATAAAAACCTCACATAGTGTTGTAAGGAAGCTAGACGGTTTGAGTTCAGATACGTTCTCTTGATAATCATTCAAAATTATAAGAATCTTCACGGGCAGCACATTTGTAGCTGATTCATCAGGGACGTTAACACAAATGATCAAATCAGTCGAACACAACATTTGAAAAACAACAGATTTCCCTTAAACTGCAATTACTTTCTTTTTCAAATCAGAGAGTAAACTTACACGTATAGATTTGCGTGCATATACGTATAAAACCAAGCATCATATACTAAATTGTCGTACATCTAATAAAGTAAATCAATAAATACAATTGTAAGAAGGGAATATAGCCCCAAATAAGATACCCTCAGTAGTATAATAGCAAACTCTTAGCCTTAGGAACTAAGATTGGAAGGTTAAACATAGTTTTACAATAACCAACCAACCCTATATCACTGAGCTGCAAGGATTATAATTAATTTTTTAAAAATAAATTAACTTTTCAATCTTAAATAATTAACTTCTTATTGGGTTTTTTTTTCACTATTTTTTTTTAATTTCGTAAATATCGGATATCAGTGGCGCACACAGGAATTTTTCAGGGGGTCCAGGGTCGAAGTCCGCCATTCTCGGGAACAAAAAAAAATTAATAAATAAAATAAATAAATAAAAAATTAATTATTAATAACAAATACTCAATTAAATTTTACGCACTATATACATAGGATCATGATCAATCGAAAAAAAATTCAAGGGCTATGGGGGCGGACACGGGACCCCCTGCACTTTGCGCGCCCAACTGTCGGATATCAATAAACCATTTTAGACTATTATTTTTATTTTTTTCATAAAAACGTGTTGGGAATTAGATTCGAATAAATAAGGTAAATGTATATAAATTCTGACTAAAATAAGTGTTTTGTATTATTTTTAATGGATCATTATCGTAAGTGATATCAGTCAGATTTGAACTTGATTCCTCCATGCGATACCTTTTTACATTTTATCAATTCTCCAAAAAACTTCTAAACAAAACACAAAAAAGTAACATAAATACATTGTAGAATTCATTTACCACTTTTTATTTATAACACAAAAATCTCACAAGCTTAGAAATTTGTTACTTTAAGTCCCATAATAATTTCATAAATTCGCTGCCACCTCCACCATTTACGGCATTCATGATTATCATTTTACTTTCGGCAGGCAGCATCTGGCCCACATGAGACAAAGAAGAACAAAAATAAATAAATAAATAATAAAAGAAACCCTCCATTAGAATTTCATGGACCGAGAAAATTTCTTTTCTTCAAATTCAACGAAATCACTTTTTTTTTTCTAAACCAGCACCCCTTCTTTTAAACTCTTTTTCTCAACTTCGGAAACAAAGTTTAAAAACCAAAAAAGTTCGAAAAAATATATACCAAGGAATGGGTGCAGACAAACAAACCCAAAAAAATAAAAAGGGGGTGGGAAAAGTGCCTTATTATTTTCCGCCCCCTTCTTTTCTAGTCTATCGTGTGACTCCGTGCGAGATTTATGAGACTTTAAGTGCTGGCATTCGTCTCATCGTGTGGATGACGGATGTCCTGGAAGAGGGGGGGGGACAAACTTTAAAAAAACGAACGATAAAAAAAATCGACGTATCTCCCCTCCACCCCACTTTGAAAAAACTTCGACTCAAAAGACAATTTATTCTTCACAAAAGCAAAAAAAAATTTTCTAAAAGAGAGCTGAAAATCTGTTTAAGGATAAAAAAGAACATTGGAATTTGAAATGCAAAAAAGAAGGAGCATAGAGTGAGAAGAATTCCATCTCTATTTTATTATCTGTGATACCGAAGCTTAAAATGTTAGTGATAAATGTTTCATGCGCTATCAAATAAAAAGATTTAAAAAAAAACTGACCACAAGATTTAAATAATATTGAAATTCAAAAACAGCTGCTTAATGATTGTGGTCTTTTTTGATAATACTGATATTTTCACTATATGCAATTGAGTGATAGTATACTTTGTTGCTATTAGAGTAACGTATTGCTTGTTGAAGTACAAGTGTATATAACCAACAAAAAATATATAACTGAACAATTCCTACCATAAAATTTTCATTGCTTAAGAAATCCGACTATTCTAAAATTGTGAATTTAACAAAAATTGAAGATCTTTTTAAAGGTTTTATTTTTTTAAGCCATCTTATTAGCTTTATAAAAATAGCAAGTTTATTATTTTCCGTTCACTAGAACAGAAACAATAAGTGTTTTAGTGAAAACAGATGCTATGCGAGGTGTCGTACTTTAAAATGTGTTTTATTCGAAATATGCTTTTTTTTAAATGCTCAAACGGAGACTGCGATTGCTCAAAAAGTTTTGAAAATAATTAACTGAACATTTTTGTGTATGTTCTGTATAATAGTACATAATGTTAAATGTGATTGATGATTTATCAATCACAGTTTTATTACAAAATTTACAGTCCCTTACGTCAATGAAATCACTGTTTTTTAAAACAATTTCATATAATAACTAAGATAAAGTGCTCTAGTTTTCGTTAACATTAAAGTATCTCTTATACTTAAGGTCATTTTCAAAATGAATAGTAAAGCAACACATCAAAATTGAAAATTTGTTAATAAATTTTTTGTACAGGATGGGTCCCATTTATGTAATTTTTTGTAAATTTTCCCCGTGTTTTAGTAATAATAATTTCTTTTTCTCTTCTTAATTTCAGCATATTTTTCTTAAAATGTATTAAATAAATCTAAAAACCATTAAAAAATCCGCATATCTCCCTTTTTTTAAAAAAAAAAAGTTGTCGCAAATAGTCCTCCTTGGATACGGCAGTGCCAAAGGGGCCCGTAGACCCTCTGCGCCCAGGCCCAAAAGAAGCTTAAACCGGCACTGTTAACATTTACGAAATTAAAAAAATAATAATAAAATGAGAACTAATAAGAAGAAAATAACTCATTTATTTTACCAGTATTAAAAACTTTTAAACACATACATGAACCTATAATTTCTCTAACAGACATAGTATCATGTTCAATTTTCAAATATCACGAATTTTTCCGCCTTCGATTCTGAATCATGTGCCCGATTTTCAATAGCGTTAACTTAAGATTCGAATAAATACGGTGTATACGAACTAATCTTTGCGAATTTGTTAAACGTAAAAAACATTAATGTAACATTTTAAGCAAAAAAACGTGGGAAATTATTCGGTAAAGATTGCTAAGAGCTCAGAAAAATTAAATTAAAAAATCCCTCTTTGACAGATTTTAATTCGAACAGGCAATTAATTCCTTACATTATTACCATTACTAATATTAATCGTTCCGTTCGTAGGCATTAAAATTCGGAATGACTGGAGTTCAAGAGTTACAATTAAGTGCACGAATCTATTATAAAAAATTCATTTCGACTGCTTGAACTCGTAATATTCTCAAAAAATTAATGAATTGATCTCTCAAAACACCCTGTACATCCCTTTAATACCTGCCGTATCTTTCATTCTTCTTCGAGAAAAGGAAAATACAATTTCCGAGTAACTTTCCACCAGTACTACGAAGACCTATCAAGCGTGTATCGAGTGATAAAAAAATGAGGGGTGGAGGGGGAGTGAGTACGAAGGGAATAAAAAATAGCAAAAAACTAGGCGAACTTCATCGAAACGGAATTCGAAAATTCGAGAAGTTCGCCGCGATGAAAGAAAACGGTAAAAAATTGAAGACCCCGAACACATTAAAAAAAAAAAGGAGTCTACCAATTGCCGACCGATCCAGGAAAAGCGAGCGAATTGAGGAAATGGTCATCCCAGGAGTTCTTCCTCCTGCCTTTGATCTCCAGAAAGGAGTGAATGAGTACTCCGTCCACCCTCACCAACGTTCTTTTATTCCAATTTTTTCCCCTTCGTTCTAAAACTCGGAGCGAGAGCTGAGGATCTTCAAAGGACCAAAAGGAAGTGGGAATAGGAAATGCAATCAATTACACGCGAAAAGGAATCCTTTTGAAGACAGAATTTTCGCTTCTCTCTGCTGCACCCCCTTAAGCTTCCTTTGTAAGATTGTCTGCAGAATTCGAAAAGGGGCCCTTGCTGAAAACAAGTCGATCCCCTTTAACGCGAGACTGACCTGTGGAACAGAAGCGTTCTTGCGGCAGGAAGAACAGTTCACGGTACATTTCAATTAGCTACGGTCATCACAATTTCGATTAAGGTTTTGCAACAACTCCATTTATTTGCAAATGTATATAGTCATCACGTGCAATTTTTTAAAATGGTCTAACATGTTTGCCTTAAAATGCCGTTTCAGAATGTTGCAATTGCTATCATAACACTATTTGGCCTTAATGCCTCAATTTTGCATGACTAATTCACAAAGAATAGGTAATGAATTTTATAAGTTTTTCCTTTCAGTGACGATGAGATAAGTTATTTTGTAAACTTCATGCTAAACATTCACTCGCATATTTGATTTAGTAAAAAAAATTAAAAAAATTCACATACAGGTCAAAGTATCACGACAAATTAAATACTATTATCACACATGCTATAACATTCACATCCAAGTTGACATAGTTTAATGAAAACTTATTAGATTGTAACATCTTGACACGAGTAATTGAAGCGAGTGTGAAATAAGTCATTATTTAATAAATATACAAATGCTTACCTTATATTCAGTAGACCATTTTCGTTAACTAACTTGATCAATATCCTTCATCATTATTATTATTATTTTGCTCATTCTTTACTTAGCTTAAAATAAATCGTGGGGTGTTTTAGTTTCACTAAATCCCGTAATCCTTTTTAGTTCGCTTAATTTCCATACCTTATCGGCGCATATAATGAACTTTTTGTAAAATCATTTTTGCTTGAAGAACATTTAGTTAATATGTTCCAAGTATCTCGACCGTGTCTGACCTTGTTCGTATCTATTCGTCGATAAATTAGAAGTGGTTGATTTCCACATCACTATTATTTCATATTAAATCAAAAGCAACTTTCTCAATATTCAAAACCTATAAGGCAACATCTACAATTTCATTTGGGAGACCCTCGGACCACCCCTGGGGTGTTCTTCCTCCAAAATGGGAGGGGGGCAAAGTTGCATGGTGCTTAAAGCTACGGTTGAAACGACAAAGTCACGATAAATTTCGAGGGTGGATGGATTTTGATCGGGTGGCATTAGGAACAACAATACACAGCACAACCAATCTATTTTCAAGTTCTCATCACCTCAGCGATGAGAGTTACCCTACCAAAACTATGGAACTCAGGTAACAACGTCCCAATGTGTTCTTTTTTTTTTAAATAAGCCAATCGTAAGTTATAATGCTACATTCAATTTCAACAGTCTGAAACAGAAATAGTTATTTCTTAAGTGGAAAAATTATTATAGCATCACTGAAAGTAATTTTTTCCCTAGTTGCATTCAATATTATGCTCTTAAACAAACGAAAAATCAGATTCTACAGCCATTATGAAAAATTCTCGTTCATTTCAATATCCAGAACGAGCCTTTCTGTCTACTCTTTTTTTTTATTTTTCAATTCCTATATACTATTGGTTCACAATTCCCCAAATATATATATCTTGTTCAAATTTTCAATCGTTAATAAAATACTTTCTATTCATCCATTAAAGTTCAAATACATTTTTTTAAAACTAGTAGTGGATGACACTTGATTTTAAGAGTTTTTTCAAAGACTAATTCATTAGTTCCCTTTAATTAATGAATAAATAGTAACAAACAAAAATAATAGTCCGGCACCATATATAAAAAGGAAAATCGTTCGTTGTGTCCCTGTAGCGCAATGGATATCGCATTGGACTTCTAATCCAAAGGTCGTGGGTTCGAATTCTACCTGGGATGGTCTAATTTCTGAGAATGTGATTTATCAATGAATAAATAGTAACAAACAAAAATAATAGTTCAACACAATATATAGAAAGGAAAATGGAAAAAAATCGCTTTCTATTTTGCCAATTAATATTGTGATTCTATCATATGTATATACATATTTATATTAATTGTAATTATTTAATAAAAAGTAACTAAAATATAAAAAAACATTTTGTTGACCGAGAAGTAGGAATTTAATCTTAGGCTCTTAATTTAATTTAATTTAATCTTAGGCTCTTAAATAAGAGCTTTTACAATATCTCAACCATAGAAAAATAAAATTAGTTTTTTTAAATGGTTTTTATACTAAAGTAATGACCTTCAAGTGAGTACCAAGTTAGCTTGGGGATTTAAACTTTGGGGGGAGGTCTCACTTCAGACTTACCATCTGATCGGGACATGTGCTCATGCACCTCAGCACCCAATGGTCACGTATACTGGGATGATGGGCACAGTAGGCCCTGGCCCTCATGGGCTGTTGCGCCACTGAGTTTGAGTTTATGACCCCTTCAAGAGTTCTTAACATTCAAAAACGCAATAAAAAACATAAATCAACATTTGTACCGAGAGAAAAAAAGCACAAATGATACATCGATACAACAAGACATCTCTTCTAAATGGAAGATGTTTTTGACATGCCATCATAGATGAACAAGATATTCAACGGGGGGGAAACATAAGGAACACACTCGAACTTGTGTTTAATAATACAACACTCACATAAAAAAGAAGATATTTTAAAACAAGTCCCATTTTAGATCGTTTCTCCGTGCTCACTTTTCACTCCATATGTTTTTCAAAGTCATCCCTTTTTTAAAAAAACAAGACATTTAAAGGAAGAAGGAGCGAAAGGGTAAAATCGCAGACCTTTCGGCTCAAAAAAAGGATCATTCATCACGTGCAAAGAGAGAAGACATAAAATATGGAGACAAAAAAACTTTTGTAACTAAGTAACACTTAATTTTTTTCCCTCCTTTCCGACATGTGCTTAAAAACTCAAACAGGGAAGTAAAGGCCTCTTCAGAATGACGTGTAAATGCGAAGGCCCAGATGCGATGCACAGGATGTGGTACATAAGTGTCAAGATGTCACTGCGCATAAAAAGGAATAATTTACGACCTGCGTGAGCATTTTTGGCAAGCTCCGCTCTCTCTCTTCCACTTCGGTCTTGCATTTCGATAGGAAATTCTATCAATATTCATTCTTTGGGAGGGAAACGCCATAAAATGAAAATATGATGCGAGTTATTTAAAAACTGCAGGAGGTAAGAGTCTTCTTCAACTTTCTGGAAGTGACAGGAATATAAAGAAGAAGGAATTTCCTAATACTTGTACAAAATGTGGATTTATTCTTTTGAAAGCATAAGTAGAATTTTCAAGCTTTTTGTACTTCTACATAAAAATCTATCTTTAAGTGCTACTTTTACGTATTAGTTGAGCCCAGTGGTGCACACAAGGGGGAGGGAGTCCCGGGTCCAGACCCCCCCTAAAGTTTTTGATTTTTTTTCTTCGATTGATTATAATCCTACATACATAGTACGTAAAATTTGTCACGGGTCTTTACACGACCTTCACATTAACGCTCTTGGGGAATCTTTGGGCTAGCATTCGCGTTTAATTCACGGCCATCCCTCTCAAGAAGAAACCCTGATATGTAGATTAGTTATGCTATATAAAGTCAGAGTTTTGGAATTGTAAAGGAGAAGAAGGAGCGGAGAATCTGCTGCAGCGTTACGAAGGTGAGATTTAATTGATTTACACAACTTTAGTTAAGAACGGAGTTTGCCACTATACCAAGGATGTCCAACCCATGGCCCGGGGGCTGCATGTGGCCCACCTTGAATAATTTTACGGCCCGCGAGACAACTTTGCAGATTTCGACTATTTTGTACAATATTTTTGTTTATATATATATATTTATATATATATTGTAAAATATAAATCCCATAATTATTATTTTATCACGTTGCTTTTGTTACTGCGAATCTTATTTTTTTCTTTCTAAATTGAAATTCTTCAAACACATAAATCGTGCTCAAAATTAAAGCACGAAAATTTGCAACATCAATTACGATACATAAATACACATGCATTGAGATCGACTCGCAAAAACTAAGTGAAGGAGTTGAGAAACAGATATCTCACTAATTAAATCAATTAAACATTATTTGATCATTGCATTATTATTATTATGTTATCTATGTTTGTATACATGAAAAACAACGAAAACAATAATAACACATCAATCTGTTTAAAATTTTCATTCCAACAAATGTTTGTAATGGATCCAAATCTAACATAAGGATATATATTTTTATATGCGGCCCGCGGGATTGCAAAGTTCTTCCGAAGTGGCCCGCCAGGTCATTTGGGTTGGCCACCCCTGCACTATACTAAATTAGTGGATTGGGGGAAAAAAAGAAAATTTATAGTCTAAGATTGAGTAGGTTAAATTGAACTGTTTTCTTGCACTTGTTCACTTAGGGTTTATTGCCTTCTTTATATCACTTCTAGGGCTTCCTCTTGTGGTTGATTAGTGTGCTTGAATAATAAATACTAATTATTATGGAAGTTGCTGGTCATGCTTTGTTTCCTCCCACACCCTTAAGTAGGCAGGACGGTGAGGGAGCGACTTCAGGGGGAAGTCGCACACAAATTTAATTCAATATTGGTTATTAATAATTATGTAAATTAATTAATTCTAATTATTTATTCAATAAATTATTTTTTACTGTTTTTTTTTGGTCCCGACAATTGATAAAATCGAAAGAATATGTTTGAAGGCTTTTTGGAGTTTGATACGAGAATGGTTGACTTTCGACCCTGGACTCCCCCTTCCCTGAAAAATTCTTGAGTGCGCCACTGTTTAAGCCCGATCCTGATTCAATTATAAACATTTCATTAACCACGTTTCTATACTTAATTTGAGAATCATTTTTGCATTTTTCACTGCGAAGCTTCATTAAAAGCAATAATATGGTCATTGGCAACGGACTTCGTAATTCTGAACCATGGTCAAGTGACGAGGACGACGACTTCTGAATAGTTACCACACTCAAGACCAAAACAAAACATCTTCCCTGTCTACCTAAAACTTGTATTACCCCTCTCCCCTTTTGGACAGCTGACATCAGACATCGGAAAGGAATGTCTGTTGAGAGGGAAGGGGAGAAAGTTACTCGTTAAAGATATGTTAACATATCAAATTTCATGATTTAACATTTACTTCTGCCTCGAACCCTTCAAGTTTCAACATAAATCCCCAAGGAGAATGATCAGTTGTCGTGAGATGTTAAAATAACGACTCTTCAAGATCATTTCCCTGATAAAAGTAAGGTATTTGTACAAATCCCTGATCTGTTTCAGTGGAATGGTGAAATAGTATTCTCGAGAGTTTAAAAGTGTTTATTTGACAAATATGGTGTATTATTAAACGTAGAAGTAAGTAATACAACAATAGTTAATGAAATACAAATTATTTATTCGAAACTAATTAACAAATAATTAGAAAATTTGGCTGGTATTTTTTTATGTGTAACATCTTTTCTCTCGGTTAGTTACACACTAAAATATGTTAATCCTATAGTGTGCCATTTTTTTTAAAGATATGGGGTTGATATTTAGGGGATTGATAGTACTACCTGTTTGGTTACGAAGTACAAGGCCTCCACCCCTCAGATGTTTCCCCCTCCCCTGGACAGCATTTTGCGAATGCAAATCCTGACTAGTTCATCATTTCACTGAAACAGTTCAGGGGATTTGATAAAATCACTTACTTTCATCAGGAAAATGACCATGAAGAGACGTTATTTTAACATCTCCCGTCAATTGATCAAATCCCTGAAGGATTTGATGAAATTCGTAATTTCGTCATTTCTCTGCGACATATATATGTATTTCAAATTCGGTTCAAATGCCGCCCTTAAAATTTGCCGCCAAGGGCAGGGGTCCGGTTTGTCTGGCCCTAGAGCCGTCCCAGCGTTCAGATAAGTTTCAAAGTTTATTTGCACCATTTAGCTTGTCTTGTCGTATAGCGTAGTCATTTCTAGTGTTAGATTTATCTTTTCAATTTTTTACAGGTAAAATCATTCTGAGTTAGATTCAATAGCTTCTCTACTCATGCTGCAATCGGATCTCCCAAGGAACTCGAACAATGAGTGACATTTTCACCTCAATCAACATGAGGAGGAGGTCCCACGACATCTTTAGTAGCATAGTTTACAATACAACTACTTTCTTCAATTTAATTTTGTGGATTAAAAAAATAACGTGCTCCTATAATCCGTTAACATATATTTTTGACAACTGTAGTATACATTTTTAAGACAAGTCGATCATTATTTTGTACAAACAGATTATTTGTCCAATTAGGAACCTCTTATTAAACACATCTAACAAACTATTAATCGCAATCTGCATTCGAATTAGAACGCATGAAAGCGTAACATTATAATTAGGGGTGAGGTGAAATCACCGAACTGTACAACTTACATGAATAAGCCATTCTGCCACTTTTCGTCAGAGATTAAAATTACATGTAATCAGTGAAAGATTTAATTTGTTATGAATCCTTTCAATGGCATTACTAACATGATGATTGATTTTTAATTATATAAAAGTTTCAACGCTGATTAATTAAAATATGGTCAGTCGAAGAAAATTTATATAATGTTTCAGAAACTTATATTCGTCGATTAGATGCAAAATATTAATATTAAATAATGTTTATATAAAATTTTTCAATTTCAATTAAATATTTTTTAATATCAAGCAGTAGCGCACACAGGAATTTTTCAAGGGGGGGGGGTCGAAAGTTCACCATTATTGTATCATGCTCTTTTTGATTTTGTCGATTGTCGGGAACAAAACACAGTAAAAAACTAATTATTTAATAAATAATTAGCATTAACTAATAAAATTAATCATTAATAGCAAATACTTAATTAAATTTTACGTATTAAATACTTAGAATTGTAACCAATCGGAAAAAAATCAAGGGCTTTGGGGGGGGTTCAGACCCCCAGGACCCCTTCCCCTTGTGTGCGCTACTGATATCAACAGAACCAGTATTTCCTTTTTAAAATATATTTATAAATTTCCATCACTTGGATAGTATAACTTCACCTACAATCTTCACTTTTTCATAGATTATAATCATGCGAGAGTAAAATTCATTCAGGAAAAGTAATTTTTTTCACAGTATGCACAGTTCAACAAGAGAGAGAGAGAAAAAAAAAGCGGTTCCGACATACTACTTTGCATTTTCATGCATCCCCCCTCCCGTCTTACCACGAAAAGATCTCCCTTGTAAGGAATGAAAGTTTTTGTGTTGTTGAACTGTCCAACTGTATCATCGGAAGAATTCGTTGCAGAAAATGATGATAATGTGTGTGCAGCCCCAATTATGGTAGACAATGACAACTTGGAGTTTATTCAAAACTCGAAAAATATCATGGAGGCAGATTCTGATGATGAAAATGAAATGTATAATACAGCTTCTGTTTTCATCCGAAATGAAGAACATCATGAAAAGTGTGCCCAGTTACTTAGACGCACATTCCAATGGTGAGATGAATAACAGAATGGACGGCATCGAAAAATGTGTTGAAAATTTGATGCTAAAAAGACAATGCAAAGAAAAATATCAGATTATTTAAAAAAAATTCAATATATATTTTGTTTTTCAAAAAACTTGAAAACTTTGTATTAAATTTCATTAAGTTCTTGAGAATGTTTTTGTTTCTTTGATTTTTATTACATACATGCACATATACATACATGTGTAAATAAAAAGTACTATAGTAAAATTAATTTTGTTAAAATATGGGGTTTTTTTTTGCTATATCCTTGGGTCTCGGGGGTGTTAAATTTCTCTAGAGGTCTGAAAATATAAACAATTTTCAAACAGGTATAATTCTTTTAAATTTAAATTAAATAATTCGAATCTTTTACACATTATTTATAAAGAATGGGGCTTCGGAAAAGTATAAAATGTTTAAAATATAATCATAATTTAAAAAATTATAAGCATATGAAAGTAAGAAAATGTTCTATAAAAAATATTTATTAAGTTTTACGTCGCGCATACTATTTTCTAAAATAGTAGCTTTAATTACTAGCTATAAGTTGATTTATAAAGTAAAATGTATATTCTTATTACAATGCAGCTATTTTTATATAAATAGAATAACAGCTTACATATTTTAATAAATAAAAAAAATACATTTTTAAAAAATATTTAAAAAATTGCAATATTTTACAAATATTTTGAAATACAAAAGAAAAAAAAGATAAAATTAGGTAGGGTTTAAAGAGTATGATGCATTTTATAATTCTAAAGAGTGTTTTTTTTTTCCAGGTATAGAAGTTTAAGTTGGCATTACTTTCCAAGATGGCGACCGATTTAACAGCTGTCAAGTGATTTATTCTCAGTTTGGTTTAGCAATTCATCATGAATAGACTCACGCCTCATAGAGATTCGTCGAATGGGCCCAAAACGAGATTGCTGTTATTCCCGATTTTCATAAGCGAATTTTGTTTAGCGATGAAGCGCACTTCTGGTGGAATGGCTACGTCAACAAACAAAACTGCCGCATTTGGAGTGAAGCTAATCCACAAGTGTATGTCGAAACACCGTTACATCCAGAAAAACTGACTGTTTGGTGCGCTTTATGGGCTGGTGGAATCATTGGTCCGTACTTCTTCAAAACCGATGAAGGCCACAACGTTACAGTCAATGGTGATCGGTATAGAGCCATGATTACTAACTTTTTCATTCCTGAATTGAACAATCATGATGTCCAGGAGCTGTGGTTGCAACCAGACGGCGCAACATGTCACACAGCTCGTGCCACAATCGATTTATTGAAAGACACGTTGGGTGACCGCCTAATTTTACGTTTTGGACCTGTGAATTGGCCTCCAAGATCTTGTGATTTAACACCGCTAGACTATTTTCTGTGGGGCTATGTAAAGTCATTGGTCTATGCGGATAAGCCACAAACGCTTGACCATTTGGAAGACAACATTCGCCATGTTATTGCCGATATACGGCCACAAATGTTAGAAAAAGTCATGGAAAATTGGACGTCCAGATTGGACTACATCCGAGCCAGCCGTGGCAGTCCTATTCCAGAAATCATATTTAAAATGTAATGCCACAAGATTATCTTTCGAATAAAAAAAAAATTCATGTCAATCGAATAATACATCGTTGTTTTATTGCAATTTAAAGTTCTATACCTCTAAAAAAACACCCTTTACAAAGTTTTATACATCAGAAGCCACTATTTTAGAAAATAGCGTGCGCAACGCAAAAAATACTTAATATTTATTACAGAATTTTCATATGCTTATGATTTTTAAAATTATTATTATATTTAAATAATTTTATACTTCTCTGAAGCCCCATTCTTTTATAAATAATGTGTAAAAGATTCGAATCATTTCATTTAAATTTAAAAGAATTATACCTGTTAGAAAATTGTTTATATATTTTCAGACCTCTAGAGAAATTTAACACCCCTGAGATGCCTTAACACAAAAAAATTATTCAGTCCTTTCAGTTTCGTGTTTAACGATCTTCACTGTACTCCAAACTGGTATCTGACATTAGCCGAGGTGGCTTGAAGACAAACAAACTTTCCACGCTAAATGCCTTCAGCTAAAAGAAAAATCAAAAACAAAAGTTAGCAATAAAAGGGGGTGGGGGACGAATACGAAGAAGGATATTCGCAACTAAGCTCTGAACATAACAACGTAACGTGCAATTCTGCCACACGGCCATTAAAACAATAACTTACCAACATCTTACTCCAAACACAGCGTTGAAGGCACGCTGAAACGAAGTGCACTGAGGGTGCATCCACAACATCAAGAAAGATAAGTAGTGAAAAAAAGATATATACAGCATTAAAAAAAACAGAGTGCACAAAGTAACGAGAGAGACCGATGGATAGTTATAACAGCCCCTGCCATCGATATCATTGCTTTCCGAGCTGTTGAAGGGGGAAATCTCACACATTTCGTTTTTCATTAAAAAAAAAAAAAAAAAAAGAAAGAAACACCTACCACACCAAAAAACATCCAACCCTCGACTGAAAAAAGAAAAAAAAACTGGCCATGATAGATGATGCTAGCGGACATACAGAACAGAACGCTCTGGGAGGGGAATCCAGCTCTCAGCGTACATTTGTAGCCGCAATAAAACACAACACGCGCTCTATCTGTATCGATGGCGAACAGCTGATAGATAGATATAAATGTGAGTCAGACTCGGCATCCATTAATCTTCGCTGGAAAAGGGTGCTCTCCGGCAGCATACACCCCGAAAATAGATGACCCCACTCCCGCAGAAAGGCACCACCATCCGTAATTGATTGTACGGAGACATTTGTATAAGGAAGGTATTTCTGGGAACCTAACCCCTTGTCCTATTCCCAGCAATCCAAACAAGACCGCACATGTTGGTTCTCTAACCAGGTATTGATCTATATACTCGGTTCTTGAGGAGGTTTATGTCTTAGGATTCAACTTGTGAAGATCCCCTTGGGTCTGTCTCACTTTGAGAACGAGAATAATTTTGAGTAAAAAAAAGAACCAGTAGCCATTTTTATAAATAACTTTCTTTATTTGGTTATCTTTCCTAAATAGAGAATCAAAGACTTTTACTAACAAATAAATCAAAATAGCTTTATGAGGTTTAAAAAGGACTTTCCTTTATATTAACTTAAATATTTAATGATCCAATTAATTAACAATTAGAATATCGGTCACGCAGAGATTACCGCAATAAAAGAGATCCCAGAATTATATTCAATAATGTTCCTACTGAACATTTAACTTTAATCTCACTCCTAATATAAAATTTTAAAGAGACTTTAATTATAAATCAATATTTACCACACTGAATCTCAGCTCTTCCTGTGCCTAATTTATCCACCTAGAAATCTTCAATAATAAATCTCTAACTTCACTATTGTAACTTCCTGCTTCAATCTCTCTCTCCTACTGTCTCTCACTTTACTATTCCGTTTAACTTAAATACTTTATCTAATCTGCATAATAAGGAATCCCTGTCCTCTTTTTGGAGTTGATTGGAAATAGGTAGGGAATTAAATTTCCCTAAAAAAGACGTCTCAGGAGGTTAGTGATAAAGTTCCGTATAGATTTGTCACAAACTATAGCTGGATTTAGAGTGCTTGGATACATTCTCAGACAAAAATGATTTCTTACATACGGCTTTTTTAACACAATATGTTTGGGAATCGAAAAAAAAATTCTTAGTTGTTTAAAGTAGTATAAAAATGTTAATTTTTGAATATACTCTCTGAAATCCAAAGACTCGATTGCTAAAGATCCTTCTTCTTTAATGGCTCGACAACCCTGGGTGGTCCCTGGCCTTCTCCAGAAGTTTTCTCCATGCATCTCTACTTTTGGCAACTGTTTTCCAGTTTTCGACCTTTAAAGTATTTAGTTCTATTTCCCAAAGGCTTTGCCAGAAAGATTTTCTTTCAGCAACTATCTTCATTCATTCTGGCCAGATGACCAGCCCACTTAAATCTCTGTAATTCGACAAATTTTACAATATCAGGTTGTTAGTAAATTTTGCAGAGTTAGAGCCTTGTAGTATATATTTCAAGATTCATCACGAAGAAGTTCAGTTTAAGTGAACATTTTTAATAAATATATAAATTTTTTTTTTATAGGGAAAGTGTTCTGAAACAGTTTATGTATATTTTTTCAACGATCTAAGAAATCCAGACAACTTATTTTTCAAAAACCTAAATATTCATTAATGGGACCGACTCTTTCCAAGATTTGTGTTTTCAATATTCAAAAGAGAAAAGTTAAAAAAAAATCAACGTTTGTAAATTTTTCCTTTAAAAGCAAATTGTTCTGAATCTAAAAGTGTTTTTGGAACTAAGCGATTCGACTCCAACTAAAAGGAAAACTCTTGAAGGCCGTAGTCTTAATCCACTGCATCTCAGCTTTTTAACATTTTTTTATGTAGAACAGATTGGCAAAATCTTTTGAAACCATCAAATACAATTCTTTTAATATTTCATTTACAGCATTATGAAAAATGAAAGATATTTGAATTCTATAAAAAGGTAATAACCACACACAACAGAGCAGATTGAAAATAATATAAAACCTTCATGCCACTTTTTTAAACGAAAAAATGAGTTAAATTTGTTGATTATATATGCGAGGGAAAAGAAAAACTAAAAAAATGGAAGTTTGAGTATGGTTTGTAAGCCACGTTAGTCAAAAATTGTGAAAACCTGAGGGGAGAGGAAAGTCCAGTAAACAAGAAACGTCCAATAAAAATCTCTTACGTAATAATAATAATAATAATAGGTCAGGTCAAGTTCTAAATCTATTCTTAACATCTTCATCATTCAATACACTCAGAATTTGCCACTGAACATAATTTAAATGAAACTTACTTTCGGAAACTTTCGAACCTTTTGAAATACCCATAACACTTTATAAAAAAAATTAAACGTCTCACTATGTATTGGTAAATATACAAATTAAAATAATTTATTTTCAGTATAAAACATAAACGAAAAACATACGGAGGAAAAAAAAAACACGAACCCACAGATGTCAATATTTTGAAATCTTCTATATATTTCATGCCATATCTTTTTAAATTTCTCAAAGTTCTGAATTTTTGTCAGTAGCACAAATGTTGATGGTCACTTTCTGAGTAACTGTCCATCATCAACGCATCCCCAGTTCGGGGATGGATGGTGATGGATCGTTTGCAGAAGCGGCAACTCCATACACCCCCTTACATCCTTTTTTATTATGATTGTTTTCTTTATTACGGTTGCAGTAGAAGACAAACCGGGACACGGGCAATACATTCCGTTTTTAAATACGAACGAGAGGGGAGCAGCAGAACCGGGATTAATCGGATTTGGGAGGGATGTCTCGATTCATTGCGCACCGCAAATGGGTAAAAAGTGAAACAGGCTCCATGCTCTTTGTATTCCAACAATTGCATTGGCGGGAAAATATTTTTGGGAAAACAGGTGCAGTTTCATCAATCCTGATAACGGCAAGCATACATCTATCTCTAATGGTCGTTTCAGATGCTTAGAATACAATTTATACCAGAATTCAAAATGCTGTGTATGTATGAACTTCAAAGAATACAAGAGTTTGCAGACAGTAACCAGGAGGAAAGGAAGCTAAGATTTCTTATAAGAGAAGAGAGATCTTGTAAATTTTTTTTTCAATGAAAATTATATTTAAAATCGGCAATTTTTTTAAATTGTCGATCGCCGCGGCACCCTTTATGTATCACCGTGACATCACCGACTTCCAGATTTTGAACATCCCTCCCTGACTTAATGTTCTTGATCAAAATACAAGTTCTAGTAGATTTATGTTTCATTGGAGACAATTTAGTGATCTAGTCTAGTATGGCACATCTTTCAATTTTTCCACGATGCCTTTAAGAATCTGTTAAGGAAGAAAATCTCAACTTAACATCAGAGACTCAGAGGACCCCCTAAAAAAACGCTCCGGACCCCCCAGGGGACAGCGGTCCACAGTTTATGAACCGCTATTTTAAATGATACAATATCAAATAACTATATTCATGAGGCAATGTATTAGGAAACCCCCACAGTATCGTGGTTGTTAAAAAGAACCACGTCTCAGCAAAAATGATTGCGAATGCGTAAAGCTATTTTCAGAAATGAAATACAAAATGAGCTAAAACTTACAAAAATATGAGGTTAGTCCCCCCCCCCAAATGGCTAAAAATTAGACCTTAAAAGATTATACTGTTCACAATCCCGTAAGAACATGATTCATTGTATTTACGCTCTGATTGTTAACTATCAACCAGAAATACAAAATGGTAAATCCTTCAGATTCACAAAGAATGTTACTGTCAAAACTGCAGCATTTTCGTTGCTTTCGATAACGGGAACTATGATTTGCAATGATTATTGCAGATGAGTAAAATATTTCTAGACTCGACATACAATAAAACCAAGAACTTTCTAATTGAGGCATATGTACACATTAAAGCAGTGCCTCCTAACCTTTTTTATTGCTGTGGACAAGTCAATGTACAGAGGCTCAACTATGATTTTTGAAAAATTCACGTTATTATCAGAGTTACAACCCATTGAAATAATTATCGGCGTTTTTTCTTCAAATTTCTCCCCTCTGTTGTCGTAAAACATGGATAAACCCACTTCTAAGTTATATATTTCAAAAATTCTAGTTGAGCCTCTGTACAGAGGTCTGATATGTCCACCGTGTAGTGTGATGCTATATACAGGCAAAATATTATTATAATAGAAGCATTTTTTCAGAAAAAGGAGAATATTTTGAAAATGGGTCATTCTATTCTGTTTCCTTTTTGTCCAAATATTGTGTACTTTTATAATTTTTCATTGTAATACTATTCTTAAAACGATTTTATATACATTTTCTAGTCGAAGTGACACTAAATATCATAAATATTATTCATTTATAAGCTTTTTCAAAATCATGGTTCTTAACGTATTGATTGATTGAATATTAACGTCGCACTGTTCAGCTACACGAGGGCTTTTGGCGACGGACCACGTAATTTTGAACCATGGTCAGGTGACGTGAACGACACCTGAGCGGGCACCCCCCTCTCCTAACTACCACACCACACCAACGGGAGGACATTTCAGCTATCGACAGATTTAACGTGCGTCGCTGCCCTACACGGCGGGTCTTTAGTGGTACTGGGCTCGAACTCGTGACAAGGCAAGCCACGGTCCGATACCTATACCACTCGGCTACCGCGGCCACTGGTTCTTAACGTAGTCGGATACCTTAAATGTGCCTTCAGAATAAAAAGCAGTTACAACAAAAAAATGAACATAAAGTGATTTAAAATGGAATATAAAATGATTCCTATGGAAAGTTGCGCAACCCCGAGAGAAATACACCACAGTAAATAAAACGGAAATAATTTAATGTTCCTTGGGCGTCCGGTACCATTTGATTCACGGACCAGGGGGTTGGGAACAACTGCTTTAAAAAGTACAGCCAGCATGTTTATTTCAGGGCGGAGGGAGGGAGGAGAGAAAACTTAAAAAAAATTAACTTTCAATACACATTTCTGAAAGTAATACTTTGATAACATTGTCTTTTAAAAAATCATACGTTCTCGTCGACGAAGAAATAAATACACATACATGATCTTTTATTTTTTACCTCATCTATAACAATTAACCACCTTAGAAAAATATTACATCTCGTAATCTTTCCAATTTCAAATAATATTCACCAGGAAAAAAGCAATTATTTCAGACGAGTAGCGGTCACAAGGAATAATTCTCATCGAATTCCCAAAGAATAGCTTTGGAACCAATTAAGGTTAAAATGTTTGGACGAGAAGAAATTTCTATGATAATGAGAAAATATTTTTTTTATAGAGTTTTCTACTCACACATGCAATTTTCCCAATTAGATCAGGCAGAGAGAGAGAGCATCAGTTATCTCATTTTGATCAAAATTGTCTTTAAATTCGTTTTTGCGAATCGGTTTTGATCCAGTAATTTTTTGGATTTGGTCTATTAAACTCACTAAATACGATTACATATACTTTTTTCTGTCACTCCACTCACTTTTGACTTTAATCAGAAGACTGATGCTTTCTCAAATTATTTAATTTGGATAATATATATTATCTGTTTAAATACACACATCCTACTTTAACTCGTTATAATCCTCTATCGCTTAATTTAACTGGAAAATTTATTTCTTCTAAACTTGCCTTCTCTTTGAAACATTTGGGAGGGAGGAGGTGTACCAATGAATAATCTGGATAAGTGGTCCCCAAAGCGGTACCTACGGACCCCTAGGGCTCTCAGATATTATTCAGAGGGTCCGTGAAAATGATTTGGGGGTCCCAGAATAACGTCAGGGGGTCTGCGCAAGGTTTATTATAAAATAAAAAAAATCAGATTCGTTATTATTTTTATGGAAATTTAAATAAATAACAGTTATTCACTTGGATATTTTCGACTGCATGTTGAAACCCTTTTTGCGCATGTGCTAACCCAGATCCCAAACATATGAATCTATACTAATACAGGAGCATTTTATCGAAATATCCGCAAATGAGGGACCTAAGCCAATGTTTCAACAAGGATACCACAAATTTTGATTACAAAAACAGATCCCAATTTTATATCCTGCATTATGGGTTATTGTGCAGAAGCTGTTGACTACTTTCCCGTCTTGCAATTTGGTAGAATGTAGAATGAGTGCCGTAAAAATCCTCTCCCCCGAAAAAGAAACCTACTAAATACTAGTGCTCGAGGGGATTTGCGGTTGCTACTAACAAACATTGAGATGGACATAGATGCACTCATAACATCACATCAAGTTCATCCAAGTCATAACTTTTTAAATTTTATTTTAAACAAAGTTATAATTTCTCTATAAATAATTCTTAAACAACTTTTTTTAAAACTTGTAATTTTTATGCAATGCATTTATGTAGCTTTTTCACTTGGGAGTCCTTAGGAAAGTTTTGATTATAAAAAGAGGTCCGTGAGCAAGTTGACTATAAAAAGGAGTCCATGGATTAAAAAGGTTTGGGAACCACAGGGGTCTGGTTAATTCGTTGAACCGACTTTATATATATATATACTTCAGTTATTCTTTCTCTTTCAATAAAAAAAATCTTTATAAGCAACTTAAGTTTTAGAAGAAAACAAATCTATGTTAGGCCTTTCCGTTAAAATTTTAGTTGTTTTTGGTACACTTGTAACTGAGTGTCTTGTTAATATTTAAAAAAATAACTATGTAAAATTTAAACTTATTAAATGCCATCCAATGTATTTATGACGAAGTATGGCATCACAGCTCTTGCTATCTTTGCTGAATGTTTAAGAATAGTACCCGCATTTAGAATATTTTTTTTCACACATATAAATGTACTCCAGCCTTAATAATATATTTTGGATTCACTATCCTTTCTAGAGCAGCTTTTTCATCATACATTATTTTAATCCGAGTTGAATCATTTGTTCATATATAAAATGTGTTAAGCATCTTTTTGTGCTATACCGTAATGCTAAATGAGCCATCTCGTTATATGTTAATAGAAAAAAATAAATTATCTATGGAATATTTTAAAATTTTAAGAACGTAAAAAAAAGATGCATGACATAGCAAATCTGAATGAAAATTGAGACGTTTTTCTAAGACATTTAGATTATAAACAATCCTTTAGTTTCAATATGTTCAACCAATCTCAAAGACATATTGCATCGTTGTAATTTAGATCTTTCTAAAAAATAACTGTGTAACTTTATTTTTCAGACTGAACCCCACTAATTTTTTTAATAAATAATAATAATGATGATATGTTAAAGTTATAAAGTAAAACTGAAATCTTAAAAGCAATGAAATTAGCAGTTTAAACTATGGCGTAGCATATAAATAGCATACAGCCATCCCTTGCGAACCGACATAAAATGTGTTAGGAATACACAATTTTATTCATCCACCAGGACCAGAACATTATTTACACATACACTGTATCCTATCAAGAGTTGTTCGCTGTGGAGCTCTTTTGTAGGGGGTGCGATGACCCAGAAAACCATCCTGTCGTCTGACAACTGGAGCACTTTTCCATTTATTCTAATGTACTGCCCCTTCCGAAGCCACCCTTCACAACATTAATGCTAATATATTCAAGCGATTAGAGGGATGAATTTCACACTCACTTGGACTCCTGCTTCGCTAAGCTCTTTCGCTCGGGATATCCGGTGCTTTTTTACAATTTTTTTTAAGTGTAAGTCTCCTTTCCCCTTCTGAGACTGAGTAATTCTCAATGGAATTTGATAATGGAGCGTGCCAAAAGAGATTTTGTTGATCCCCGCTCTTTTGACGAGCGTCAACGGACTGTCCCAAATCGGTCATCTCTTCAGACGGCGATAGATGAAAAAAATAAAATAAAAAGGCTTAAGATTTAGAACGTTTTGTTTGATGATTTCGGTAATCTGTCTTTGGTGTGTAACGGCAGAGGGAACGATGAAAGGTGGGTTCGTGAACGAGTTTCACAGAGACGTGCAGCACTGGAGAATAGAATTTTTGCTCAACTGCACATGTGTAGTAAAACAGCTGGTGAGATATATAATATAAAACGGAAGATTTTTTTTTCATGTGCTAAGGAAGAATGTAGGAAAATGAGGATTATCTGTTTAACACACTGAATTATCCGCTTTAAATTTATTCATTCGTTTAAAATACTTATTCAAATTCATTGAGTAGCTTCCAGAATAGCGATAGCTTATTCCAAACATGAATGGATTACTTATCGTAGAGATACGTAATCTGTGGCTTTAAGGTTATGTTTCCTTACCCAGAGATGAAGGTCAGTGATCTTCTCTTTATGCAAATCGTTTTTTATTCCTTTTAACCAGTTAACAGAGGAACCTTCGTCTGAAAGAGCGCAACTATGTGTGTCACGGAAACCGAGCGATGACGATTATATACGTCAATCACAGAGTTAGTTAAAATATTGGATCAAAAAGATGGGTTTATTTCATGAACTTGCCAAATCCTTTTAGTAATACTTATAGTACGAGGCAGTGGCGCACACAGGAATTTTTCAAGGGGGGCGGGGTCGAAAGTTCACCATTCTTGTAGCATGCTCCCTTTGATTTTGTCGATTTTCGGGAACAAAACACAGTAAAAAATTAATTATTGAATAAATAATTAGCACTAATTAATAAAATTAATCATTAATAACAAATACTTAATTAAATTTTACGTACTATATACTTACAATTATAATCAATCGGGGAAAAAATCAAGGGCTTTGGGGGGTCCGGACCTCCAGGACCCCCCCCCCTTTTTGTGTGCGCTACTGGTACGAGGGGCTCTATGTACGGGGCTATAAACCAATTTAGCTTGGTCGCAGGATCACGAGGACAACGGTCCTTTTGTCCGAAGTTTTTATGGATGTCTATGAATTTGAGTGACCCTCAAAATTTCCTGACTGAGAGACCTAAACACACACCGATTTACTTTCTCCTTTACTGAGAAGTATTTTCTACCTGTCTTGACACCGAGGAAGTTTTGAAGAGGTTGCTTTAGATTCGATCACAGTCCTCTTATCGAAACAGTGAGGGTTTATCCATTGGGTGTTTGAGGCGGGCGTCCAGGGGCCCGAATAAGCTGGACTTAACCAGATATTCTGATGATAAATTTCAATCCACCAGTGTTAAAGCGGCCCGTTAATCTTCTGCACCCTAGGCCCGAAATGAGCTTAAGGTATCCGACTACGTTCGGAGACTTTTTTTTTAAGTTTTCAAAAAATCCCTAATATTTTTGCATTTTTAGTTTCACTTTTATACACAATAATAAAAAGTACATTAGAAATAATATATGTACATAAAAATTTGCAAAAAATTAAAATTTTTAAAGAAATTTTAATCAAATTTTGGAATTTTTCAAACACTCTATTTTTTTTTTAAAATATTTTATATTTTCCATAAAATATTGCTGCAATACATTTTTAAAAACATTTCTAGAGAATGACCTACAAGTGTTAAATTACTTCTTTTGAATCAAAAAGTTATGGCCAGTCGAGCTTGCGAACTAGGAAATTCAATCAAATTATCGTAACTTTCAGAAAGAAATACAACTATAAAATAACTAAAAATTGTTCAATTTCTTAGCTTGTAGGTCATTCTCTAGATAATACCAATAATAACATTTGTGTAAAATTTCATACAAGTATCTCTAATAGTTTTTTAGATATCATGTTTGAAATATCATGAAATTTACAAAAAAATGGTTTTGAGAAAAATGCATTTAAACTTTATAAAATCAATTTCAAAACAAAATATGACAAGTATATTACTAAAACTCTCCTGATTTATAAGTAACACTCCCACTCTTTGGAAGTTTGTTAAATTTTTTTCTTTCTTTGGGCCTCCTTTTTTTTTTTCTGGTTGATTTTATAAAAGGCAAAAAATGTTGTTTCGAGTCACCGACTCGAAAGATGTCAACAAATCTCTCATCACGCAGTATATAATTCCTTGCATTTATGCCAAATGCTTTCAAAATACCTAACACATCAATGAAAGCTTTTTAAAAATAATGACGGTAATATATGGGTACCCAAAGAAAATGGTTTTAGCTCGATAAAAGTTTCTTTCAAAATGATTTGCCACAAACAGGCATTAAATGATACATTTTTATTTTGTGTCTTACCGTGGAGGCAATTTTATAATAACTGCTTATCACTCTGCTTTGTGTACACAGGTTTAACAATATTTTAAAGTTTCACAGAAATACATACAATTTTCTGTTTATTGTTTTCTGGTGTCGTTTCCTCGTTGATAGTCACACCAGTTCTCAGCTCAAATCGGGCACGGCCCATATATGTTTCTCCCTGTTGGAGCAACAGTGAAAAAATACTGCTATTGTAGCACTTAGCATAGCTTTGGCGTGATTGGTGTTAGTGCTAAAACAGTGTAGAATTTTATTAAACATAACATTGATAAGTTTTTCCTTTCACCAGGTTTTTCTCGCCATTTTTAAAAATTTTCTTTTCCGACTACTCAATCTTTCTTAGAAGTATCTTATGCACTCATATGATGATACTGTTGACACCATACACATCTTTAACAGAAAAGTATCCTTTAATCACCATCACAAAAGAAATACATATTTTTAAGATTTCGTAGTGCAAAACCATACAAAGATTTTGTACGCACTTTGTTTGAAGTAAATCCCAGATGATTGCAGGAACACGCATGTATGATGGACTTATAGAATTCTAAAAAACTTTGATAACATTTCTAAATCTAGAATTTCCCAGTGTCAATGTATAAAGTTTCTATAGAAACCACATTTAGCGATGAATGTCCATGTGTCTCTCTGCCGTCAACGGATATTCCACATTCTTCAACTGACATTTTGAAACATTTTATAATGCTTTTCGCTTAAAAAGCAGTGTCGTTCATGGCATCTTTAGCCGTTGGTGTAGCAGCACAGACAAGACTTTCTTTCACAAAGTCTAAATGCTCCTTTTGTCATACAAGGCCAGTTCAGCTCAGAACATAGCTTTTTCACAGGTAAATATCATCTTTCAATCACTCACCTTCTAAAAATAGGTTGCAAATTAATAACACTTTGCTTTTTTAGCTTTTCAGTAGCTGAAAAAAGGACGATAAAACTTTAATCGGAGCATTTTTCAAGTCACATTAGAAGTCAGTCCAAACATGTAATCTTCATTCAGGTACAGATTGTTCTCAAAGCAATTGGAGAAACACAAACTTGAAAACACACTTCCCAATTTAAATAAAATATTCTATTACCTCTTAATGTTCCACTAAAACATTCTTTGTTCTGTAAAAATACCTTTTTACTTATCCCAGTTTTCGTTCATTACAAATTTGAGCACTTCAAGTCAAGAACATTACAAGTCAACATTTCCACTGTTTTTGTAAATGTCTCACCAGCATAGTGTTGCGTTTTTAAGAGGTTAATTTGATTCATTTTTGATAATATCAAAAGCAGAATGTTCAGAAACAATTAACAATTAAAAATTGTGCAATTAAAGCAAAAAAGAAATCAGGTTTTTGAAGAAATTTGCGAGCAACATTCGAAAGATTCAAATCAAAACAAAAACATATGAGGTCAGAAGAAACAGATGTTGCCAATCGCAAAAGTCCAATTAAAAGATTGAAATTGTTGCCTATCAATAAAATAGTTTAAAAAATGCCAGAAATTGTTTTTAAAATTATAATGGGTTGAAATTGCAAAAAATTATGGGTAAAAAGCATGTGAAGCAGTCAACTTCCGGTTTCGATTTCACCTCTTCCGGTTTCAATTTCACCGCTGTAATAATATTTTAAACACCTGTAACTTTTTTCTAATTATCGCACAGACAAAACAAAGGCAGATTTAGAAAGATAATTGTTTGAATTTTAAAAATATCAAATAAAAAGAAAATGTGATTTTTGACCGAAAATGACGTTTTCAACGTAGTCGGATACCTTAAACCAGCACTGTACCGAAAGCAACCATGCCTTTCCCATCTCAATAAAATAACTGTTCCTCAGGCAACACGGCATTGAACCATTATCTAATGTCAGCACATGGTTGTACCACTCAATAGATAAGTAACTTCAGCCTAACAGCTATCAATTGTCTCAGCGCCTGATCGGCGTCACGCATTTGTCCCATGGCTGACCATACTTGAAAAAAACCTTATTATAAATCAACTTTCAGGTTTTTGCCATTGCCCCTTTCAGACTAACATCTAAAAAACATTATCACCGCACATAAATAAATTCATTATGCGAACTTATACGCAGTTTCAGCCGGTGCATACAGGGACGCATGTGAGTTCATCTTTAAGTTTTCATATTTTTTTTATTTATTTGTTTTACTCTGGCCGGGCCTCAAAAAATATTCTTAACATCTTGAAATTTGAGAGTAAGTTTTGTCTTTCACAAAAATTAAAATTTAAATAGGCAATGTGTGGTCGCTACTTTTTACGCAGGACGAATATACTCGTCTTGACACAAAATCCAGCAACTTCTCCATTACGAGTATGTACGTCAATCAATTTAATTTTTAAATAGGTAAGAAAAATAATAGACTTGAATACATAAATTGTATTTAATCAAATTAGAAGAATTATTTCATACTCTGTTACGTATTTCTTGACCTTGCATTCACTTTAGATGCCTTCGAGGCTCATACCTTTCAAATAACGTTACAATGTAATCAGAAAAGAGCATAATGTTTGTTTAAGATCTTAAATGGATTGAGTTTAAGTTACCTTCGTTAAATGTAAGAGGCAGAGGTAAATGAAAAACACATTATCATATAGAAAAAACTTCCGACTTCCATAAAAATGCAAAACATTTATAATACTGTAATCTGAAAATTTGAAAAAAAATGTAGAAATAAACAATTTTTTCCTTTCATGCAAAGGTCCATTTAGCATTACAGTACTGGATATAATATGGAACACATTTTTATACAAGAAAAAAAGGATTACTTCAGATAAAAATGAATAATGTATTATAATATGCTGCTCCTTATAGGATCGTTACGTCAAAATGAGCTTTTAATTTCTCTCGAAACATTTCTCTTACTGAAGAATAATTAATATTATATACGACTTGAGCAGAAGTAATTTTTTTTATTGGCATAAATCTGCACTTTTTTTAATAAATAAAGAAGATAACATTAGTTACGACTAAAATGACACTAAACATACAAATTTATTTCCATACTATGTTTACATTAACTGAAATATCTGCAATCATGCTATCCTTTTAAAATCATTGCAATACACACGTATAGATCAGATTTGTCAACTTACTTTAAAATTAAAGAATTATGTTGCTAAAATACACAACAGTAAAATTTTAAAAACAATTTGTTTTTAATTATATTTAAAATTATTTAATGGGATTTTCCATCCATTTCTTGCCTAAAAAATCCTATTGTGAAAAAAATGAATATAATACACGAAAATTTCAAAATTATATTATTTTTTTAAAAATTTTCAAAAAAAATATACGATTATATTTGATAGGACAAAAGTAAATTCATCACAGTATATTGCATTATTTCATAACAATTCATAGTCTTTACATTGCTAGTTCACTTATGTCAAAACAATGAGTTGAAATACATCCAAATGCAACAATCTAAAGAAAATAATAAAAAGTTAATCGCGAACGATTTTTTTTAATAATTTTTACCATAGTAAAACGTTAGGGATTACATGGCATAGTTAAAAGCATAAATAGTTTCGTCATTGGTTGAGAAAATCGAAACGGTTCACCGAGAAAATCCATTCATTATTCCAAAAGCTTTTTTTTTTTTTTCGTATAACACACAGATGTAAAAAATAATTATCTGAAATAAAATATGTATAAAAATCACCTTTTTATCGTTTTTGTTTCAAAAAACATATTAATTACCGTTTCTTTTTCTCTATTCAATGGAAAAATAATCTATACACACACAAGAACAACTTCTTCGTACTGTTTTTCCCCCTTCACTAAAATTACATATTGCGGACTGCTAATATTACTGAACTATGCTCAATTTAGTTCTATGTTCTAAGCTCTCCAACACCTTTTCTGAGAAATTTTAGATCTAGCTTCAGTAATAATATATTCTCTTTATTCCGTAAATAGAAAGAATCTCTCTCTCTCTCTAGAAATATAGAAGAATCTTTAATGATTTTGTTTAACATTACCTTTGCAAAAAAATTTCAAACCTCGTAATTTCGAGTCACATTCAGATGAAGTAACTGGCATATGAGGTGGTGTTTCACTCATTTACTTTTCCTTCTTCGACGTGAAGACTTTGAAATTCTGTCAGTTTTAACAAAGAGCAATCCCATTATTCGTAATGAAGAATTTTCGAGAAATCATACTACTCATTCATGATCCGTCGACCACGAAGCCTCGTGCTCTTAACACCAGGCTGTATTACCCAGACACCTCGGCACGACTCGGTGAAAATGATTACGTCTGTGTGAAGCCACGCCTCATTCACCAAACACCTCGAAAGAAGCCTGAAACTCGGTTGCATACGAAGGTCTGGAGTTGAATCGAGACTGGAATTCACGATTCGATAACCACGAACCTTGCGATTCTTCCATCAAGTTGTTAAAGCATATAATAAGATGCAAAACATCGTGTATAAACCCTATGAGCTTATACGGGACGTTTAAATTTTACTCTTATTTAACTAAAAAAACTTTCCATGGGTTCAGGTGAATCTGTTCCACATCGGTTGGACGCGTAGGTAAACAAATCATGGTTGAAAAGCGTGCGTCGGTCGGGACGAAGTCAATTGACTGTAATTCCTTCCTTTGTCTCACGAAAACATCGTGTTTCTTTCAAAAAGTTCGGTTTCCTTTCAGGGGCTAGAAGCAGAACAAGGGAGTCGTCCATCTGTGACGCAAACTGGTCAACGACTGGAGATTACAGAGAGCAGCAATAAACAATCGCAGTCGGTGCTATATTGAGGGGTGCACAGTGAGTTAGTTCCATCAATTTACCCCGATGTAGGCGGAGGGATCTGTCAGTTGCTCAAAAAACTAATTGAAGGGTTGGAAACCTAAAGGTGACTGTTGGAGGTGACTTTCATTGCACATGACTGTAAAACATTCCAATTTGAACCTAAACACGTTTTTTGTCGAAACAATTTCCGCTTCGTTTCAACCTAGTATAATGATGCACTTTTTTTCTAGTTCAGGGTTGTTTTTGTGTAAGGGGCTTCCAGGAGTTCGATGCTGCTTAAGAAAAACAAAAAGGCTCCGATGGTATGCTTGGTAAAAATATTTATCAAAAGTGCTTAACGCAATTGTGTTTGGAACCAGTCAGGAAACATGTCACCGCGGTAGCCTAGTGGTTAATCTCACGAATTCGTGGTCGGTGCATTTCAAGTACGAGTTCTAGTGCCACTAAAGACCCGTCGAGGTTCAAAGTTTAAGGATCCACTGGCGTAACGGAGAATATTAGTCCTCCCGGCAAAGTCAGGTTTTAGATCCCAAGTCATAAAGGATTGCAAAACCGTAAAATCAGTCTTTGGACACCCTAGAATTCCACCCCCACACGATGCGGGGTTGTACGTTGCGCCACTGAGTGAACCGTCACCAATAGCCCTTGTGTTGCTTTAACTTAATATAAAACTCAATTTGGAAACATTTACCTTTAGGAAAAAACAGAGCTCCGGTGAGAAAATATCCATAAATATTTTATACTGAAAGCTAATTATATTTTAGATTTCCTTTCTTTTAATTGCATGGGATAAAACTATTTTATAAAAATATACTGGGGTATATTAAATATGAGTATCAAGAAGACTCTGTGGGGTTATCATCTCATTGACTCAAGTCCATGCAACAAAAAAGTAAGAAATGCCTGACATGTGTGATTCATTAATATGTTAATGCAGAGAGAATTCAATACTTATTTCATGGAACTGTAATAATAACACTAGAATTGTAACAAATAAACAATAATGAATGAAATTAAACGATAACATTAATATGTCATCGAAAAATATTCAAGCGTATATGATAAGATACGGACAGCGTTGCTGACAACATAATTTTAACATAGGGTTAATTTCGAAAGAAATGTTTCTCCTGTAAAGAACACACATAAAATACACTAACAACACATAGAGGCATACACTTTTTCTATATTTTATACTATTTTATTTTATTATTAATCGGTTAAAAAATTTGAAGTTAACAAAACATTTTGTACCATAAAAAATATTAACATACAATAAGAAACAAAAAATGAAATATGTATATTTTTTGAAACATTTACCAATTTTTGGTTTCCAATATCAAACGAGATTCACTTACCTGAAAAAAAAAAGAGAGAAAGAAAAATTAATATTCATTGATATATTTCTTCATAAAATAATTTTTGTATAATCGAGATGATTCAATGTAGAAGAGAATCAAAAATGACTTTACGAGATTTAGATCAATTGATTCATTTTAGACGACAAGTATTATTTATTTCACATTATGTATTAAGTAGCACGAAAGAAAAAAAGAATAAGAATTTCCACTGAAACAAAATTCTTTAACCCTTTATCTATGGCATTATGATATACTGCAGTTTTTTTTCACACACACACATATATATATTAATCAGTACATTGAAAATTCAGGCACATACATGAATATACTCAACTTTGGGAAATTTAATTCGTTAGTTATATAATTAATTAAAGATATATATATATTCAGCAATAAAATTAATTATACATTCTGTTCACTTAAAATAAACAATCAAATCGTTTTCTGAGGTCTTTATTAACGCACAAAAAAATAAGACACATTTTGACATTAACTATTTTTTCGGGACAAAAATGACAATCTTTGCAATCCCCTGAAAATGCCATCAACTGAAAACGCAATTTCTGCTTTAAAACTATTCGCCTTCCCCGCTAAAATACTCATCATAGTGCCCGTAATCCCATATATATCTTGAAAGAGAGGATTTAAAAGAATATTCCTACTAATTATATCGTCTTATTCGTAAAAATGATTATTCTATGTAATTTTAAAGTGAGTGGTACTTATAAGTACCGTCGGTAGATAAAGGGTTAATAACTAATGATTTTACTCATGAAAATTGTTCCCCTACTTTAATTTATAATAAAATTAGCATTTTTTCCCAGAATACAATAATAGAATTGATAATAAAAATTCAAGCAAATGAAATTTAAAGTTACTCTTGAGAAAAATCATAAATTTATTTTAAAAAAATACCTTTTACATTTCGCTTAAGGGGGGCACACTACCTTAAAAATGGCTGAAATACCAATATCTTTAGTGCGTCTTTTCTAAATATGGGGGGCGATTTCGTAACTCCAGCTAGATTATATATATAGCCAGTTATTTAACTTTTTTTACAACAGTACGTCGAAGAGAAAGCGGTAACCAGAACATGTGATACCTGCATTTAGTTATTTCATTTATTTTACACCTTAAAAATTTTAAATGGCTTTCTCTAAGATTTTTATTTTTCACGATAATCGTGTATTTAGAATGCTAAGGCATTTTTAAATTAAATATAAATTTTTGAAGCTTTTTCTAGTTGACTTGGACATGTTTGATGGTTCTTTGTATAAAATAAGGATTTATGCTAGGTTTGGCCAACCCAAATGACCTTGCGGGCCACTTCAGAAAAATATTATAATCCCGCTGGTCGCATATGAAAATATATTTTATATTAGATCTTGATCCATTACAAACATTTATTGTATTAAAGCAGAGAGAATGTGATAAAATAGAAACAATTATGGGATTTATTTTTTGCAAAAAACAAAAATATTGCACAGAGTATTCGCATTTTGTACAGTTGTATTGAATCTCACGGGCGTCAAAATCATTTAAGGTGAGCCGCGGGTTGGTCACCCCTGATATATGCTAAGAGGTTTTTTTTAATTCATCAAATTTAGACATAGGTTTTTTTTACTGTTTTGCTGTAGTGCCTGACACGAAAAAAATTATGAAAATAAAACTATTCCATGGACAGAATTGTGAAGAAGACTTCGAAGATATTAGAGAAATAAAAAAAAATGTTAAAAAATACTAAAAATTTGTAGAATTTTAAAATATTGAAACGTTTTCAAATTATTTAAAATTAAAAATAATTGCTTGTTTAGGAATGGTGTTTTTCTCTTATAATACATATTCCATACGTGTTCAGGTTACATGTAGGCATTTTCATAAAAATATAAAAATTAAAAAATTGAGTACATAGTGTGCCATGTCCCCTTGACAATTTACGAATAAAAACAAATTATAACGTAGCCATAGCATTCATGAGCCTTGGATCAAGGTAAATGGCTTCTTTATGACAGTACGCAATCAAATTCATTCAAGAATTGTTGCTGAAGCCAAAACAAGGCGAAGACCTGTATGCCCATCACGCACGCACACACTTCTAACGACACAAGACATAATCAAGAACAAGATTCGATGACAATCCATACCGATGTAGCCCAACACCCATAAAGATCTTCCAATGTCGGCAAAACAATGGCGGGAGAACATTTGGTGACACGGTTGTTGCCAACAAGAGAGTGACCAAAAGAAAACTTTGGATTGTATTCATTTCCAACAGATAAACCTAGGTGCCAGCGGTAATTTCATTTGATGCGCTTGACTGCAATTCACAAAGATTACCGAAGCGTGTCCAATGATGACAGGAAATAACACGGAGGGCGCTACTGGAGCATGCCCAGATGCACGCTAGCTGCTCTTTATAATCGTAAAAATAATCTCTGGTCCGTTCAAGGGGGTGTCTTCAGACATCTTGAATCGGTTGTAGAGCAGTCATGAAAACATAACAGGGAGAGGTGAAACATCTGATATGAAAGAATGTTGAAAACATAACGTCATCTCGATTTTCAATGGCATTTAATGTGATTTGTATGTGCGATTCGTAACGAATCATTTCACACATAACTAGTTATTTTAATACTTGTTGATGTGATATGATGTAATAAGTATAAAATATGATGTGCTGGCTTTATGTGTGTACTTAAAATGCTATGATGAGGAAAGATGCCACACACAAATTTAAAACTACAGTTAAGGTTATTATTGGTTTGGAAGAGCATTTTTTATTATTATTGAAGAATGTTTTTGGAGGTTCGCACGGTAAAAAAGGAATCACATAATGCATATAATTCATTATATTATTAAGGAAATTATTGGAATCAATGTACTTTAAGAAGTTCGTATAATATGAGTTTTGGTTAGGAAAATTCAAATTTTTAATTAATTATTCAAAGAAAAATAGTATTCTGATTATAGAATCTATTGAAAAAATTAAATAAAAGGCGTTTTTTAAAAAAAATAAAAACAAAGATAACAAAAAATTTTAAAACTAATAAGCCAATAAGATTCTTAAAGCAATAAGTCTTTAAAAATAAAGTTACATTTTGAAAAATAAATCCTTATAAACCAATTTATTTTAAAGCAAGTTAATATTGTCATCTAGTTCAACGGTCACCAGCCTTCAGAACTTCATAGACCACTAAATGTATAATTATGTATTTGATGGGCCATTAAAATAAATTAAGAAAATAAAAAAAAGGTAAATACATTTATGTAATAATAATCAGAAAACTTATTTTATTAATGTGAAATGCACTCGTAAAAGGTTACAAAATTATAATCTAAAGAAATGAAACACGTTTAATTTTATTTATGTATTACACATATTTAGTGTAATGTCCCAATTTTTGTGTGGACCCCCGAAATTTTTTCTCAGACCATCGGAGTTCAGTTCAATAAAACCAAAAAGGGGGAGTTAAAACATCAACAAAAATATTGCGCAATGCTGACAACGCTTCCTAGTATAGTTAAAAAAAAAATTTGTTTAGCACATTCTACGTAATTGACTTTTAAGTTTAAAAAACACACGTTTTAGGATTTCCTCCCATATAAATCTCTTCCAAACTAATGTCCTTGCTCTTCGAACAAATTTAGAAATTATTTCTATTAAAATGCTTATTCAGTAGTACACACAGGAGTTTTACCAAGGGAGGGGGGTCCAGGATCGAAAGTCCACTATCCTCGTATCATGTTCCAGTTCGCCGCCGAACCTATTCTTTTGATTTTGTCGATTTTCGGGTACAAAAAACAGTAAACAATTCATTATTGAATAAATAATTAGCCTTAATGAACAAAATTAATCATTACTTATAAATACTTAATTAAATTTCACGTACTATATACATAGGATTATAATCAATCGAAAAAATCAAATGAAAGGCTTTGGAGGGGGGTCCAAATTTCAAGGACCCCCCTGCGTGCTCCACTGTGCTTATTAGTAACAATATTTGACGATAGTTTACTACTAAATTGACTAAATTAATAAAATGTATAAATGTGACGTAACAAGTATTGAAAATTAATTCATTGGCTTAAATAAAATTTTGTGCATTAAACTATTTTCGGCATCAAGGAAAAATTTCCATCGATATTCTTTAGAATAATGCCCTGCAACCGTTTTATCGCTGCGGACCGGTCAACGTTTGATAATTTTACCGCGGCCCGCTGAGGGTGGGACACGTTGATTGTTTACATTTAAGATAGTTTTGATTTAACAATTTTAATTTAGTTACATTTAAATATGCTTTCAGAATAAAATATAGTTACACCAAAAACGAATAAAAGTGATTTAATATGGAATACAGTGATTTCCGTGGAAAGTTGCGCAAAAATCCGAGAGAAATGCACCACTTTAAATGAAATGGCTATAGTTTAATGTTCTTTAGGCGGCCAGGCACCATTTGATCCACGGACCGGAGGTTGCGGATCACTGCTTTAGAATATAATAACCTGCTTTGAATTATGAACTAAGTACTACTGTGTTCAGGATGTTTTAAAAAGGCTTTTCTAACTTTGAAATCGCATAACTTCAAAATAATAGAAGATGAAAGGGAAAACAAATGGCATAGTTAATGCGAAACCACGCCAAGGCCGTATCATATTGAATGGGTAAAATCTGTTTTTAATCATCCTTGGGCCAAACACCGCACCAAAAGAAACAATGAAAAAGCCAAAGAGTTTTTTTTTTCTTATCCCATATCTTTTCCCCATATTCAAGTATATTTAGATCAAATTTTAAGTCGTTCTGAGCAGTGGTTCTTTTGTTACAGCATTTTGAAAGTGGCACTTTAATTATAATCACCCTGCGTATAAGATATATTCCAAGCTACTATTTGAGTCGATAAATGCTGTTGATGAGTGCATCTGAGCCTTATTTTTTAACAAAAACTTAACATCGCAAAAAGAATTTAAATTTTAAGGTTGACACAGAATGACTATTCTTTTCCACAAGTTTGCATCTCAGTTTAAATAAATCCACGAGCGTTAATTTTCCTCAACAAAACTTACACACAAAGACAGCGTTTTAAAATCTATTCCACCAGGGAAAACTCTTCTTTTCCAACAACAATCTTATCTGATCTCCAGGGAGGAAAAGGACAGCAAGCGAGGAAGAATTAACCGTTCTATCCAACCGAAATATTCGTCCTCCCCCGATTCTATTCGGAGAAGAGGCATTCTAATCTGCGGCTAATAAGCCCAGATGGGAGATTCTAATCCAAAGTCTTAAAACTAGATAGTCCTTCGGTTCGCTCTCCTATCAACAGATCACGCAACAGACTGCGACGACCCCTTTATTCTACCTCCTCCCCCCCTCTAGTCATGAAGGGGGGCAAGGATCGATGCTCGTGACAAGGGGCTGCCTAAATGGAAATCGAATGGAAATGCTGAGAGAGAAAGAACGACGTCAAATCGTTTGGTATTTACAGGAGGGTGGTGAAAGGGAGAGAATTGAATCGGATCTTCTGTGGATTTTTGGGTTTTTCCGTTTCGGTGTTCGTATCGATTGAATTAGTTCTCGTTAGGTTAGGTAATGGAGGGGTAACGTGACGCGTGGAAATTAGAATAGTTAAAGGTAAGTCGAGTGGTTTTAAAATCGATTTTTATTGGGCGTTGAAAGGATAATGTATAGGATGGGAGAAGAGAGGAAATTAAAATTGTTAAAGGATGTTAACTACATTCACTTATAAGTGTTTTAATTTTGAGAATAAATTAATGATCATTTGATTGAAGTTATCGACTGAAGCAGAAGAGGTTTTGTAGGGGAACATACTTCGAAATGGCAGACTTTTATCTTTTATTATTTAAAAGGATAAATTGGTGAGAACTTTTAACCATTAATAAGCCTTTTTTTGTTTTAGTATTTAGTTTTTAAGAAATGCTTTTTTTTTGTTTACTTAATACAAATGTAAATATTTTGAACACAAACATGTTTATCTTTCACTTCAAATATTTCAATCAATTTTGAACTTAATTAGTTAGCTATTAATGGTCTATAATGCATTTTTCAATGCTGGGGGTGAAAGACTCTTCGAAAACTCACGTGAGAAAGTGTTCATTAACGTCCACTTTAAAATAACACGGTGGCGACTATTGGCGAAGATTCGGTAATTTTGAACCTAGATCAACTGACGAGAACGATGCCCAGCAGTCATCCTTCTTTTCAAACTATTACAATGGGAGGATTTAGAGTTTCGATGGATTTAACGAGCATCAGCCTCACAACACGAAAGGTCTAGGCCAGGGGTGGCCAACCCAAATGACCTTGCAGGCCATTATAATCCCGTGGGCTGCATATAAAAATATACATAGGTTTATATCAGATTTGGACTCATTACAAACATTTATTGGAGTGAAATTGTAAAACTGAATGAATTCTTATTATTGTTTCCATTATTTTCCATCAGTGGCGCACACAAGGGGGTAGGGGTCGTGGGGGTCCGGACCTTCCCCAAGCCCTTGATTTTTTTTTTGATTGATTATAATTCTAAGTATATAATACGTAAAATTTAATCAAGTATTTGTTATTAATGATTACTTTTATTAATTAATGCTAGTTATTTATTCAATAATTAGTTTTTTACTGTGTTTTGTTCCCGAAAATCGACAAAATCATAAGGAGCATGGTACAAGAATGGTGAACTTTCGACCCCGGAGCCCCCCCATTGAAAAATTCATGTGCACGCTACTGTTTTCCATATATACAAACATAAATAATTTAATAATAATAATGCAGTGATCAAATATACCTTGCTCTAGTAATAATCAGCGCGATAATGTTACAGGAATCAAGCGTGATGCTGCGGGGGTCGCTGCAAAGCAAATACTGCTTACTTCTAAGTATGCATAAAAACAGAAGCAACGTAATAAAATAGGAACAATTATGAGATATATTACATACAAAATACTACATTAAATTTTTTTTGCTTAAAATAATCGTAGTTCGTAAAACAGTGATGACAAGTGGCATGTCAATTACGGAGTACCTGTCCCGAAATGGGACGTACCTCCTCATCAGAATTTTAAAATTAAGAGCCGAATTAATGGGGTTGCATAAATTAAAATTTAAAAGATTTAATTAAATGGGCAGAAACAATTCTGCTGGTAAAACAGTGATGAATTTCGCGGGCTGCAAAAATTTTCAAGGCGAGTTTCGGGTTGGTCCCCCCTAGTCTAAGCACTAGGGATTGAACTCATGACACACCGGCCATGAGTGAAAAAAGTGAAGCAAAAAAGAAAACAAAAGTTCAAAAACAAGCGCGGTTCGTTACCTCAAAGAATAAATGTTTTTTTTCTCTGCGCACAGACAACTACAATCTGAAAATTATCATTACATATCAAACCTATCAAACTTAATAAAAAGTGTTAAATAATTTGTGGAAGAAAACTATAAAATTAAATTTCAAAGAAATTAAAATATAAATTTAAAATAGGCAAAAATAAATATCAATTGTAAATTTTTTTTAAAAAATTACAAGACTTTAAAACATATAGAATGCCAAATAAAGGTTGTTCCTTTTTTTTTTTTTACGGTAAAAAATAAATTAAAAAGGAAAGATAGAAAACGAGTAACGAGATAGCGTATTGATAATCTCGAGAACATAAACAGACGATGATAACAAAAGCAAAAACGATATTTGTAGAAATTGATAATAGAACTAATGTAACGAATAAAAGATAAATAACTGTTTTAAGGCCCATAACGATATCTATAAAACTAAAGAAGCAATGTACAATATTGATTTGATTTGATTTCATTCATTCAAATCGTTTGCTGCGTTCTTTATTTCATGTTTTTTTTCTTCTGTAAAAACCACAGTATATTAAAATAAAAAATAAATATATAAATGAAAATGAAAAATAAAATAAAAATAATAAATAAAAGTAAAATCAAATCAAATAAAACAATTTTTTGAATCAACCTGTGATGCTTCGAGTTGTGCTATTTTCGACACATTCAATGCCATATAATAATTTTTTTTATAAATAAAATTAAAAATTTCGATTATTTAATTAATAATTGAAATTAAAATTTTATATATTTAGTGGCGATATATATATTCAAAAACTTCCTATTCTGATTAACTTTCCAAAAATAAGTTATATAACAAACCAAAAAAAAAAAAAAAAAAAAAAAACAATTAATTCACGAGAGACAAATCTTTTTTAAATAAAAAATCTATTCGCCTATTAAATTGAAATAATTGAGTAGCAATACACAATCCAAAACAAAAGATTGCCTCGTATTTATTTTGTTCGCAAATAAAAAAAAAAGAAAAAAATCTGAAATTATTTTTGCTCTTAAAGCGTGAAACTGTAATTTAATGCTTTAAAAAAAATGGCATGAAAACACGAATTAATGAAAAAAAAAAAAAGTTGATGGGGAAAATGGAAAGAAAGCAAAGGGAAAAAAAGATTCTCAAAATGGGGAGGGGGATAAATAACTTAAGAAACGTGTTACTGAAGCATTAATTTTTAATTTTTTTTAAGTTTGAAACAAACCACTAAAAGTGACTCAAAGAGTGAAAAAAAATAATCGAATTAAAAATTAAAAACTCAGTTCAACTTATACAAAGCAACAGTAATACCTGAAAGAAGCTTAAAAATCTTTCTAAAAGGAGTTTTTTTTTAAAAAAAAAATCTATATACCTTAATCATACATTTCTCAAAACTTTTCTGCAATTTTTAAATCTTTTTATTATACTTATTAACTTTAATGCTTTAAATTTCCTTCCATGGAAATTACCTCAAAATATAAAGAACGATTTAAAAAAAAATGCTCAAAACTATATGGGTTTTTTACACACAATAGCTCTCGACGAAATATAATTTATTAAAAAAAAGGAATTTTTTAATAATAAACATTAATATTTTTTTCATAAAACATACATACAATGCAAATGAAATATACAAAAGAAAAATTAAAATGTATAGAAATAAATTATACAAAATAAATAATAAAATCTAAAGTTAAAACAATTCAGATTTAAATTAACAAACAGAAACGTCTAATAAGCATTTTTACAAAGTCTTTCTCCCAATATCAAAAAGTAATATTTTTTTTTAAATTTAAGCATTCGAATAACAAGATATTAACAAGAAATGGCTTCAATTTAATTTTAGTGAAGATTATTTCATTTCGAATCAAATAAAAAAAAAAGAGAAAAATAATTATTAGTAGAAAAGGGTGATTTGTCTCAGATTTTTCTATTAATATTACCAAAAGGTAAAGAAAATTTTCGCTACAATATATAATTCCAATCTCATGAATAACATTGCTCCATAACTCAGCATAATTAATTACATAATTATACACAAAATTAAATAAGCATTTAGGTATTTTTATATATGCATAAACATTAATAATTAGGAAGATAAATTGTTATTTTGTTTTTATAAAAATTACCATCTTTAGTAAGTTTTCATACCAAATTTTTTTTTTGTGACGAACTATTTATTCACTCAAACAGTTCATAAGGAAAAAGACTGATTCAATTTAAATAATAAATTAAAATTACAATAATCTTGACGAACAACTAATTATATTTAAATGAATCAGATTAACAGAATTTTTAAAGCACATAAAAAGAAATCTTAACGAACATATTTGACACATTGATTTATTTTTACTTTGACCTCAGATCAACGGGCAAATCATATGTAAATTTGCTATTAACTTCGAAAATAATAGACAATTATCAAATTTCAACCTTTCAACCATCTCGGGTGTTGAAACGTATACCTCTGATCAAAGTTTTAAAAGACCTTGAATTCCAAATTAAACTCAAAAATCTATTTTATAATTGGATTTTATTTTTCTGTAACTCCCCCCCATTAGTCGATTCCAATAGGCCAATCAGATTGCTTCCTTTCGCTGCAAGCTCACTTTCGAAAATTCTTCCACACTTTTAACCCAGGCGTTTTTGTTGCACCTGGATCGGCTAGGCTAAAATCACCCATTCTCATAATCCAACTCTTTGCCGTCTTTCTATAGAAGTTTTTCAATTTTTTAACCCAATATATCTTCATGTTTTTTTAAAAATAAATTTAACTACTTGGCTCCAAGTATTTCTTAATGTTCACAATCCTTTTTTTTCATCAAATTTTTAACTACTTGGCTCCAAGTACTTCATAATGTTCACAAGCATTTTTTCCCCATCAAATTTTTAACTATTGGGTAAACTGCAAAGCTATCAAAATCAGTTCAAATGCTTAATACTGTGGCGGTTAGACTCGATCTATCTCTCAATATGAAGACTACCAACGAGTATTTTTACTTTCGTTTCAGACTTGAATATACGCACGCGCATATTTTCAAAAAGGAAATGGAACCCAAAAATAAATGTACTAAGCAACATAAAATAAAATTTATTCAGAAAACTGATTACTACCATTCAAGAAGAAAAAAATCAGCTTATAAAATTGGAATTCGGATGCTAAGAGACGCTTTTTAGAAATAAAATACTCTGGGGAATTTAGGGATTGAATTTATTTCTCTCATGTTAGATTATACGAAAGGCAGAAAAGGTTATGCACTGCATATTCACATTTGTAAAAAGAAATATACTATGATAATTGGATCTTAGTCAAAGTTCGTGGCACGTGGACAACGAAAAAGTAAAATATATTTAAAAATATTCTAAAAGTTAGATTGCAAATATCGTACATTCATTTCTATTCCTGGAAGCCTACAGTTTTTAGAACAATTCTTCGGTTAGGTAGTATGTTCTTTTTATTTTTAGAAAGAATGAACTAACTATATGTTACAAGAATTGGAGGTATACCACCAAGGGAGAAAAAAAAAGGAGCAAAAACTGTACAGCAGAAATTCCATCGAAAAACAAGAAACTAAAATATGCTTCACGATCGTTTTTATGCGCAAAGGGGGGAAGCTGCAGTTTAAAAGTATACGAGTTCTGTCAAAAGAATAACTTTTCACAAACCGTTTGCGTGTTTTACGCTCATAACATTCGTAAAAAAAAGAAGGAAAAAAAATGAAATAAAACTAATGTCTCTATATCAGGTCTCTTAAAATTCTTGCATCCGTTTTGAAAAAGTAATGTTAGTCGACTTATATCGAAGGGGGAGGGGGATGGAAAATAAATAAAATAAAAATTCTTCATATATCCCTATTCCTCCCTATACTCTACTCCAACAATCTCGATCTTTTAGTATTTGCGTTTTTCGGATCTTAACATTAGTCAAGAAGATTCTACCAGAAACCACCGGAATCCCCGAAGAGTTGTTCCTTAAAAACGTCAAAAGTTTCTTTTACAAGTCACGAAATTTTCTCTACATAACACGCAGCCTCATAACGGAGGCAGAATCGGAGAAATAGGGGGTTGAGACAACCCCCATAAAAAGACGAGAAGCGTTTTTAGAAGTCTACACTCATTTTCTTTTATTCTTATGTATTTTTTTCTCTCTCTTTTTCCCTATCTCTTCTTTTTCCATCTTAATATATTCTTCCATCACTTTCGCCATTTTTCTTGTTGTGTTCCTCGTATTCTTTTTTTTTTATCCATATATAGAACCCTCATGCAAAATTTTCGTTGCATGTAAAGAATGCGAATATAATGGAGCGAATAAATTAAGAATTGCTCCGACAGAATGTAATAGTTGTTCGGAGAGCAAAAAATAATAATAAGAAAAGAAAAAAAAAATTAACTTTGAGCTGAAGCAACGGATGGGAGGAAAAAAAGGGACAAAAACAAGAAGCATTCTTTGCTGTCATAAGGTGCGAGAAAAGTAATCTTAAAATGTAAATTCGGTTGCCAAACGCCGCGGAGAAGAAAAGCGTTATTATTTTCTTTCGCGAAGAGGTTTTGTGCTAAAGCAGCATCGTCTGCAATTTTTAATTTCGGGATAAAGCTTCCATCGCACACATTACACACATACACATACTTAACAACCTCTCTTCTTAGGTCATGAGCAACCCTTTATCGATAAAATATGCAAATATCGCCTCAATTCTGTTCGAATAAAGAAAATAATTTTCCTCCTCCCGTCATTGGACTTGAGCCAATCAACGAGCGATCAGACAATGACGTCAAAAACGCGTCATTTGTAGAGTGAGTAAGCTGAAATACGCGAAAGTGTAAACATGAACTCAAATTCGCTTATTGTTGCAACTGTTGATGATTTCCCTTTTCAAATCATAATTTAGGTTAACACGCGTCAAATGACAACAAATGCTGATATCTGTAGATTACTTACATGCTAAAAGCGAGTGAGTGGGTGTTTATTAACGTCGCACTTAACCGTTAACAACGTAATGTACATTTTATATTAATTTCATTCTTTTGAAGTGTAACTTATTAACGCGCCCTTCGTCGCCAACAGCAACGCGACTGCTGCTGGCGACGGATCTCATAGTTATGATCCGCGGCCAGGTGAGGCAGACGGCCCCAGAGCTTGTATCCCACGCACTGGCATGGCTAGTTCTGAGTAGGACCTGTATCAGAATTCCTTCGGGATCCTTTTTTAGATATGAGAGCCCTGTTAGTGGCAACATAGTTGCACATGTTGGGGTCCCTGTATCATTGCTACGGCTGATACTGCAGTAGCTACTCCCATGATCTCCCGCCAAAGTGAGGATTTTGAGCAACGACGGATTTAACGTAACATAGCAGAACTTCACTGACATCAGAACTGGAACCAGTGACTTAATAGTACAGGTCACAAGTTTGTGGCCATGACCACTGGGGTACCACGGCTCCAATACATTTCAAAAGAATGGAATTAATATGAAAGGCCCATTTACGCTGTTAAACTATTTATGTCGTAAAACGACAAAAAAAAAAAGTCAACAAATAAGATAAGATACCTTTAGAGACGAAAGCAAAGTGTTTCTTACAATTAGTAACGCGCGCGGTTAATTAACTTCGTTTCTTAGATTGCATTAATTTGTCCATCAAGGGTACCCCACTTGAAAGAATTGCTGTGACCACCCAGCTTCACCGGTTCACATTCTGAAAGCCTCGGACTTTCTAACGGAGAAAGCGCATCCGATTCCCTTATTAACATAGATCTTTTGGTGGTCAACAACTTTCTGAAGCTGATCTGACATATGTCAGATCGTTCGAGGATAAGAAACAACTGTAAATGTTAAAGAACGCGTTTATTATTTTAATTGTGATTAACGTAAGAGTTAGTATATATTAACGCCACACCATAAAACAACACGATGGCTATTAGCAATGGGCCTCGTAATTTTGAACACGGTTAAATGACGTGGACGATCCCTCATATTCAATCAATCAATCAATCAGTTGCCCTAAGGTTCACCATGATTAAAGCACCAGATGATTAAAGCAAAGGATTGAAGAAGGATGGTTAACACACTGCTCATAGTTCTTTTTAATACGATGAAGACAGTTTCTCGTTAAAATTATTGAATTACATTTTACAAAATTTGATAAGTTTTTTATTGTCCATTTGTTACGCTTATTATTATATTTTTAGCTGAGCGGTAAAAAATATTATAAAAATATTAATTGCATTCTTAACTGGGTTTAAATATAATCTAAAAATAATTTGGTATAAATATTATGCGAACAATGTATAAATTTTGTGCGACTATCTAAAAGGTAAATATATAACGTATATATAGAAGAAGTCAACAAAAACAGAATCTTTTATAAGAATATGTCAGGATTATAAAATTAACTAAACGAGTGAAGGGGTTATCAGACTTGGAAATTCTGTAGCACTGCTAAACACCAATATAAATTTATCTCTCATGAATCAGTATTAATTTATCTTATTTTTAAGGGGAAATCGAGCTCATCTAGCAAGAGTGATAGTCGGAAAATGTGGCTATTATTTTGTGACTACATAAAAAATGCCAAAATATCTTTTGTTTGCATTATGAACCCCCTCTAACCCTCGATAGCCTATAATGAAACTCCATCAATTCCATAATGATAATAATAAACCATATAGTTGAAAAATAATAAAATTGAATTAACAAACATAACTTATACATAGTAACTAAAATACTCAATTTATACAGCGTCACATAATACGTGTTTACTTCCTCTGATAGCATGGATAAAATTTGAACCGCATGTAAACAAGTCTTGAATGAACATCAAAAGAGATTCCTACTCTTTTGAATTATTCGAGTACACCCCCTACCGTACTAAAGTACATATCACGTCCAATTCCGTAATGAAGCGGCTATACAATTTCCAAATGCACCCAACCAGCGAACAAATCTCCTTTCCAGCACACATTCAAAACACGCTGCCACCAACTCCCTCAGAACTCGCCGACCCCTACTACTCATTGCTTGGAACGTATTCAAACACTATTTATTCAATCTTATGAAGGGTTCCATTTCCAATATGCCGTTTCATCTGGAGGTGACCGGGGGCCAAAATCGATAGTTTCCTCCCTTTTAACGAAATGCATCTAACGAAGGGGATTCATCAGCTTTGGGTAAACGCAATCAGCGTAAACACCACCGATTACCCCGAAGGAGGGCATGGGAGGGAGCTTTAGTTTCTTTGACCCATATGAGACGTCTTCTCTTTCAAGTGCAGGGTTCGATGTGGTTGCTTACTCGCATCAATTAGAAAAAAATTGGTTTCATACTTTTTAAAAAGTAGAGACGCGAAAGACAGGTATAGAACTCATCTAGGGAAGATGAATAGTCAAAAATTACGCCATTCTTTTTTCAGCAGAAAACGAAAAACTTCTGAAATAAGTTTCAATATTGGAAATGCTTTTTGGATGTACTAAAAAGGTTTAAAATAGTACGCAAAAAAAAGGGAGTCTTTAAACGATTACCATGTGACGATATATTAAAAGCGTGCAAAAGCATTTATTTCTCAAACAAATAGGTACTTGCGTATTATCACAACTTATTGGCGACATTATATGAAACGAAACCCATGGTTGCCAATGGGCTCAATTCGTGTGACGTAATGGTCACATGATAGTGAAAACCACGTGATTCTAACCAAACAATTCAAAAACTCATGCAACATCATAGTCACACGATAAAAACTATCTCGTGTTTCCAGCTAATCAGTTCACACGCTCCGGTGTTGCCAATTTTTGCTCTTTGCAGAAACTTTCTCTTAAAAAGTACATATGTATACAAAATGCATTTTATTTAAAAGTATAAACATAAAAAATGATTTTTTTTTAAATTTAAGAAAATCTTTTTGAAGAAATTTTGTTTTCCCTAACATTTAAACTTCTTTACCCAAATGTGAAATTTGGAATTTTATCTGAGTTTTACAAATAGAACAACAAATAGTTAAATAGTTTAATGCTTGTTTTGAATTCAATGGAAAACTCGAGTTTGTTTTTATCATATGGACTTCAAGAATTGAGCCCATTCAGTGCGTATGTATCGGGGTTGCCAACTTGGCGGGTTATTAATAGAGTTGGCGATTGTTGCGATAATACGCAAGTACCAACTAATATTAGTTAAAAATTCGCCATTAAAAATCTGAAGTACATTTTATATAAAACACGCTATTTTTGCTCCGGTTAATCAGATTTGTAATTTTGGTAGAGTTTTTAATCTATCTTCTACTTCTTTAAACTTTATTTTTTGATGAACATTCTAATTTTAAAAGTACACGCATGTGATAAATTTTGTTCAAAAGCGTATACTTCGAATTTTTTAAATTTTACTCTTCTCTTAAAATTAATTCATAAATTTATTAAATTCATAAGTGTATTCTCAATTTTTACATTTGATTGTAAAACATTATTGGTAATCGGTTGATATCAGTATCTTTGTTACAGAACAATATAACAAGACAATAAAATATGGAATTTCGTATCCAAAATTTATAACGATATTTTTCTTTAAAAACTCAAAATTCTACAAACATTTTACTTATAGCTTCAATAAAGCTAGCAAGTTGAGTCAGTTAAAAAGAAACATATAAAACGCAGAATAGGTGCAAAGTTTTCTAATAATAATCAGATTTCCAATAATAATACACCTGTTTCAAGTAAGTTTACTATGTTTTAATTTCGATTTTTAATGCAAACTGTGTAGGTGCAAAACTTTATAATAATAATAAATTTCCAATAAAAATACAGCTGCTCCAAATAAGCTTACCATTCTTAATTTTCGTGGTGCAGAACTTTCCAATGAATATCAAATTTCCAATAATAGTACACCTGCTCCAAGTTAAGTTCATCCTTTTTAAATTTCGATTCTTAATGCTAACTATGTAGGTGGTGAGAAGAGATTTCCAATAATAATGTTCCAGTAAATTTACCATTTTTAAATTTCGATTCTTTTTTCGATAATTACATTTTAAATCTTCAAGGTAAAAAATCAAAATTAATAATCCATATCCAACATTATTCATAAATGTACTTTTGTTCGTCGGAACAGTAATGTTTTCAGACGCAGTTACTAAAAGTCTTAGGTCATGTTTTAATCTTAAGTAATCTCATAACTACGGATTATCGAGTGCGTAAGACGTTAGAGTTATCAAAACACACTTTTTCCCACACATTGTGGACAAAAAAGTCCTACGCAATTTCCACCGGAAAATTCAAGGACAGGAAACTGTAAGTTCTTCAAAATACATGTTTCCGTTTAAGCGGCATTGAAAAGATTAACAACCAAAAACGAATTAAATTTGGTGCTTTTCATGAGAAAGTTTGAAACTAGTAATAACAGATGGCATTGAAATAGTATTGCAAAATTTATTTTGGTTTATTGAGATGGAAAGAAGTCCTTGTGGACCCAGTTTTGGTGATGGGACGGTTCTCTGTTTATTATTTTACATATTATTATGAGTAAAAATAAGATTGCAGTGAAATACGTTTAACGTGAAAAAGCTTAAGATGAAATATTGGTTAACACGAAATTGTACAACAATCCCGACAAAATGTTATGTATTTTCAAGCATTCTATTTTCTTAACACAGAACGAAAATCACTTAACACGAAAAGATTTCACTTTGGGGAATAAACAAAAAACGGAAAACCCCAGCCGGATAGGACTGTCCTATTGTATTATCGGAAGAATCCATTGCAGTACATAATGATAATGTGTATACCAGTGGCGCACACAGGAATTTTTCAATGGGGGTGCTCCGGGGTCGAAAGTTCACCATTCTTTTCTTGTACCATGCTCCTTATGATTTTCTCGATTTTCGGGAACAAAACACAGTAAAAAACTAATTATTGAATAAATAATCAGCATTAATTAATAAAATTAATCATTAATAACAAATACTTAATTAAATTTTACGTACTATGTACTTAGAATTATAATTAATCGGAAAAAAATCAAGGGCTTTGGGGGTGGGGGGTCCGACCCCAGGACCCCCCTTGTGTGCGCCACTGGATAGAAGCATCTATTTGCAACAATGATTCTTTTATAAATTTCTGGGGCTAGCTTATTTTTATTATTTATCTCAGTGGGGGCGGACCCCCTTCCCCTTGTGTGCACCACTGGTGTATACAGACTCAATTATATGGCAGACAAAAACATTTTGGATTTTGTTAAAAGTTTAAAAAAAAATCATTGATGCAGATTCCGACGATGAAAATAAAATGAATAATGCAGCTCCTGTTACCATGTCATCCGAAATGAAGAACATCATGAAAAGTTAGCGCAGTTGCTTAAACGCATATTTCAATGGAGAAATGAATAACAAATTGGACAATATCGAACGATTTGATACTGAAAAAGGCAATGCAAAGAAAAATATCAGATTATATTTTTCCGAAACTCAACAAATGCATTGCTTTTCAAAAAACGAAAATTTTCTTTTTAATTTCTTTATGTTCTTGTGAAATTTTTTTTTTGTTTCATTGATTTCTACTTAATACATGCACATTATATACCAAAATAAAATAAATAAACTTACTTTTGTTGATATATATGTGTGTGTGTGTGATGAATCCCCAGCACTTTATGTGTCAGTTGGGGGTAAACTTCCTACCAGAACAACTCAACCTACCTCGCGCATAAGTACTTTCACTTCTACTTGGGCGGACTTACGAAAAACCACGTGAACGAACGACGCACTGGCTGCTGATCGACGCTAAAATAGGACTCGTTTTGTCATGGCTTGGAGTACAAGCTTTGCTGAACATTAACAATAAAATATAATTTAACTAATTGCGATATCGGACCGAATTGTGAATCTAAACCATTCTCGAATTTACTTGAACTCACACAAAAAATTTCATCGAAATCGGTTCAGCCGTTTAGGAGGAGTTCAATGACAAACACACGCACAGAAGATTATATATATATATATATATATATATATATATATATATATATATATATATATATATATATATATATATATATATATATATATATAATGTGCATGCTGTTAATAAAATATGAGTGGGACTCTTTTAATTTTGAACCCACAAAACTATGTAAGAATTTTGAAGCACTAATCAAGGGGCATGAGGTTTAGTTCTGCCAACTAGGTTATTATGGCATTTAGTTTAGTTTATATTTTAATTCAGAAAAAATAAATTAGAAGCACATTAAAATTGAAATTTCTCTAAATAAACTGACACAATGCATTTTTACCAAAGCAAGCAGTATTACCCAAAGAACCACCCTATAGTTTCTCAGAAAGAAAAAAATATTCCCATTATAATATAGAACACATAATTATTTTCATTTCGTTTTTTGTTTTATTTCTGCGATTTCAGCTCTGTAATCCACTAAATAGTTCTTGAAACACCTGTGTTTCGTGGAACCGACCACGTATCATATTGTGCAAGACAACAGGCGAAAAAGTAAATTTTTCCATTAGCATTTCTTTTCATGGTTTTAGATATCGTTCATACCATTGAAATATCAGTTTATCGAATTACTTATTACAAAGCATTATTCATTCTACTTTTTATTTAAGCAAACATGTTATTCGATACACTCAAATAGAATGCACATATATGAACTTCAATTTCTAATTTATGAAACACATTTTAAACCGAGATAAAACTAACAAAAAAAAATTAAATAACAAAGCATATTGCGCGCGTTATAGGAAATTGTTTTATTCTAAAATAATGCAAATGTGATAAAGAGATTTTTTTTTGTTGAAATAATAGAAATAGCTTATATATTAATTTTTAAAAATGATAAATTAGTTTGTTAGTAAATTTCTGTTTGGAATTCTCTACATAATAAAAAAAGCAAACTAAGGCCGATTATAATTACATCTAACCTGTCCTTTACATAACCACATGACGTTATGTGCAATGCCTAAAGTATGTCAACCCAGGTTTTTTTCAATGTTTATTGGCAGCAGCTCAAAATTATGAGATTTGAATGATTACTGACATTAATGATGCTATGGAGTGCAAAGTTATTTAAATGAGTTCTTTCTTTGGACATATGGAGATAAGATTTATACACAAAACAGTTTAACAAAACATATCTCTGTTAAAATATAAATAGCAGTAGGGGTAAAATATGCAAAAATATTATGTTGGGGAAAAAGAAATCCATTATTTTTTCGATAGATGTCTGTAGTTTTCAATATCTCGTGAAGTATCGATCAAACAATTTCATATTTAGGCTCATTGTCAAGGTGACATTTCCCACTAAAAAAATCATTTGCTGTTTTTTATTTAGTCCATTCAGTTGTGAGTTACAGGGTGTTGAAAATGGAAGTCAACAAAGAGAAAATTCGGTACATTTTACAGTTTTTCTTTTATAAAAGCGAAAATGCAAGGCAGGCGGTTGAAATTGTTAATGGTGTTTATGGTGCCGATAGAGTAACAGCTTATTACGTGAAATTTTGGTTTCGTCGATTCCGTTCAGGCATTTTTGATGTTAAAGATGCGCCTCGCACAGACAGGCCCGTCGTCGAAAATGTCGATAAAATCACAGAAATAACCGTAGTTGACCAGCATGTTAGTAGTCGTAGCATCACCCAGGAGCTAAAGATCGACCATAAAACAATTTTAAACCATTTGTGCAGTTGGATTCAAAAAGAAGGTTGATGTTTGGGTGCCACACCAATTAACACCAAAAAACATGATGGATCGAATTTCCATCTGCGAAGCCTTGGCCAAACGGAATGAAATCGACCCATTTCTTAAGCGGATGGTGACTGGGGATGAGAAATGGGTCACATACGACAATATTATGCGAAAACGATCGTGGACAAAGCGTGGTGAAGGAGCTCAAACGGTGGCGAAACCAGGGCTAACGGCCAGGAGGGTTCTACTGTGTATTTGGTGGGATTGGAAAGGAATAATTTATTATGAGTTACTTCCGTATCACCAAATATTAAACTCAGATCTCTACTGTTAACAACTGGACCTTTTGAAGCTATTGATTAACCAGAAACGCGGCCAGAATTGGCCAAAAGAAGAGGTGTTGTGTTCCATCAGGACAACGGCAGGCCACACACTTGTGTAGTGAATCGCCAGAAACTCTGATACCTTGGTTGAGAAGTTTTAATGTCTCCACCATTTAGTCCGGACCTGGCATCAAGCGATTACCACCTTTTTCTCGCATTGCAAAACTTCCTGAGTCATAAGAAATTGGGATCAAGAGAAGATTGCGAAAATCGGTTACTAGAGTTTTTCGCCAATAAGGACCAAGACTTCTATGAGAGAGGCATTATGAGAAGTTACCTTTAAAATGGCAACAAATTATGCGACAAAAGGGTGCATATTTGATCCAAATCGGACAATATGAAACATGTTAAATAAAGTCTTGAATTTCATGCAAAAATAATGGATTTCTTTTTCCCCAACCAATATAATCTGAATGCGAATACTGAGGTCTACTGGCAATACAAAAATGTAATGTAAAAGAAGAGGGGTGATAGGTAGACAAAAATTGATAGCAAATGTAGTTTAATTACGCTGGTTTTAAAAGAAAAAAAAACTCCCCCTACAAAATATATATGATTGTACTTTTTTTAATTTCATGAGGAATAGATATATATACAGATATATTGCATAAAAAAAAGATTTTACCTTTCAATGTATTCAAACCAAAATATTATTAAAATCAAAAGCTATATTTTTAAAAAAAATTTGAACTAAAATTTTTATTTGAGAGAACTGCATTGTAGCAGTTAAGAATCGAGTTTCTTTACCAATATTTACCTCTTTTAAATAACTTTTTTGAAAATACAATTGATTTGATTACTTTATGTAACATTTTAACGTAAATGAATTGCAGTATTAGTTTCAAAGAGGAAGGCAAATTTTTTCTTATTTCAAATTTTTATACGAACTACAATTACAAAATTCCTTCATTAGATTTACATTTATTTCAATGTTACCAACTGGTCTCCTTAATGTTTGTTTCATAATAAATGTTTGTAACAGCTTTGTTTGCAATTGGAATCCAAAAGGGTAATATTCAATGAAATTAAATAAGAAAATGAAATCATTTTCTCTTACAGTACAAATGTTAAATTTAATTAATTTCTGCAAACTGCGAAATGGTAGTGATTGCAGTAAAATTCACGTAGAAGATTCTTCGAAGTACTTGAATTTTATTTTTCGATAAGAATTTGTTATTCCACGAACAGGGAAACGATTACAAACATCATGCGAAGTAATCAGTTAAGAGCTAAATGGTTATTAAATGTAATACGAAACCTACGAATGCTAATGACGAGAAATGCATAAATGGTCTGAACTAAAAGACAGAAATTCTAATATGTAGAACATGCACCTAATTTGGTTCTTTCGCTGAGCTTCAAAAGTTAATTACTTAGTAATTAATTACTTTTACCTAGATTAATTATGCATTCATAATGTGGGTGAACAATCTGATTGAATATGTCGTAAATGGAATTAAAGCAGACGAGAGAGGTTTACTTGTCCTTTAATTTGTAATTGGATACAATTTTGAAAATTCGAAGTTACTATGACAAATCGCATTTTAAATAACTATGTACTTTTGAGAGGAATGGGAAACAGTTTTTCAAACAAGAGTTACTTTATATCAATAGTAATTAAATCCTTTATCGTTTAAGAATAGTAAAATCGTATAAAAATTAATTAATCACTTTTTATGCACTAAGCTTAACTGCCACTACAAAAAAAAAAAAAAAAAAAACGTTGCAAGTTAAACCTCATGTCAATATTCCGACTGTAGCCAATCTGGCAAAGCAAAAGAGTTACACAAAGAAGTTGTTTTTCCCGATTCACAAGTATTGTTTAAAATATTAACAATTCTAATTTAAAAATTTAAGAGTAAAATAATATTAATAATTTAAAAATATATTTAGAAAATAGATACAGTTAACATAAAATGCAAAATAGTAAACTACCAATGCCTAAATATAAAATTATGAAATTCACCTTAAAAATTCATAAAAATTATTTTTCAACGTACAATATAATCTATACTTTTATTGTCATTTATTATATTTCTGCTTACTTATTAAACTGATTTCTTTACATCTAACGACGCTCGCGCAGCCATTAGTTGGCAAAAAAGTGTACTATTGTTGTCCCAACGGTAATTTTTTTAACGTAAAAGTACAGCTAAATGTGTTTTATATGTTTTTTAACATAAGTAAATTTAGAAACAATATTTGCCCCTTTTAAATAAACAATGGTGATACATTTAATATTAAGGCTGTAGAGGGAAAAAGAAAAGCGAGATGTTATGCCAAAAAAAAATTATTTCACCGAAATGTGACACTAACTATAAACGAATAATTTAATGATTTCAATACAAATATGTGGATACCTATTTTGTAAAACAACTAATGGTAGTATTAGAATGTATACAGGAATTTCATTTTTAAAGAAGTGAAAAACAGTTTGTTTGATTCATATTTAAACTCTTATTTTAGTTAATTAATTCGTTTCTATGTATTCTTTTTTTAGAAAATAATTTGTAAAGTAATTTTTTTTTCCTGTAAGCTTACACAAATATTAAAACATTTTATAAAAATAACTTCTTTTTCAGCAAAAGTACAGGAGAACTTTTTTAGTATAAGGAGAATATTCATGAGTTTCTATTTCTTCAACAGAAAGTAGGCAATTTATATTGTGTACAGCTGCATAAACAATGAAATGAAATGTTTATTTTCGGTAGCATTAATTGCTCGCCACATCACATCTTTGCGTCTGCAGGTGGTGATGGAAAAGTGACCCAACCGAAAAAACACCTTTTAAAATTTATTTTTTACCATTGAAAGAAAAAAATGCTATAAAATTGTTGGCCATGTGGTTCAGTCATTACGTCATCTTCTTTTCCCTTATTGTTCCCTGTCTTGGATTGCCTTACAACTTGTTAATATTCTAAAATCAATATACATAGAAAAGTATTAAGTTATACAATAATTGTTATTTATTAAAAACTACGTCAGAGTTTTTAATGTAAATATAAAAACACGCGCCACTACAATGTGTGATCGTTTCATTATGTTTTGACAATAAATCGAAGCTCTGAACAAATTAGTGTTGCATAGAGTTTCTCTTTTCCTTCTTTTGCGGTTAGAAGAACTTATTACCCCAGAAAGGTACGAGATTTTTTTTAAAGAGAGAGAGAGGGCATTTGAATATACAACAATGTGTGCAGCCTTTCACGGAGCACAAGCTTGCTTCGAAACCTCAAATAACAACAATAAGTATTTCTATTTCTATTTATTTCTTTAGATCTTAGAACTCAAAAAAAAAAAAAAAATTCAACTCTCTTACAACAATAGATAAATACATTAAGGTTCATAATCAAAGGAACCGAGACCAACATAATTGTTCCTTAAACCACAAATGCATGTTTTTGCTTTCAATTTTTTAAAAAAAAATCGGTTTTTATCAGAATGTAGTCATTGGTGACGTAAAAGAATTTAAAAAAAAAACATTCAGGTATTAATATTAAGTAACAAATGAGAAGTAATTTTTTCCTCTCTCTCTCAATTAGATAAATCACTCCTATTAAGAAAACTCAGAATCAGAAAATGTCTTTCCAACACTGGACCGTATTATGCGCCACATTTAAATGTTTTTTTAAAAAAAAATACCAGTCAAAAGTAATGTCATTTTTTTTTCTTTCGCGGATGATTTGTTGTCTATGGTCATCAAAGAGAATTCGGAAACGCGCACACTCAGACTTTTGAATAAAATTAAGTGAAACTGGAGAGTAGACAATTGGCAACAATAAGCATTTGAGGGTTAAAGAGAGGTGCCCTTAACAAAAGGTACTACTCTATGTGTATAACCATTAGAATAAGAATTTATAATAAAGGGTGCTGTTTTTAGAGGTATAGAACTTTAAATTGCAATAAAACAGCGATGTTTAATTCGATTGACATGAATTTTTTTTTATTCGAAAGATAATCTTGTGGCATTACATTTTAAACATGATTTCTGGCATAGGACTGCCACGGCTGGCTCGGATGTAGTCCAATCTGGACGTCCAATTTTCGATGACTTTTTCCAACATTTGTGGCCGTATATCGGCAATAACACGGCGAATGTTGTCTTCCAAATGGTCAAGCGTTTGTGGCTTATCCGCATAGACCAATGACTTTACATAGCCCCACAGAAAATAGTCTAGCGGTGTTAAAGCACAAGATCTTGGAGGCCAATTCACAGGTCCAAAACGTGAAATTAGGCGGTCACCAAACGTGTCTTTCAACAAATCGATTGTGGCACGAGCTGTGTGACATGTTGCGCTTCTTGTTGGAACCACAGCTCCTGGACATCATGATTGTTCAATTCAGGAATGAAAAAGTTAGTAATCATGGCTCTATACCGATCACCATTGAATGTAACGTTGTGGCCTTCATCGTTTTTGAAGAAGCCCATAAAGCACACCAAACAGTCAGTTTTTCTGGATGTAACGGTGTTTCGACATACACTTGTGGATTAGCTTCACTCCAAATGCGGCAGTTTTGTTTGTTGACGTAGCCATTCAACCAGAAGTGCACTTCATCGCTAAACAAAATTCGCTTGTGAAAATCGGGAACAACGGCAATCTCGTTTTGGGCCTATTCGACGAATCTATGCCTTGCTTGATCATATTTAAAATGTAATGCCACAAGATTATCTTTCGAATAAAAAAAAAAATTCATGTCAATCGAATAATACATCGTTGTTTTATTGCAATTTAAAGTTCTATACCTCTAAAAAAACACCCTTTATATATATACGCAACCAGATTTATAAAAAGAAATGAATTCTTCGAAATCATTATATTGTCTCTGTTTTCTTAAAGGTGAATTCAAACTTTCAGCAATCATTTACGAAAAGGATAGAAAGAACAGAAAAGAAAGAATATTCAGAAAAGCCGTGCTATGTGGAAGGAAGATAGTTAAAATTACATCAACAATGCTAATTCCACTTCCTTCTTTTGAAAAAAGAGTATAATTAGCCTTCATATTTTATAGGATAATTTACCTCTCCTAGAAATAAACAAAAGGAACAAAGAGAAAAAAGATTTCTATGCAAAGAATTATGTGATTTATATGCACAACTAAAAATAATAGTCGAAGAATAATATTAAAGAAACATTAGATTCCAAAAGAATAACATAACGCAAATTTATACAGCGTTTATTGCAGAAGCATAATGATCCAGCGTTGTTACTATTTACTTTCATTTCATTTTAGAACTACTTTCTCTCGTATAATATGAGAACTAAGTGCACTCTTAAAATTTATTTATTCAAGAGCGAAACATGAATTACAGCAAGAAAATTCCATGAAATAGTAGAATTTTTTAAGTGGAGTCTATGTTCTATTAATTTGATTTATATTAATGTGCAGATATTAGATGAACTTAGTAGTTTTTCAAATATTAGAAACAGCTTTTCAAATATAAAATCAAATAAATTATAATTTTAAAATAGTTATCCAATAAAAAATGGGAAGATAATAAAAATATATAATGTCTCTCAAAAGTGTTCGTATACTTTAAAAAAAATTGTATAAATCTTACTTTAGTCCACATATTAACCACTAAAATATTTTTGGATGAATTCCTGTAAAAAAAAATACATGTGTTGCCTCTTTTTATTTCTGCATTGTGGCGACATACAAAAAAAAATCGTTTGCTTAAATATTTGCTAGTTTTCTTTAGCATATTCTATTCTTCTATTATTGAATTATCTAAAAATGGCTGGCAGCTGCAAAGGGTAAAAAAAAGAGCAAAGAAAAAAAAAGCGTGCGTTCAAAAATTGATTATTTTTCACTCCGATCAAGATAAATCAGTGCGGAACATTGAGAAATTAGTTAATGTTCCTCATTCAACAATGCAGTATGTGATTAAGCATTTCAAAGAAGAAAATAAAATCGAAAGCAAACTAAGAAAAGGTCGCCCAAGTAAGTTAACATTAAATTTTATAGAAAACTGTTTGCGTACGTGAACACTTTCGAGAGCCACTGCATATCAATAATAAATTTCCATTGCATTCTTCCACAATTATAAAAGTAATTTTGATCATTAATTAAGAAAAAATTTCAATATTTGATTATTTCATGATACATTAACTCTTGTCTATACCATACTTTTGAAAAAGTGTAAAAAAGAACTAAAAAATACAACGTTTTAGTCCTTTTTTTAAATCTTTATGTTTATTCTATAAGGAGTACCTTAACAAAAACTTCACTTGGAAGTATTTTACCCACATTGAGTTTAATTCTTTGCCTCGAATGAACTTTTGACACACTGAAACAGGTTTTCAGCCTTTCTATTGTATATATTTCCGGTCTACTAATTTTATTTTTCAATCATTTCACTAATTTTTAAGTCCGTCCTCGCCAAATGTACAAGAACCTGAAGAAAACTCGGAACACATTTTTTTAGACAGAAAAAAATTTCCTCAATTTTCATAATTTTATTTTTTAAATGTTCGTAATTCTTACTTGTTTTTAATATTGCATTTTTAAAATGTCTAACATTAAATTTTTCCAATTAATTCTTCGTTTAAATTCATATAGAGATAAGGTATTTAGTATTACGCAGGGGAAAGAGATATGAAACAAAAAAAATGGATCAACTCAAATATAAATGAGCAAAATGATAAATACATGCTATTCTTTATAGGATACCGAAGACCAGTGGCGCACACAACAGGGGGAGGGGAGTCCTGGGGGTCCGGAACCCCCCAAAGCCCTTGATTTTTTCCGATTGATTATAATTCTAAGTACATAGTACGTAAAATTTAATTAAGTATTTGTTATTAATGATTAATTTTATTAATAAATGCTAATTATTTATTCAATAATTAGTTTTTTACTGTATTTTGTTCCCGAAAATCGACAAAATCAAAAGGAGCATGATACAAGAATGGTGAACCTTCGACCCCGGACCCCCCCCCCTTGAAAAATTTCTGTGTGCGCTACTGCCGAAGACAGAATATTGAAATAATTGGCGGCACTTTAAATTATTAGTTCTTTTCCTTCTTTTAACAATTATTTTTGGTTACACACAATTATAAAAGGCGAATCAATTCAAATAACGCTGAATTATTAGGGCAACCGACCTTTCAATCACTAGTTACAATTGTACTTAATTATAGCTCACATGTTACTAAGTTCACACACTTTTAAAAAAAAATGTTAATTTACAGAGCAGCACTCTCAAGTCGACGCTTTTCATCAAATATAATATTAATGTTTCAGCAATTTTATACCTGAAAAAATATGTAATTCGGGTCATATATTTTAACACCATTCGAAGGCAGCCTTAAACCAATCGATAAAAACTGAAGAATGTACGGTTTTAATTTTTATTTAAAGGAAGAAAAAAACCTAGATTCTGCATTAAATACTTTAATGTAAAGTAACACAAAGCTTCAGAGTTCTTTTAATTTTCTTCGAAAGCTTCAAAAGCGGACTTCAGCATGAGTTACATCAACTACGACGTCGCGTGATTATATTTCCAAAATTTGATACCGTTAATCAGTGGCGCACACAGGAATTTTTCAAGGGGGTCCGGGGTTGAAAGTTCACTATTCTTTTATCATGCTCCTTTTGATTTTGTCGATTTTCGGGAATAAAACACAGTAAAAAACTAATTTTTGAATAAATAATTAGCATTAATTAATAAAATTAATCATTAATAACAAGTAATCAATTAAATTTTACGTACTAAATACTTAGAATTATAATCAATCTGAAAAAAATCAAGGGCTTGGGGGTCCGTACCCCCCCTTGTGTGCGCCACTGCCGTTAATAGATGAGTCAAAGGGTTACATTAATCAAATCAAATAAGGCCTAAACCTAAAATTTGTAGTTTATGAAAATAGAGACAAGAGTGTATCTACTGGTTACAATCATTTTGATGTCCCCTACAACTAAAGAAAGTTATTTTAATGCTATACAGTGGCGCACACAAGGGGGGGTCTTGGGGGTCGAGACCCACCACCACCACCAAGCCTTTGATTTTTTTTCCGACTGATTATAATTCTAAGTATATAATACGTAAAATTTAATTATTTGTTATTAATGATTAATTTTATTAATTAATGCTAATTATTTATTCAATAGTTAGTTTTTTACTGTGTTTTGTTCCCCAAAATCGACAAAATCAAAAGGAGCATGATACAAGAATGGTGAACTTTCGACCCCGGATTCCCCCCCTCCCTTGAAAAACTCCTGTGTGCGCTACTGATGCTATATATACACCGAAAAAAAAGCATCAGTGCAGCATTAGTATTATCTGACCTGCCAGTGACCAAAAATCTATCACTGATAGACGCAAAATATCCTAAATAAATGGGCTCATATTAATGCCACATAAAAAATAAAGAAAAACACACAAAGAGAGAAAATGATAGAGTCAATAGATGTGTACCAACATAGATCTTCTAATCTGATTGTATTCTACTGTTGATAATTGTCTACTATTGGTTATAAGATATTAGTGAAAACTCGATAGATAAAATCGACTCTATTAGTTGATTTTTTTCTTGCCCGCTAATTTTCCAGAAAATCACTGTAAGGAACGTATTCTTTTCCTGATAGACCAAGACTTCTGCATCCAACTTTTACGATATTTTTGGAATATATATAAATGTTGTGTTCCTGTTGTATTTTTAACATACATTCCATATCTGAAATAATGGAAAATATATCTGAAACTGACTATCGTTGAGACATGTATTAATTTTTTTAAAAAAATCCTTAGAAATGTATCAACTCACATCTTAAATAACTCAACATGTTTTCGATACATCTTTTAGAACTTTTTTGTTCGTACCGATATATTCGAAGATATCTTAATTTAAAGATATGATGTAAATACAATGTAAGATACAGAAAGGAGTGCTATATTTCCAAGGGATGCGTGAATGTGCAAAAAGCTAAGAGCCACTAGCAATCTTCCCAAATTCCCATTCATTTTCATGCCCTCGGCCTTACACATATACACATACATACTTCCCCGATTCAAATAGACTCAAATCAGAATCTGACCAGAATCCGGTCATAAAATCAAGGCGAAATCAACTACACTGCTGACTCAGTTTCCCAAAGTCTATTAATAGCCCACTCTCGTCTTGACCTATCTAGGGGGCTCTACTCACTTCCTTCCCCTCCCGCGCAATCCCGTGAAACATTACGTGACAAATCAGCAGCGGACGCTTTGATGCGACCCAGAGTGTCTTCACGGTCGCTTTGATCCGCTCGTTCGATTTGGTTGGGGAAGAGGTGAGGGGGAGAGAGTACGAACTGATGGAAGGATATTGGACATCCCTCTTACCCCTTTCCTTGGGCTGAGTATGTAGGATGGTTACACAATATGGTCAATGATGTACGTGTGAATGCACGGAAATCAGATGATGGGTTTGAAGTTGATTGGTCAATGGCAAGAGATGTGCCAAGAATTATTTTTAAGCTCTGGTTCATTTTAATTAATGTTGGACGAGAACTCTAGAAAAGGTTACGTATTTAAAACAGCTCGAAACAACTGACCTCATAATTTCGAATCAATCTGAAATATAGCTAATCATTGCCACTTTTCTTTGGCTTGACTAACAAGTGCACATATATAATTATGAAGTAATTCCAGAACAAAAGTTAAAAATGACAAGTCGTTTAAAGTGAATCAATACGAACGAGAGTAACGTAATAAATAAGTACGTAACTTTTTTGGGCACGTTTCCGTGCCGCCTTCGCAAGCGATAAAGTTGCCAAAAATGATACAACCGATACAAAAAAGAATATCATTGCTGGTAACCTTTTACCAACACATTTTCAAAACAAATCGTAGTCTTTTCTTATTAGTGACGTCTTATTCATAACACATCAAAAAATGGATGAAAAAACCAATAAGGACAAAAATTTAAAAATATTTGTTATGTATCTGTTGTGTTTTGTCACCAACAACGCCAACTTGGCAAGATTTGAGCCGGCGAAACGGAAAAATAACATAATAATGCTATCTTACCACTATTGCCAGCTGGGATATAGTTTTAAATTCTCAATTTTGCAGAGAATAAGCCCAGAAATAATATCTGAAGATTCGAATCATAATCTTATTGAAGCCGAGGTCTTCCCTTTAACTGTGTATAAATTTATACTACATATCACATTTAACCGAAAACATTCCTAAATTGTCTCTATTGTTTTTTTTTTAAGAAAATTACGACGGTTTATTTTCAAAAAAATTGAAGCTTTCAGCTAAAAATAATAGGTATTAAAAATTATGGAAACATAGAAATCTATTACAATTAGTTATTAAATCGCCCAAAAGGAAAACACATAAAAAATGAAGTATATTTCATTTCTATATATTAATACCTGCATTTTTCTTCACCTTTCTGTACCTTCTTTTTTTCTTCCGATAAAATGTGCCCTTTATATAAACGGGAAATCTCTCTGCATTTAGAAACGGACGTAACTGAAAAATCTTATTCTTTGAAACTGTTTCCTTGGAATATTGAAAAAGCCTTTTTTCCAGTTGGGAGTATCAAGACTGTTAGGCATATGTAATCATGAATAAAATTCTGAGCAGAATACATAAATAAAAAAGGTGTTGAAAAAAACGTATTTTTAGAAGTGAAAGGGGAGATTCAAATTAAATTTAAAGTGGGAGGATGACATATTTCCGAAAGGGGGCGTGGGTATTGCTGGTATTTAATGATAGGTAAAAATTCCAAGTTTTTGTAAATTCAATATTATGGCAAAGATTCCATAATAAAGCATGGAAATAATAACAGAAATAAAAGGTTAACCCAATTGAATTTATTCTAAATAAGGAAACACAAATGTTTTAAAAATTCCTTTCACGGGAGAAATGTTTGGAACGTTTTAACCTCTAAACATGATAGAATTTAAGAGTAAAAATAATTAGGCTGTTTTGAGGGCTATGTGAAAAGAAAATACGGGATAGGATTCAATAATGTCTCTCTTAAGTGTAACGTTTATTGATTAAAATTAGATTACACAACGACAACAAAAAAGGACAAAGAACATGGACGGATTTTGGCATCGATTACACTCCTTCTTCACTTGGCCTGTACTGAAGTTGAGTGGTCGCTAGAGGGCCCTTCTGCTGCTTGGGACAATCAGTTACAGTCATCAGGACAACAGTGGTTACAGAGTAACATTTTTTTTCATGCTAGAAATTTCTCTCTCAATTATTCTCTTTTTTATGGAGTAAAGTGAGTTTCATATTTCACTTTTTATACTGTAATGCTAAATGGTTTTTTTTATACGGCATATTAAAGGAAAAACATTTTTTGCATTTGTTTTTTGTTTCTAAATGAATAACAGCATAACGTTCCGCATTTATATGAAAATTGAGAATTTTTTTTTCGAACTTGATTCAAGCTCTTTGGTATGAAATGAATACAGGTAAAGGAGAAATTTTATTTAACACGCTGAACTATATATATAAGTGACAAAGGAACAGGGCATGGGCCACTTGGGCTAGGTCCCAGGGTTTTGGTGAGGGTCGAACTCTATATGCCAAAGGGCAACACAGCACTATTGTATAATGACCGTCGTTCATGTCTAGGCCTAAGCCTACCATCATACACCATCATTACCCATTCAATTGAAAGACTGCAGTCATACGATCATTTAATTCCTAGGCTAGAGAGATTGTGCGTTCTCCTTCCTTCCTCAGTGGCTCGACAGCCCAGGGTGGGCCTTGGCCTTCTCAAGAAGCCTTTTTCAGGCCAGCCTTCTTCCAGTAAGTGTTTTCCAATTTTTAGTTTTCAGAACCAGAAGGTCTTTTTCTAGGCCACCAATCTATCTAAGATTTGGCATGTCTTTTCTCAGTGAGCCAACTGGTTGGGAATCAAAGTTTTTTTAGTGGTGCGGTCTATGTCCATTCTGACAACGTGACCTGCCCATTTAATTCGCTGTATTTTGATGAAGTTAAATGATGTCAGATTTTTGATGTGCGTGCTTAGAGCTCGAAATTTTATCTTCTTCGCCACGTTCCATTTTCCTGAAATCCTCCAAAAATAAATTTTAAAATCTTCCTTTCGTAAATTTTTCCTTCTTATCATGTTCTTATTTGTTCGAGACAAGGACCAAATTTCACATGCATAAGTTAATGCTGATCTTAAAAAATTTATACAACAGAATCTTTGTGTGTGTGTTTCTTTTGATTAAATTCGATTTCATATATTTTCGTATTTCATTAAGATATCTATTAACCATAGTAATTCTCTTTTAGATTTCAGTAGTACAATTGTTTCTATCGTTAATTTCCGAGAGATATTATGAGTCGCGTACATTTATTTGTTACGGATTACCGTTTGTACGAGTATTTGACGATTTTTGCTATATACAGGGGTCAGCAACATATGGTGCGTGCCCACATGTGGCACGCGATACAATTCTCTGTGGCACTCTGCTCTACTGTATAAATTTTGGATGCTTTGGATGTTGGAGATTTTTGGTTTTGGAGTGGTTGGATGATTTGTAATTTGTCTCAATGACACACATCTTCAGCTATTCTGAGAATTGTTGAATATCATAGTTTGAGAGAAGGGAGAAAATTATATGTACTCAATGTTTCGCTTTTGGCTCTAGATATCCAATTAAAAAAAAATCTTCCCTCATATGAAAAATATTTTGAATCCGCAAAAAAAATTATTTAACAACTGAATGCTCAAAATCGTGTTAAATTGAAAGTCACAAATTATACCCCTGATTTAGCGATTTGTAAGTAGAGCGGTGCAAGGTTTGCATTAAAATTTTTATTTATCTTTTTATTTAACTGTAATGAAGGGAAATACTTATATTTTACGTTGTCTATTTCTTTTAATAAATATGTTTAAAAATACATAATACATGCATAATTTTAATTTTTTTTATTTTTGTTGAAGAAATTGCTATATTTTATGCTGCTTATATATATATATATATATATTTATTTATTTATATCAAGAAATATCTTTAAATGATTTAATTATTGGCCTATATTCTCTAATTCTGCATACATTACTACAGGAATCGAATTGTTTCAAAAATATCTTACGGTGTGCCATTCTGAATCATATAAGAAAATTGGTATGGCACGTCACAGCTAAAGGTTGCCGACCCCTGCTATATACTGTTAACCTTTAAGGGCTATAAGTGGGGCCTGCCTTTACAAAGGGGCCCAGGCCTTCAAGAAGTATTTAGACATCCCTGCAAGTGCTAAGTACGTTTTTAGTGCTAAAACTACTAACGGAATTTCAAGTATTTGACGACAAATGCTAAACTACACTATATAGTCACATCCTGCATTTTATAACTCAACGAACTATTGTACTTCGAAGCCTTATCACCACTCTTTCTGAATCAGTCACCGCAGCTAAGCAAAAGTGGATTAATATTTAGCTTTAATAATAACTTTGCATAACTTTTCACAGGAAAGATTTCAAATGCAGAACAGACATCCGCTAGGAGCAAGCACGTTTCCTGTGCATGTCAAAAAAAAAAAAAAAAAAAAAAAAAAAACTCTTATCTCAAGAATAGGATACGGAAACCGAAGTAATGTTTCAATCCTTGATTTATGTATACTAATCTTTCCTTTTCAATGCAATTCAATGAAATTACCTTGGAAGTTTTATTTCTTTTTTCTCAAGAAGGAAATTTTAAACACTTCACATTTGTAATTTTTTTTTTATTTCAGTAATTTAAAACTATCGGGTTTTTATGGTCGTAGATTATACCTTGTCAAAATATTTTACGTTACCTCTCAATGTTAATATATTGATAATTTACTTTTTTGATTTAATCAAAATCAATTATGTCCTCAGACTTATATATATATATATATGTATATATATATATATATACAACTGCAAGACAAATGTACCTTATCACACTTTTCTACAATTTATTTCAAATCTGGGGGAGGGGGGAGATTACTTGTTGAGAGAAATTTTTATTACTGCCTGAAAGTTAACGTCAACCAATTTGCGTCTATATTTACTCTTGCTGATCGTCATGCAAGAAAAAATTTGCTCGTTAACATAAGTAGACCCAATTATAAAGAACAATTCTGTCTAGACTTGGTTTTCTGACTGTCTTGGTGGAGCTCAAAAAAATTACGGGTCCACCTCTGACATAGAATGTAAAAAGGGCAAAAAAAGAACTGCCAAAAAACTGTTTTAAAAGAACATTTCCAAGTTTGTTCTGCTTTTGCAATCATCAACTACCGAATATACGAACAAATATATATATATATATATATGTGTGTGTGTGTGTGTGTGTGTGTGTGTGTGTGTGTGTGTGTGTGTGTGTGTGTGTGTGTGTGTGTGTGTGTGTGTGTGTGTGTGTGTGTGTGTAGGGCCAAAATGACATCTCAAGGCAAGGGCCAACTAGGCTCGCCACAATGGAGCCTTAATAAAATCAAGATTCGAATAATTTCAATGGTCAAATGTTATTTTCGGTTATCCAAAAAATTTTGGAACGATATGTCAACTGTCTACATGTGATGACCGTGGTCTATGCTTACCATCATACACAATCATTACTCATTCAGCCAAAAGAAGGTAGTCGGTCGAGCCGGTTTGTGAGATTGTAAGTCATACACATTCATTTGCTTCGGGTTATTGTTTGTACGAGTATTTAATAACATAAGCTATGTACTGTCTACTTTTATGGTTCATAGGTGGAGCGTACATTTGTGTAGGGGCCAATGGCACACACAAGGAGGGGAAGTCCCCTTGTCCGGACCCCCCCATCCGAAATCCCTTGCTTTTTTTTGGATTGATTATAATTCTATGCGTAGAGAACGTAAAATTTAATTAAGTTTTTGTTATTAATAATTAATTTTATTAATTAATGCTAATTATTACTGTTTTTTGTTTCCAAAAGTCAACAAAATCAAAAGAATATGTTTATCGGCGTATTAATGCAAGATACGAGATTGATGGACTTTCGACCCTCAAACCTTCTCCCTTGAAAAATTCCTGCGTGCGCTACTGGTAGAAGCCCAAGGCCTTATGAAGTCTTAAGGCATCCCTGTATGTAGCCCTCCCTTTAAACTAGGTAGCGGGATGCGAATATTATTTGCATTGTGAAAGAATCATGCACACATATAAACTGAGGGTCCACCATATCTGTCATTTGCAATAAATACTTTTAAAGAAACGTTATTTTACGCCAAATAATCCTCACATTAAAACTATTTTAAAATCCCTCCACCTTTTTACTTTTCTATTTGGGCAAATTTTGCAGCTCTACTCTTCACGAACGCATAACGGCCTCCTAGGGAATAGTATTTATAGCAAAGTGAAGAAAACTTTTTTTCCCTGCCAGTAAGGGAAGAGTGAAAAATGGGTCCACTAAGACTGAGGTACCTTTCTTTACCGCACATTGCCCATTAGCGACGCATCGTCTGACAGGCTACACCCCCGCCTGAGACCCAACTGGGAGGCATAAACAAAAAAGGCTTCCAAAGCTAGGAAGGAGGAAAAGAGAAGTCAAAATAAACACGGGGCGCACCAAAAAGGTTGTATCAACATTCCCTACCCTCGGAATTACGTGACGTTTTGAATCTTGTTTATGTGTAGAATGGATCTGGATGCCCCTTCACCATAAATTCTGATGCATGGCGAGGTTTTTAGCAAAACGAATCTGACTGCCTTCCATCCCCCGAAGAGGGTGGTACATGGGTGTGATGATGGAGAGCATCGTTTGGGGACAAGCTCCCTTCTCTTACTATGCTGGCAGTTGTAGATAAAAGATGAAAAAGAAAATGCACTTGCTGTAAAGCGATGGAAACCGTATGCTTGAGAATCTAGATACAAAGATTCGGATAGATGTTCAAGGATGGGAAATATTCATGAGGCAAGATATGGTCATCAACGCAAATGTAAATATATATGGTCAATCAATAACTTAAACGTATTTGGTTTAATATTACCAAATAAACAGAAAAATTACATGCTCAAACTTACCACATCGGGTACTTTTAAGTTGAAGTGTGTGTACACAATTTCTGTTACAGGCCACAGTTAAATCATGTTTTAATTTGTTCCATAACTGAGTTTTACAGAATGTCATTGGATAGCATTTGAATAAAACAGAGAGAGAGAGAATGAGTGAAAATTAATAAACACGTCCAGTCTAATATATAGTTTGCATCAGGACCAGAGGTGAGTTAACACATTTTCGCCCTCCCCCACTTATAGCTTTATTTCTTGAAAAAAGCATCAAACTCCTAAGATAAATTTTACGTTTCCTTTATATGACATATGTTGTAAATTAAACGTAAAATGAACAGATGGCGCTGCAAGTCATCCGAGAGTTATACTTTTTTTTAGCTTGTAGAATCAGCTATGTAATGTTCTTTGTGCTGAGTACGTCTTCTGTGTCGTCTCAGGAAATAAACCAAAATGTGTAAAAGATGGACTAAATTATTGGAATGACATAAAAATATAATTTATATAATCGTCTAACTGACCAATGGAATTGGAATCAAGAAATATAGCAACATATACATCCTCATTTCTTTTTATGCCACAGAAAGAATAAATGTATATTTGTCAAATTTAGCTCAACATTTTTGTATTTATATTAATATGAGTGAGTGAGTGAGTGTTTATTGATGTCACACTATAAAACAATACAGGGGCTATTGGTGATAAACCTCGTATTTTAAACCATGGTCAAGCGACGCCTGAGTTGGCACCACCCACTCCTAACTTCCATATTATACCAACTAGAAGAGTTTTGATCCTCGTCAGATTTAACGTGCATCACACTATCTCTCTATATATGGCGGGTCTTCAATGGCACTAGGCTCGAATTCATGACACTCTAGCCACGAGTCCGTGACCATGACCACTTGGCTACCACGGCTACTTTACATTAACATATCGAAAAATAAAATGATGTATGTTAAGAGAGAGTCATGTTTCTCTCACAACTCTATAAAAAGTTTACAAGTGAAATATTTTGCGAGGGATAAAACAGTACTAAATTCTTTAGCACTTCATGTGACGGACAAATTGCAATGATATTACGAAATTAAATATTCAACACATACCTCCGCCTGAAATAAAATTGAATAATGATCAGAAATAGCTCGATGACAGGAAGTCCAAAATAACATCCTGTTATTCCCGTCCATCTCCCGAAAGTTATCCGTTTTGCGCACGCGCACATCGTTTAACTTTATCATCCCTAACGCAACTCCCTCCTCCTCACCGACACAAACCTAACTCTTCTTCCAACCGATCTTTTTTACTCGGAATAACCAAGACATCAAATTTGCATTCTTGCATATTTATTTCACGCAATGCACCGCCTGTTTTTTTCATTTTGCAGTTTTCCCCCACGGGAAAATGGGTATTTTCAAACAAATTTCGTGGCCGTCCTGCATAAAATCCTCATCATCCCAAGTTTTTGGGGAGAGGAATTCTCCGCCGGAAATAGATATACACGAACTTCTTGCTGTTTTGGCTTCACTCTCTTGACAAATATCCGATTCTTAAAGCAGTTCGGCCCGCTTGTCAAGGTAAAGGGTTATTTATGCGATGCGGATTCGCCGGCTTTACCGCTTCGTAGAAGAGAAAAACCACCAGAACGTGGGTTTGTTTTAAAACCCGCCCCATTTAATGAAAAGCGAGAGGAAACTATTTTTCAAAAACTTTACATTTTCATATCGTATAGAAGGTTGTAAAGTGTTATTTATGTGTCGCTGTTTTGGCGTGTCGGCGGTTTTATAAAATGCTACAAGATTACCAGAAATGCGAACTTATTTTAAGATTGAATTAATTTATACTGGTCATGGGCGCAAGCTTACGGGTAGCGTTGTTCGTCACAAGTCCTGATGCCACTAAAGTTCTTTAGCGTAAAGGGGCTGATGCATGATGAATTAATCCAGTGGCGTAACGCACACCCCCGCATTGGGGGGCAGGATTCTAGAGAGCCCAAAGCCTGACACTAAGTACGTACCGTTTGTAAGATGTCTTGGAGCCCAAAACCTGACTTTGTAGGGGTTCCTAATATTATCCGTTACGCCACTGAATTAGAACAATTCCTCACAATGGCGTGGTAAAGAAGTTTGGAGAGTGTACCAGCTTAGGCGTCGTCCCCCTTACTTAATAATCATTCAAGATTTTAAAATTCGCGTTCAAAAGCTCTCGTATTGCTTCTAACCCATGTATGATCTCCGCGTGGGTGAGTGAGTGTTTATGAACGTTGCACTTTAAAGCAACACGAGGGCCATTAGCCCAAAGGAATCTAGCTCACCCAAAAGGGGTTTAGAGCTACAAATTGGTCCCCCAAGAAACAACTACCCTCGCGTTCGGTCTTTGTAGAACAAAACCTTAGTTTACATTTTTTTACTGTGAGTTATACAATAACTTCATATCATACAAATTAAAGGTAGTTTCATAATATACATAGATTATTGTGCATAACATTGGTGACGGGCCTCGTATTTCACACAATGGTTCAGAGACCAGGACAACACCTGAGCTGGGCACCACATTCTCCTAACTTCCACACTAGACTAACGTGAGAACACTGAACGACAGATTTAACGTGCGTCAGATTCTCTGCACGGCGAATCTTCAGAGGTATCCAGACTCTAACTATCGATTCGACGATGCCGACCAGTCAATGACCATGGCCACTACATTCCGCAGGCACATCAGCGAGCGAAAAACGAATTTAAGGGATCGAGAGCAGAGCAGGCTGACAACATTAAAATAATATATTTTTTTATGATGAAATAACCAGGGACGTCTAAAGACTGATTGAGGTCATGGGTCCTATGCACAAGTAGGTCCCACCTATAACCCTTAAATGCAGTTAACGCTTATTACATACGTTATCGAAAACTAGTACAACAGATAATCTGAAATGAATAAATGTTTAGGACTCGCAATCTCACAAATCTAGGCACAAAAAGGCTGAATCGGCTGTCGCCTTTTGACTAATTAAGTAATAATATTGTAGGTGGTTGGCCTAGACTTAGACATGGACGATGGTCGGTCCATAACAATGCAGTCTTGCCACTGTTGCCAATTGGTATATAGTTCCAAATTACCAGGTTTTCGGAAAAATTTTCAGGTAATAACATTTGAAGATTAAAATTACTTCTTTCATGATGTTATTGAGGTGCAATTGAGAATGAAACGAGGCCCCAATCAAGGCCGAGGCTCTGGCCCATGCCTTAACACGTCCCTGGATATAACACGGTTTAGCGGGTATGAAAGTGTATTGGCATCGCACTTTGTAATTTTAGTCCATGCCCAAGCAACAATATAACATACCTAATCTATTACTTCCCTTTCCTAACATTCCCATAACATGCCTTAAAACATTCAGTTAGTTAGTTCTACGTCATTCCATTCGACACTGATTATCAATGTGGACTATGACTTTCTATTTTAGGCGAAATTATTATATAATATTTCTATTATTTTATATATATATATATATGGCATGCAGCCAAAAGCAAGGCAGTCTTCGCGCGCAGGCGCAGCAAATCAAAACCAAAACAAAAAACTCTTGGACATTAGAGAGAGAAAAGAGAACGCGAGAGGTGCGCGAGCAGGCGTTACCTTCTGCATATCATTGTCAAACTTATCTACCTTTTTTAATTAATTTTTGTTTAATGTTAAATAAACCATAAGAAAAAGAAACGTCTTGGACCCCTTGTTGTCTCCCACAAATTATGGGGGGCTCGGCCGCGATCGATAAAATTTCGATTTTGAACCAAAGTCTGGACAATGAACAAAAGCGTCCGTGAGGAGACGCTCCGCCATTTTTTCGAAAACTTCGTTCAACCTGTGTAGAGGTTTGAACTCAGCATAAATATTCAACCTGTGTAGAGGTTTGAACTCAGCATGAAAATTCCGCCTGTGTAGAGACCGGGATTGAAAAAGATTTCGATTTTGATCAAAGTTTGGAACGTGAACAAAAGCCGTCCGTGGAGGAGACGCGCCGCCATTTTTCGGAAACTTCGTTCAACCTGTGTAGAGGTTGAATTTTTCAACTTCATTCCGCCTGTGTAGATCTCGGAACAAAAAAAAAAATAAAAAAAAAAAAGGTGTATTTTTCAACGAACCCTCAAAATCCCGCCTGTGTAGAGGTTGGAACTAACTCAGTGTGAATAATCCGCCTGTGTAGAGGCCGGAACTACAATTTCAAGATATTACCTGAGAAGAGGTGAAATCAGTGGAATCAACGTTTTTATTGGATACATCGTACGTGCGAGCAACAAGGGAGCCAGAAAAAAAAAAGGTAGGACCTTCCCATATTTTTCTAAAATGTATAAAAACGCTCTTAAAGAGGATTTCATAAGAGTTGTTGAGAATCTAGACGGTACTGTGGAGAGTACTGACACTATAGTTAAACTAAAGACTAAAATTGAGAACAGTAGTACATTTGAAAGTGATCCAGATTTCGTTAAAACTTTAATTCAAAACTGTATAGATGAGAGAGTATCGCGAAACGAAAGAGAGGTAACTTTAGGAAAACAGAAAATTGAGCTCGCGAAACTACAGTTAGCACAGTTAGAAAAAGAAGTCGAACTTCAAAGGGTTAAAAATAAAGCATTAAGTTTAAATCCTGCAGCTAAAGTCGAAGAGAAACAGTTCGAAACTTTAAATAAGGAAACCGCAACTCATATTGGCATTCGAGAAGCAGAAGATTGGTTCAGGCCTATTGATTTAGCTAAAGAGTGTGATATTTATATTTCATCTAGAAGCGGATCACATAAAGAAATTCCTATTACTTATGGATATACCCAAGACCCCTTTAAAAATAGATCACAAAACTTTAAACCAAAGATTAAAGAGAACTATCCCCAATATCTTGAAAGAGAAAATAAAAATTGCTTTATATGCGGTGATTCATCTCATTGCGCAAGAGACTGTGAGAAGCGTTTTAAACCTAAAGAATCTAATGATCACATCCATAATAGAATAAACGTGAATACTTTGAAAGTCGAGAGCGAAAAACAAAATAGCGATGAATGCGCAAATCTTCAATACGTAAACATTTTTGTGGAAAATCAGCCCGTAACAGCCTTGATCGATTCAGGTTGCCAGATCCCAGTTTTAAATTCCTCACTAATTAGAGTGCAAACACCTTCCGAAGAAATCATAACATTAAGCTCATGTTTTGGCGAAAAGCGAATGGTAGAAGTTAAACCCATAAATATTTCTCTTAATCAATACTCTACTAGCTTAAGTGTGCGAACGGCGATATCACCGACCTTGACCGAAGAATTTATTATACATCCCAGTGTATATTCTGAAATAGAGAAACTAGGCCATGCAAAGAGCGATGTTTTATTAAGTGAAAGTGAATCCTCTTTGAGTGCAGATTATGGTGTTACTTTTCCAAATGTTTCTGTTTCAAATGTGATAGAAAACTCTAGTTATGATTTGCCATATGTTAAAAACTTTAATACTAGAAATGATTCGAGTTCTCTAATTAAGGATTATAAATGTAATAAAATTAAGAGTACTAAGTTAAAATTGAGTATTGTAAGAGAAAATGTTCTGATATAGTATTGTGTAAGAAAGCCAATTGTGCCATGAAAACGAGTTCCGTGGAATTTATCTCCCGATCTCCTAACCCCTTCACCTATGAATAGTAATTATCGACGGTTTGTGTTGCTCCGAAAATTTTTGAGCCTTGGCAGTGGAAGCGAAGGAAAAAAGAGAAATCGTTTTGAACAGACGTCCAGAACTCTACAGAGGAAAATATCGATGCGTTCAACCAAAGATCAACTTGTTAAAAAAGACGTTCTTATGCCTGTGAAACACAATGTTTTCCTGTAGAACCTTCCGGATGTCGAAGAGGTGCCTTCACATGATGGAGAAACTGTCTAGTTCAACAAAATTTTGATATGTTAAATCTTTGTATATTTGTCGTATAGTCCTTTTCTGTTCCGTCTTTTTTTTGTATGTTTCAGATTCTCTGGTCTCCATGGACGTACCGCTGCGGACAGCGTACAGTCAGGCTGGCCGTTATGGCATGCAGCCAAAAGCAAGGCAGTCTTCGCGCGCAGGCGCAGCAAATCAAAACCAAAACAAAAACTCTTGGACATTAGAGAGAGAAAAGAGAACGCGAGAGGTGCGCGAGCAGGCGTTACCTTCTGCATATCATTGTCAAACTTATCTACCTTTTTTAATTAATTTTTGTTTAATGTTAAATAAACCATAAGAAAAAGAAACGTCTTGGACCCCCTTGTTGTCTCCCCACATATATTTCTCGAATTACGCGGGGAACTCGAGTTTCTATAATCTGGCAACAACGCAGCTTTCGAATATTTACTTAACCTTCCAACAGTTCAAATGTCTGCATGTTGGTAAGAAGTAATTATTTGAGTGTCATGTAAATAATGTGATCCCTGAGATACATAAAATAAAAACCAGTTTACGTCATTATTCTATTTATCTTTACATTTCAACAAATTATTCCCAGCCTCAAAAAAGCAATTCTATTATTTACGTTGGCTGAAAAACAGCAAGATTACAATGTTCTACGCTATGTGAATGACTGACTGGTTCATTAAAAAAACTTCGCGGTTCAAGAATTTCGAAGATCGTGTTTACGAAAAAAAGATGATAGTAGTAGGAATTGTTTCAGCAAGTTGTAACGAATTGAAAGAAACAGAAAGAATCCTTTTAAAAAGAAATTGCACGCTAATTTGTTTAAAAAATACAAGTCATTAAACTCCAATTCGAATAGTTCAAAGCCTCAAATAATGGAAATGACTCCAAAAAAATCCTAGAGCACTATTCTTTGAAAACTTTTTAAGATAAATATTCCCACAATTTTCAGTGGAATAAAAGACAATAATTTCCAGGTTCCATTCATACAAAATTTTATTAGTAAAGACATGAGTTCTTATATTCAAATATTTGTTAAAAAAAATTTTTTTTTTAATTCGAATTGTTGGTAAAATGTGCTTTATTATTCTTAAAAATTACATTCATTGTAACTGAAAATATCATAAAAAATATAAAATTGCCCAGATTCTGTCATTTTGTTTAAGAGTATTACAGTGGCGTACACAGGAATTTTTCAAGGGGGGGTGACCTCCTGGGTCGAAAATCCACCATTCTGGCATCATGCTCCAATACGCCGCCTGAGATTTTCGGGAAGAAAAAAAAATTTAAAATTAACTATTGAATAAATAATTGGTATTAATAAAATTATTAATAACAAATATTTAGTGAAATTGTTTCGTACTATACACATAGGATTATAATCAATAGAAAAAAAATCAAGGGCTTTAGACGGACCCGTGCCCCCCTTCTTGTGCGTGCCACTGGAGAGTATCATCATTTTGTTAAAAAATAACTTTTTTAATTGTTAAGCAACAATTCTAATCTAATTTTGAATTGCTAAAATATTGATATAATTTAGATAACAGAAAAGTTCGAATGATAGATTTAATACAACAAAAAATTATCAGCTAATATGAAATAATGTATAAACTTTAGTATTATTGGTAATATTAAAAGCGAACTTTATCATTGTTGTATCTGGCAACATCCTTTTACCGCCAAAAACTGACATTTCAATTCACGTATGCGCGTGGAACTACAAGTTTTTTTTTAATTTTTAGAATAAGAATATTTTGAATCCCCCCTGAACTAATATTAGGGTTAGTTAAATATACATCACACACACACACAGATTATGTTGATATTATGTTCTGTGTGTTCGTGTAGCTGTAAAGTTACGTTGAATTATAGTATTAAAATGAAAATATTTATCTACTCATCCTGAAAACTTGTTTTCTAAATAAAGAAGTGTTTAGAAAAGTCACTTGTTTTCCCAATTCTCGTCGACGTTCAACAAATAAGAAGAGAAGAAAAGAAAAGAGCAATTTTTCCCTATTGTAAGAATTTATAGAACGTTTCGGATTTAGCAAAATTTTTGATTGATTTTTCAAGACAATCATAAAAAAAAAGTAAAAAATATTTCACACGGCTAATCAAAACATTTTTTTGAGAATAACAACAAAGCAGAAAAAAGGATATCTTAATCGTCCTTGTTTAGAATAAATGACATATCACAAATGGTATAAAGCGAATATATTCCTCGCCTACTCGCAACATATGGATGTAATAAACCGTTTGAAAGAAAGTGAATATATCCATCAACCACTCCATTAGCTAGGTTCTCTCAAAATAAATAAATAAAATAAAATAAGATTATAGTATATATTAAACACATATCATAAAATAAAAAAACTTGGTTCTTAAATAGAAAACTCTTACACACAAAATTCCCATTAATTTATATTCTATTAAATTCAAAATTCCGGATATCATAAAGCATTTGACATACTAGTAGCAAACCAAAGCATTTAAAATGAAAGAAAGTATCTATCGATAACCTCATTTGTCCCAATTATACAAACACAAACAAACGATTCAGCGATCCAAGAATTCGTTTAGTAAAAACGTTTATTAATGGAACACAAATTTGCAGTTACGGGGGATTCTATGCGTAGCAAATTACCCGTGGTGACAGCAAAACCAAAACATACAGCGTAAGGCAGAACATCTGCCACTCACTACTACTCTCAACTCGCTTGGTATTTTTAAAGCAAGTCTGCCAAAGCTGTAAAAAAAAAAGAAAAAAAGAAAAGAACAACCGCATTCAAATGCCCAGACTAGATAGGATAAGCGAATCGAATATAAGTAACCATTTAAATATTTTCTCTCTCTTTGAATGAAGAAGGCAAAACATAAGAGATTTAAAATTAGACCAAGAGAATCATCTTTCAACGCGTGCACAAGTTGTAACTGATGTCGGGGCGTCCGTGTGTCTAAGAAGACGAGACATCTGGGGACCATTAGAAGAGAGAAAGAAATACAGTCTCTCTTCTCTCTGCCAAAGTGAGAAAACGTTACCCCAATTCTGCTGCAGACGGAGAAGTCGATGAACTATCATCAGATAGATATCTCTGGATGTATGGACATGACGCCGGCTTGAAGTGGACAAACGTTTTCGAGTGTAGCCCACGGATTTAAAAATGCATTGGAAAATAAGAAGCAGAGAGAAATTGGACATGATGTTATTAATGTCTTCATCACAGGTTTCCAAACTTTTTTGTCTCATAGACCCCTTGCCATGTTTTTCGGTATGGGGTAGACCCCTGGTTAATTAATATTGAATTTTTGCAAATTTTTATCAACTTAAATGTCTTTTTGACAGCTAGTACTACTACTTTAAAAAAATTAAATTTATAACTAATGAGGTATAGAGTTAAAAGTTTAAAAACATATGTTAATTAATTAAATTAAAAGTTAACTAATATATATATATATATAATAACTGTTAAATACAATAACCAAACAACACAAAATTGATTTTAATGGGAGGGATGAATCTGGCGCTACTATAACAAATTTTCAACATTTAGTATCAATCTTGTCAGATTTAACCTTAAATCTCCTCTGTTAATAGTGTCCAGTTTTTTTTTTTTTTTGTTTTGTTTTGGAGATTGGCAACTACGCTGAAACTCCTTACTAGGAAAAATAATTAAAAACTTCCTCACGATATTCCACAATTCGGGACAAATAACAGGTTTGCCATTTTAAAGCTGAAATTGCTGGAATCCGTTTCTAAACTTTAAAATCTTCATTGGTGCATATCAGGATCAGTTTTTGTTGTCATGTGACATTTTTTTTCAATATGACCTTATAAATTCACAGCCTACTGTGGTATTACCACAGTCAAAGCATTCTCAAACCTGGTTTTAAAAATCTGAATAAAAGGCATTTAAATGTTGAACGTAGATTCAAACGTGATGACAGATTGTCTGGGTTGAGAAAATTCCGGACGTCCAGTGTTATACTTCCTTAGTTTAACTCTGGAAAGAAACGCCGAAAGAGTTCCTGATTTTAAAAAAAATTATGCTGTCACCTTGTAAGGGCAAATTAACCTCATTAAATTTAGTAAATAAATATGTTAAATAAGTAAAATTTGGTTTCCAATCGATCAAATTTTCTTTTAAAATTAAAGTTCCGGTCTAGTTTAATGAGAGCCAATATCACATAGACCCCCACTTACACCTCATTGACCCCCAAATTACTTTTTTTGCTGACGTGGACCCCTTGCAGGTCGCCATAGACCCCTGGGGGTCTATATAAACCACTTTGGGAACCACTGGTAAATATAAAGGGACATTTCTCAAATAAACCAACAACATTTCTCAAATAAACCGCGGAAAAAAATTTTTAAGCTCTTAAATAATCCTTCATATATATATAAGCACTACATTTCTCAATTCTTCTTTCTTAAACGTATACATACATATATTACTTTAACTTAATGCATGGTTTATATACTGTGCTATCTTTATGCATTGCTATTTACGCATTATATTTAATGGGCATTTGCCTCGAGGGCCATTTTGTGGGAGCGGAGGATACCTGAAGACCGTACCTTCAATGCCGTCACTTCAAAAGCAAAACGGTCTACAAATCTTAAATGGTTGAGAATTGTGACTTGGAACAACATCATGAGTTACGATACTTGGAATAAATCTACCACAGATAAAACACTTGATGTTTTCGTGTTCTCTAATTAACATATCGCATATCACCTCAATCGACATCAAGCCTTTCATAAGAAGCCCTCAACATGCATCACTTTGCAACAAACCGCACCATCAAGTGTCATTTCCGCATTGCTGTAAGCTGTCCACCTTTCCCAGGCAAAGCGTGCAGCTGCGTCAATAGACATCTCTCAAAAATATTTCTGAACCATTTCCATCTCCCTGGAAAGTGTTGTTCTTCGCAAGGGGAGGGAGGAAGGGATGTTCGGTTGCTGACTAGCATGGCGCAAGCTCCTGGCAGGACTCCAAAAAAGAGGACTGTTGCAGAGAGTGTTTACATTAAAACCGTAAGCATCAGCAGTGCTTGACTGCTGAAAGGATGCAAGGAGAAAGGCAAATGTGATCAACGATGTATTGGATACTAACAAAAACAAAAACTTCGAGATTTCTTTTAAGTGCTGGAAAGTCATTCAGTTGCTTGATGGAGTGGTTTTTGTTGGTAATATAATGGTCACTTAAATTGAATAAAACAACTCCCTAAACAGCTTTTTCACGAATTTGCAATTAATCACACTATTTCACATGATTACTAGAGAAGTAAATAATTTTGAAAACCAGTTCAATTATATTCTCCGAGTGCATTGAATGCTGAGAATGATAATTCAGGGTTTGGCAACAGTGACCCCCAAAAGGGGAGGGGTCCCTGGGTACGGCCCCCCATAGCCCTTGATTTTTTTCTCGATTGATTATAATCCTATGTATACAGTAAGGTTATTAACAATTAATTTCATTAATTAATGCGAATTATTTATTCAATAATTATTTTTTTACTGTTAATTGTTCCCGAAAATTGACAAAATTAAAAAAAATATGTTGGGCGGCGTATTGGAGTACGATACGAGAATAGTGAACTTTCGACCACGAATCCTCCTCCCCCCCTCCTTGAAAAGTTCCTATGCCACTGGTTGGCAATTCTTTTGGATCCAAGGCGACATTGTGAAAGGGGAGGATACCGAAGACTTGCCCCTTTTATAATGATTGAACTCAATCAGTGGAGCACACAAGGGGAGGGTCCTGGGAGTCCGGGACCCCTCCCCCAAAGCCCTAAATTTTTTTCCGATTGATTATAATTCTAAGTATATAGTACGAAAAATTTAATTAAATATTTGTTATTAAAGATTAATTTTATTAATTAATGCTAATTATTTATTCAATAATTAGTTTTTTAATGTGTTTTATTCCCGAAAATGGACAAAATCAAAAGGAGCATGATACAAAAATAGTGAACTTTCGACCCCGGACCCCCCTTTTGAAAAATTCCTGTGTGCGCTACTGAACTCAATAGTTAACTTCGTCTCCCAGAAAAAGTATAAAATGCTTCGCAAGATTCCATAAATATATGTTAAATAAAATTGTGGCAGTTTTATTCAATTTATTTTAACTGTACTAATTTCATATCTATAGCTGTAAGCATAGTTTGTTTTAAAATCAATTTAAAGTGAGACTGCTTTTCCGAAACTCATGGCAGCCTACAAGTTAATGTCAGTCAACATGCCCCTACGTTTACTCTTGCTGATCTTCATGCAAGAAAAACTTCACTCACAAAACATACGTTGACCCACTTATAGAGAACATTTTTCCAATATTTGGATTTGTAACTGTTTTGGAGGGCCGAAAAAACTCTTTGCGGGCTGCATCTGGCTCGCGAGACGTTATTTGCTCGTCTCCTGTGCTCATCCGATGTTTCATTCAAATGTTATTAAAAATAACATGTTTAAAAGAAGCATTTGTATTATTTTTAAGAACGTCTGAAAATGTCTTTCTTTTCCTCTTTTATCTTGATTTTCTTCCGTTGTAACCACACTAGTCTAGCTCATACAACTCCCAACGAATAACCACACATATTTTTGAATGAGATTTTTTTTTTTTTTTTTTAAAAAAAAAAGATTGTTGAACATAGAATTATCACTGTTTGTTTCAAAATTATCAACCAGCAAGTTGCAAAAATTTGTAACATGAAGTATCTGTTCAAATATAATTTTTATCATCTAAAATTATTCGAAATTATGAAGGTCATTACCAAAAATTTCCTACCATGTACCAAAATGTGTGTGTGATGCTGATTGAAAAAAAAGAGAAAAAAACACAGTTGAATGATTTTGAATTTATTATACTATACCTTTAATCCGAAAAAATTAAATTTTAATAGGAACATATTCAGAATATTCATTTTTGAAAACAACAAAATACAGTCAAAAAAGACCAGAAAAAGAACATTTACGAAAAAGCGATTTATAAATATTTGAATAAAAGATAAAAATATTTAATAAATTTAAAATGCATAAGAAAACCAAGGGATATTCCAATTAAGGCATTAAACAAAAATTTTAACACATATTCAGCACATTTAAAATTAATGTAAAAACAGTGGGATGAAAAGAGGTACACAAAACGGATTGATTTAATACACGTAAAAATGTACTTCAGGAAACCTATACTTTTTTTTTCTATGTTTAATTTTAAACCAGAAAATTAGCATGACTTTTAGGTGCTATCTATTATATATGAATGTTGGTATGTTGTATCACAATTACGTGAAATAAACTTCAGCACCAAATAAAAAGTAGGCAAAAGTAATCACACCCCATCTATTTTCAAATTTCTACACTTGTGCATGAATATAAATGAGGGAGGGGTAGTGGCGCACACACACAGGAATTTTTCAAGGGAGGGGGTCCGGAGTTGAAAATTCACCATTCTTGTATCATGCTCCTTTTGATTTTGTCGATTTTCGGGAACAAAACACAGTAAAAAACTAATTTTTGAATAAATAATTAGCATTAATTAATAAAATTAATCATTAATAACAAGTAATTAATTAAATTTTACGTACTATATACTTAGAATTATAATCAATCGGAAAAAAATCAAGGGCTTTGGGGGGTCCGGACCCCCCCCTATGAGCGCCACTGGGGAGGGGCAACAAAAAATTTTTAAGGGGAGTGTCCAGTGTCGAAATTCCACAATTTTGGTATCTTGATCCAAAACGCCGCCCAACATATTCTTCTAATTTTGGCTATTTTCGGGAACAAAAACAATACAAAATTTTTTATTGAACAAATAGTAATTAGCATTAATTGATAAAATTAATTATTAATAACAAATACAAACTAAATTTTACGTACTATATACATAGTATTACAACCAATAGAAAAAAAAATTCAAAGGCTGGGGGGTCCGGACCCCTTAGACAACCCCCCCCCCTTGTGTGTGCCTCTCGGGAGGGGCTATAATATATATAGCCCCAATATCTCGGGAGGGGCCAAACCAAAAATGAAACCCAATGCACAGAACGTCTCATCTTAAAGCATAATCACCCACTAATCACCTTGAATGGAAGTAAAAACAATTGCACCTTTGCGCCTAAATAAAAGAGGCGCCCATTTCGCTGTGACATAATTAGTTCCGATCTCCGATCACCACCCTAAGACTTGAGGAGTGACCGCAAAGCCTTCTTGTCCATATACGGAGCTCCAACAGCAACATCCTGAAACAGGGTGAAAAGTAGCCGCAAGCTCTTGAGAAGTTCAAAACAAAAACAAAAGCTTCACTCCAGAACCTCATTTTCCCGACTGCTGCTGTTCTTCTTTAGAGGAAGCAAACAGGTAGGGTATTTGATACATCGAAGTAATCATGAGCATAGTCTTCATGCTGCATTTTAAACATGAATGGATACAATAGCATAGCTGGGAAAGTCGAAACATCCGTTTCCGCAAAATAAAACAGTACAGAGAAAACTGATAGCAAAGACTAATTTTGTTGATACATGATTCTTTTTAGCGATGAATCGTATGCATTACTAGCTGGCGTGAAAATTTTAACAAAGGATAAAAATATTTTTTTAAAAAAAATATTTACTTATTTATTTTTTTACAACAGATCATTTTTTAAAAATTTATTATTATTATTTTTTTTAATTTATCATTGATACTTTTTCTCACTTAGACAATTATAACAACCATTTTTTTTAAAAATTATGAATACAGAATTAAATTTTTTCTTCTTCTCCCCACAATGCGATCAGTTCTTTCTTGAACAGCGTATGATGTTAAAGATAAAATTAAACGTGGTCAATTCGGGGTTGGGTTTAATGAAAGCTCATTTAGTGAAACAATTATTCATTAATTTATATAAGTTAGGTTTCGCAAAGACAACGCATGCCATTAACTAAAATAATTGGTAAAGTAAGCTGATTGTTTTTCGTAGCGGCCGTATTCTCTCTTCACCTGGCCTCCACTAAATGGTGGCCTCCACCACTGGCCACCATTTATCCCAGGTATTATCCCAGGATTTTGAAAATATAGTGTATTTCTAGAAAAATAGCCCTTTTAAGTTCATAAGGTATGACATTTCTTTTAAATAAACAGTATTCAGATTTTTGTAGGAGTCTTATTTTTTTATGCTCATCTCTTTTTTTATTTTTGAAGCTATCATTTTTATACCTGGCGTATAACGAGCACCGGTGAATTTCGATCTTATTTTTTGTATTTTAAAAGTACGCGTTATTCGCCGGATTTTGCGGTTTGATTAAGAGATTCTCTCTCAGCATTAGCATTAAATTAATAAATCACGTATACAAAGAATAATAAATTATAGTTTAGAAAAACTGAAAAACCACGCTTTTATAGCGAATCAAACTAAAAAGTAAAACATAATTCTTAGTATAAGAATAAAATGATTAACGAGAAAATTACTGTCATTGTGGTAAAAGCGTGGGGTGCTTTTGTACTACATTTTTACTCTAACTCTACATTTCGGTATATAACTAGTAAGAAATTACAACAATTGATATCGAGCACCCCACGTTTTTACCACAATGACATTAATTTTCTCGTTAGTCATTTTATTCTTATATTAAGAATTATGTTTTACTTTTTAGTTTGATTAACTATAAAAGCGTGGTTTTTAGTTTTCTTAAAGAATAATTTATTTTTCATTTTTTAGTTTGACCTACAATAAAAGCATGCTTTTTTGGTCAATGAAACTATCATTTATTCATTGATGAATTTAAGAGTTTAAATGAGCCTCTCTTTTAGAATCTGAAATACCTATTGGCGTTTTCGCTAGGGTTATAACTTATATTTTAGTAGTCATATCTGGAAATGAAAAGTCGTTAATTCTGATGATCCTGATCAGGACAATAGAACAAAATTATTAAATTATTGTATTGTCATCGTTACTTGACAAGTGTGCAAAATTTCGAATTAATCTGGCCTTTTAAAGTGGGTAAAAATCGAGTTTAAAGATTTCGCTATATACAAGTGAAGCTTATAAAAGTGCGTGTTAAAAAGTGTATGGAATAAAACATTTGTTATTCATTACTAAGTTACTATTAACATTTAATCACAAGAGAAATAATACTCAAATAAATTATATATACTAACAATAGCTTTAATTACACACCATTATAATAACAATTATTGCATGAAATTATATTTTTATACACATTACCTTAAACATTATTATACCAACAATTTCAACAAATTCACATAATTATACATTCATAACTTAAAACCATACTATAAAACCACTCCCTTCCGATAAGAAGTTTAATGCTCTCTCTGGTAAAAAAAAAAAATATTCTAAATACAGAATTATTTTTCAAACATATAACGATAATACACATGTTTCTTCAAACATTAAATAAATTCAGATTAAATAAAACATAGTATAAACAGACAAAATTCTAAAATTATTCTAAGCTAAAATATTTAAAAATTCGGACGCAATAATGCTAATACAAACAGGAGTTTTTATAAAGGTCTGCATAATTTTTCATTCAATGCCAAAAAAGAGTTGCCTGTCACAACTAAGATAAGCGGATTATTTATACACTGCTGTATAATAATATTCATGACAAGGTAAACAAGTAAAAATGAAACAAAAAAATAGCTATAACAGAAAACGTTTTTCTTTTTTTAAAATCTAATATTCGAAAACAGAAATGTTTACAAAAATAAATAACCCAATTAAAGAAATGCTTTTATTGCAAAAGAATTTATTCCATCGCTTCAACGTAATAAAAATACAACGAACGTTTCAATTTGGAGTTCTAAATTCCTTTAATGTGCCGAAGTGATTGTATATTCATTATTATTTTTTTTTTAATGTTTTAACGGCTGTTTGTTGAATTTGATTCTTTTTTTTTTTTTTTTTTTTTGCATCTAAAAGACAAAATAAAGCAGAAGATTTACTGTTTTAATATTCTCTATTGTATGTTTAAACCTAAATAATTCTTACACAATAAAGATTACCTCTCTCTTTTTTTTTTATGAATAGTACACCGGCAATTTTTTCCTTTTACATTTTTTTGTTGTTTAATTATATTTTTAGGCCGTCTTCGTTTTTCTGGACAAAATATACAAATTGTAAGAAATTGATGTCAGCACGAAGAACAATTCGAAAAAAATAAACTGTGCAAATTTTTTGTTATTAGCGTAAAATAACCGCCAATAATAATTTATTGTTATTTTTAAATTATCCAAACTTTTTTTTAAAAAAGCAAACTAAAACATTAAAAATACTTTTCTACGGATCAATACTAATAAAAATATTAATACTTAACCACCATTATTTAAAATAAATTATCCGAATTTTACAAAAATCACAATTGTTAGTGAAATTTTAGCCATTTTTAAAAAAATACTTCAAAACAGTTGAAGAGAAAAAAAAGTAATAATCTCTTATCAATAGAAGTATTGCTAAAACAAACTACATACACCAATCTATATTATGTATTAAAATTTTAATATTCTGTTAAAATATAAAAACTTTAGAGCCGATCGAATAAATATTATAAGAAATGTGACATATTTATTAGGCTACTAGTAGAAAAAAAATACCATAACTCAAAAAAATTCATACCGTAAGAATTATTTTAGTAAATTCCCTACAAAATAATATTAATATCAGGCTCAAAAATTTCCATAAAAATGCATTAACAATATTTTCAGTTTTTTAAAAATTCGCCATGATAGATTTTGAACAACTTAAATACCTACGTCGGGTAGATTAAAGACTCACTTCCAGTTGTTCCAATTTTATGGTTTTTCTATTATATCTACTTCGGCTTCTTTCTAACGCAGAAACAAAATAATACATGTTCTTGTAAAGGCTAAAGATTACTCTATACTAGGAGAGGGCATAAAGTCGATCGCGATCGACCGGTGGATTGCCAAGACATTTTAGCGTGACCGCCTGAAGATTAGCAGTTAGTAATTATAAATCAAAATATTCAAGATTGGCTGACAGTATGCAGACTACGTCTTCTACTCTCACTTAGACAACTTTAGATGAAAATATTTCATTTTTTAATGTATTTTGAATTGTTTCATAAAAAATGCATCATTTGTTATTATATTTGTGGCTGTTATTATTATTATGTTTGTATGTCGCGTTTTGCTTTAAACGCGGGCTTAGAAGTGTAAGTTTATTTTATTGTAGTTATGTAGGTAAATATATTTTCCGTAATTATTATTATTATTATTAAGTTATAATAAATATTATAGACCTTTTTCTAAGCTCACCAAATCTACGTCACTGTGTGACCCGTAACACCCTGAAAAAAAGTAGCCCGTATCCTGGAAAAGTTTTGACCGCCCCTGCTCTATACAATAAAATAAATAAAATTTTTAAAAAAGTATTTATTTGTTTTGATCGAAATTGGTCCTTTCAACGTGTTTGGATATTTTAGGTCAAAAGAAATTGTAAAGACGATTTTCCTTTCAAGGTAAAAAAAAATCTACTGAAGCTGGAACTCAAATCCAATTCCGTTAATCACAATGTACAATCAATTTACATTTTACAGATCACTGCAACATTTCAATCGAAGATTCTTTTTATATAAACCGCAACAAAACTTTTGATCATTCATTCAACTTGTGTCCATATCCGCAATCTGCAATACAAACAAACCAATCCTTCCATCGGTAGATGTTGTGGCACATGATAATGACTGCACACCGCGAACATCTGACACATTAGCATTCGACTGTGACAAATTGTCTCATTATCTATTCAGGGCCCATCAGGAATTATAGTACATGAAATCAACCCCATAATTGGTTATCAAAGTTACTAAAGGCTTGTCAATTCATACCGAGGCTGCGAGTTTGGTGTACATCTCTGGCATACTAATTGGTCTGGATATCACAGTTTATTCCAATAAACACGAATCATTCTTTGATTTCCAAACTCTAATCTAATCGGAATGCATTTTTATATAAGAAGATATGTGACCTGCTGATATAAAATTAATTTGATGTCCTTTGAGGTCGATCCTGGTATTTGAGTATTCCTGATAGCTACTTGCGTAATGATGATACTACTTTACAGAAAGGATGGAAGGAAATGTCTGTTATGGAATATTTTTCAAAATTGAGAAATGTTATAAGAACTCAAAATGATCCACTAAAAAAATTTAAAAGATCTTAAATGAATTATTTTCAGTTCTTTGGAGTTAAAATCTTATAATTACATAAGAAAGAGAAAATTCATTGTAATTTAATTATTATAAATGTATGTGCATCATAGAGAATTATCAAGAGATTTGAGCATGATTTCAAATAAAATGGTTCGACTTCATTTATTGCGTATAAATTTTATATTGAACATGTTCGTTAACGTAAAAAGAGCATGATCAACATCGGTTATTCTGATGTTATTTAAATTTATCATAAACTTTGCCTGGAAAATTATTTAATACAAACAGCTGTGTATCTGTTTTACAATAAACACAACTTCTGAAATCAGAACGTACTGTTATAGGGAAGAACTATATTTTTTAATACAAACCGTAGGCGAAAGCACCACTGGCGTAGCTAGTACTGAGTGGGACTTACAGAGGGGACTTTTTTGGGGAATGTGAACTCTGTTAATGGTACTTTTGGTTAGATTTACAGGTGTTGGAGCCCCTGTAGAGGGATGGGGCGTATCATTGATACGGCAGTAGTTACGCCCCTGGAAAGCACCGAAACGTAAGCTTTAAAGTAAAAATTAAAAATTTGTTGGCCTATGAGAGGGGTATCTATCCCCAAATCCCACCATTGAATGAAATGTTAAAAATACCCATGCTATTTATATTTATACATGGATTTATGCATCAAAAAATTGGTAGGCCATGCATATTCAAAAAATTGTTCCAAAAAGGATCCATTAAGAAATGAAAATAAAGTCACACACATGTAAATAGGGAGGAGATGATGGGTTATTTTATGTAAGCAGTGACGCACACAAAGGGATCCAAGGAGAACGAACCCTCCCCCCTTTCCGCAAGCCCTTAATTTTCCCCCGATTGATTATAATCCTATGAGTATAACATGTAAAATTTAATTATTTGTTATTCATAGTTAATTTTATTAATTAATAATAATAATTTATTCAATTTTTTTTTTTTTTTTACTATTTTTGTTCCCGACAATCGATAAAATCAAACTTTCGACCATGAACACCTCACCATTGAAAAATTCTTGTGTGCGCCACTGATACACACAGTGTGTGTTAAAAGTATTTCTAGTTTTCTAGTAATTTAATACAGTATTTGTTATTAATAATTCATTTTATAAATTAAAGCTAATTATTTATTCAATAATTTGCTTTTATTCTGTTTTTTGTTCCCGACAATCTTCAAAATCAAAACAATATGTTTGGCGGTGTATTGGTATATGATACGAGCGCGAGAATGGTGGATTTTCGCCCCCCAAGAAAAATTCCTGTGTGCGCCACTGTATGTATGAAAGTACCAATTTAATTCAGGTAAAAATACATTTAAAAAAATGAGAATTTTCAATTCGTTTCTTGTAAATTATAAAAATAATATCTCAGCATCATTCCTTTCAGTAACAAACAAATAACCCTCCCCCTCAAAAAAAAAGTTACACTCTTTCTAATTTAAAGCAGAGATAAGGCCAACGCAAAACTTACACATTAAGCATACCATTATACATTTCTAATAGAATATCCAATATGTTTTTTAACTGATACGAAAAAAAGGAGGCAGACACTTCTGTATTTAACAGTAAACAACACCTAACCGATAACAGCCCTGTTCAGAACACTTCAACCCAGTTTAGATTCATAATTTTTCCCATTTCGGTAAAAACATGGATTCCAAACAAATCCGTTGCATGAGAGTAATCAGTCACCACGAGAATAATATTTATGTAAGCGTGACGTGATTCACGATGAGTACTTGTA